>JASANW010001430.1:0-220962 GCA_030849725.1 Trypanosoma boissoni | reverse complement strand
CAGCGATACTATGTTATAGGAACACAATCAAGGCATCCAATGCGTTCGAATTGTACTCTTCTCTCATCTGAGAATGTCTGTAAGCCAAAGAAATAATCAACAGAAACATATTACATCTTGGGGTTTACATTTCTTCTATTGCATCTTCTGGTTCTTCGTTTCTTCTCCCAGAGCCCTCAACGTCTAGCATAAGATATTCAATGAGGTCACGATTATAAACGATGTATCCTCCACACCCTAGAGATTGCGCACTCAAGATACCATACATTCTGTGATCCACAAGAGTGACTCTTCGGAGTAAACCTTCAGGACAAAACAATGTACACAGCGAAGACATCCGGCATCCATCAGAGTAACAGCTTCGTCAACCGCATCACGGAAAACATACACAGACCGAGCTGTGCCGCACACCAAAATACTGCTGCCTGGCCATTGCATGGTTCTGAGGACACCCCATGGCTCTTGGGCTAGTATGACGCCTCCATCACACCTGAAACTGCACAACTAGTGAACCACATTGTACAGCACCGAGTTGTGGCCGTAGCTCTAACTTTGTTACATCCCCTACTCATCTTCACGCTCATTCTCTGCTTTTCCTATTAATATAAGATACAAGAACCTGATACCACAGTGAGATGATCAGCACCGCCGGGTCCTTTGCTTAATACACACCCAGTGGCAACCGCAGCCAGAACCACCACGATCGGCGCGGTGAGAATCACCTCATGCCCGTGTATGCCGCCACATGACATCCTAGTCGTGGCCAATTCCTCCTATCTTATCCAGAGGAGTGTTTGCAGTCATCGAAAAGTCCATTGTGGAACATGCTTTTGTTGAGGTTATTGAGTCTGCGGAGTTGCCGCGGCGCTTACACACGACTCCATCAGACCCACTCCTGCGCGCACGGGGTTTGCCAGCTGCAGTGTGCCATGTCCTTCACATGCAGCACCAGCTAGCGGACCTCAGAAATGAATCTGTAACGACAGCAAAGCGCAAGATCAAGCTGCGCAACAAACTATCCCTTCAGTTAGGCTTCGTCCAGAGAAAGAAAAATAACAGTTAATCAGAATAGAAATAGAGAGAGAAACGAGACACACTTCATTCCAATTCAACCAACAGAATATAGCTGTTACAAGACATATACACCAGTATTTATACTAATGTCATGCCAGTGTGGAGTCTAGCTATGCCATCTATTGTATAAAAAGATAAAAAAAGAAAACGATTGTCCACCAGAAAACATTGAACTACCACACACTTACCAAAAAAATCTTTAAAAGCCCAATTTTTTATGTCTTCCAAGAAAATATATCTTCATTCGCGTTATTGATCAAATTGAAAAAAAGTGTGTGTTTTTTGCAAATATAAAAAAACTTTCATTGAAATAAAGAAAAACACAGTCTTTAACAGAACTATGTATATGCAAATAAGACATATATATATATATATTTTTTTTGTAAAGTAATGTATCAACTTAATAACCCATTATAAAAAAAACGTTTGCATAACATGAAGGGTGTGTGTGTGTGTGTGTGTATAATCACCATGCACCTACATGGGAGAAACGGAGATACTGCAATAACGGCAGTGTTGGAAGATCTTCTTAAGGTATTCACTCCCAATAACTGATCTATACAATTCCTTCCGTCTTTTGCTGGATACTCTCAGTACGAGGCAGCGCAGGCAATCATTGCAAGCAGAATTTGGACAGACACATAAAGCACATTTGCAATCCTTGCAGGGATCTCTGTTTCGTCGTTCACAGGATCACCGTTCTTCATTTGTGTAATAATATTTATGCCTTTTTTCTTTAGCTCTCTCACCGCATCCTCTCGGAGAGAATATGCACTCGTGGCATATGTCTTGGCGGAGTCCAGTCTATTCTTTACCTTTAAAATTTTCCTCGAGGCTTCATTGGCGTTTGATTGAGCAATACTAGCCTCCTTCTCGGCATTTTGAATATTACTTGCAGCCTTAACCTTTGCAAGAGCAATATCGGCTGCATCCTTATACTTGAGTATGGTTTTCTTTGTCTCTTTTGCTTCTTCAGCTGCACTTGAGGCTGAATCAAAGTAGAATTTAGCCGAAGAATACAACGAATGAGTAAGAAAATTCACAGCCTCCGGAGTGCTTTCGTGTATTTTATTTAGCTTTTCAACAGTAGCAGTAATTTCAGCTTTCTTCTTCTCTATGAGAGCAATATCACTCTCAGCGGCTTTCAGTGCATCGTCAATTTTGGAAACTGCGACAATAGCATCGACATTGTACTTTGCCAGTTGAGCTTTCTGCACAAATTTTTCCATTTCATTTTTTTTAGAAGCCGCGCCATCATACAGTTTTTGTGCAATGTTAATCTTTGTATTGAGTTCTTCTTTATTGCGTTGGACATCACCGCCATTTTGTGAACCCGAATCAGAGCTTCTTCCAATTTTCGCATTTTCTTCCAACTTTCCATATTTTGATAAAATTTCATCCATAGTACGAATAGCATTATGTGCATCTGTATGGGCAGTATTATAAAGTTCAAGAACTTTGGCCGATGCACTCTTTGCTTCCTTAATAACGGCTTTAGCGTTTGTATTTTCCTCTGCTGTAAGTTCTGCTTCAGATACTGCCCCCTCGGCATCGTCCCTGTGTCTTCCCATATCTGCCACTACACTCTGTGTATCACTTTTAAGCTTTTGTGCTCTCTTTAACAGCTGCTTTATGGATTCTGATGTACCCTGAGTACCTCCCTGCGTTCCTACATTGCTTCCATTACCATGTGCACACAAGCAAGCCACGAGGCTGATTGTGGTTGCCAAGAAAACAAATACACGAGAGCAAACCATTTATATGAGAAATGAATAATACACTGATAAAGTTGAAGAGTCCTATATCAAAGTAAAAAAAAGCACAAAAAAGCAAACAAATTCCATGCAAATGTGATACACATGTGTATTCATACCTATGCAGGATAGTAGAGAATAAAACACACAACAGTGACACCTTATGGTGCCAAAAAAAAAAGCATCACACCAACCCATCGGTGTCATCGGGATGAGTTCAATGGTTATCCCTAGAGCAGCCGCCCACTTCCACGTGGTCTTAGGGTATTGGGTTTTATAGAAACAAAGCCAATCCCCCGTCATCCACCTGCACTAGGCATATAGACACTAGGCATTGGCCCAAGGGGCCGAGAGAGCACACAAAGAGACACTGGGGTGCCACCAGCATAGAGCAGTGCGTTGCGCACATATACTCTTAGAGAGCTAATGACGAAGGATGTAAAATTGAAAGGATAGTTTTTAAAAAAAAAACGTTAGATTCAACACATGGACAATGCTCCGTTTATCACGCACGGTGGAAGCGTAGAGACACTACCACTTCAGATAGCAGTGGTCAAAAATAGGGAAATATGCATTGCCTTTTACTTTCACCCCCCCCCCCATACCACCACCACCCACCGGGGACGACGGGTAGAACTCATAGGCAAGCAGAAGTGCAGCATACAGTCCCAACTGGACTCATGTTTTATAGTTATTCCAATCTTCCTTATCTGTACTTGAAGCCCTGCATGGTGAGCCATATGATGTGTCAGGCAGGACAGCTCTGCGCTTTATGAATAAAACATATCCTTACCACTAATAACTGTACCAGCAACTATTACCCCTCCAGAAGGGGCTTGGACGATATGTTGCAGAGACACAATTTGCATGCAATGGCTCCATTAATCAGACTGGTATACAACTGTAAGGATGTATAGCAACAATCTTCTGTACTTTTGCAATATCCAAAGTGTCTTATAAGTATCCCCGCCACCATTCACATCATTGAAACATACGCGTAACTTAAAGTTGGAAAAATGTATATATTGCATTTTTGCCACTTTCAACAGCACTCGGCTTCCACCGTGTGGTCACCAAAGGTTATACCCAACCATAGCGGGGCGATCAGGTGGTTTCCACACCACTCTTGGACCATCGCGTTCACTGGGGGTGGGTAGCGATGAACCGCTAATGTGTAACAAAACCATAAAGGGAATGAAAGCGCAGGCGGATAGTTTGAAGAAGTGGGATATCAATCCCCGGTCCAAGGAAAGCATGGAGACAAGGAAACGGTTAAATGAGAAATACTTTCCAGCGCCCAGAGAAAAGCGTACATTAGCCTTTCTCGTCAGGATCAATAACGTTCACAACGAAAAATACTTTTCCAGAAAGAGTAATTACAAATGAATAGCTCATTGTGTCTCCACCAACGTATCCTTCTGTTATATAGAGTAGCAGTAATGTTTTTATGGGACAGTAAGGAAAGGAACACTTGTCCTCACTCCCGTTCACCCATATACAAACGCCGCAAGACAAACTACTTTTCAGCACAAAACACAATATTTATTTGCTTTTACTCTTCTTCCCTTTTAGTTAATCCTTGTACACTTCTTATTTTTGCTAAAGCCATCAACACTTAGGATGTGCCAGTCGCTGAAGTGGCGCGACTAAAAGATTTCTTTCCTCCGCCCTATAGATTCCACACTCATAATACCATAAATTCTACGGGCCACAGGAAATATTCCCCAGTCCAAACCTCCAGTAACTGCCAATGTACACAGCGAAACCATCCGGAAGCCCGCCGAGTAAAGATTTGCGTTCTTCTCTCCCATGCATAACGAATCGATAGGGAAGGAGCGTTGTCCAGCACCAATGGCGCTAATGAGCCAATGTGGCACTACTGAGGATGGTGAAAAACAGAAGAGTTGAATTCCTACAGACCTGTGAGACTAGTCACGGTCGTAAGTAAGGTGGCGAAGCAAATGATGATGATGCTTCATGTGTACACGGAGTACCAACACCCGCATGCATAAGAACAAAAAAAAAAAAAAACATAAACACAGCATTGATGCTAGTGGCGCATATTCCAATCTTCAAAGGTCACCGAATAACTATAAAAGTAAAATATTTCTCCATGCTAATCCCACAACTCTTTGCGTTGCAAAGCCAAGAAAAGAAAGATTCTGAACCGTGGATTCGTACACTGTGTATCCAAAAAAGACAGCATGGAATAAAAAATGAAAATCGCTACCTACAGTACAATCTGAACACTGCTGATTGCAACTCTAGAACTAAATTTAGACTTCTCTCCTTTTTTTGTATTCATATAGTTTTGAGAGCAAATACGCGTCTTTATAGTGGCTTTATTTTGTCTTCGTTAGGATCAATTAGATAAGTAAAAAAAAAAAAACGGGAATTTCACTTTCCCAGCTATAGTGCTACAGAAAAACAGTCAAATGCAATTTACTTATTCAATACAAGAAAAAAAAATAAACATAAAAAAGGAATTCAAACATATAATACAAAGAAAAAGCCTTCTCACATATTATGGTCTACGAACCCCCCAGGGCCAATTGCCGTGAGGTGGAATATCATTGCTCGGGACACGATAAGAAAAAATGAATTAGAAAAAAAAATATTTTACATTTCTACACAGGCCCCAAAGAATGAATAAATAAATAATGTAAGTTTAAGGAGCAAAAGGAAAAAAAGAAAACAATATTAGCTTAATGCCAATACTTCCCGTGATCGCATTCTTCTCAGAAGATTGTATAAAAAAATAATGTTGAATTAACATATGGACAGCCTAAAGTATCCTTTCTGACATTAGATACAGCCAATAGAATCTCCTTCATTTCATAAATACCTGTTTCCTGGGCCTTTATTCAAGCCCACATACTTCATGGTCTTCATTCATATCATATGTTTTATTGTGTGCTATCGGTGAGATAACTAAAGCTATAAACTAAACTCCACCCACCATTCTATAATTATACACACAATGACATCACCCCACACGATATATTCGACCAAAGCACTTCATTTACAAAGGTGCACCTAAAAGTATTGTTTTAACACCACCTATCAGTATCTTAAACACGCAACTTTGGGGCGAATGATATATGCATAACTACGCGTTGGCCTACAATGTATACCCTATCCATTTCTTGCAGATACCAGCTCAGAATACCTTCACAAAACCACAGAAAGAACCCTTCAACTAGAATCAGGAAGTCAGAATTGCACAGCATTACTGAATCAGTCTGGATTCCTGTTGTAGTCTCAAAAGCAAATGCAATTATGCGCACTCTTAGGTGATGAATAACTGGAAAAACACTGAATCCGCATCGGAAGCGATCTGTTTGCAAGAAGCAGTATCTCACGGAAAAAGTGCTGGCAATGAAAAAAAAAAAAAACGGGGTTCTTTTTACTTATAACAGTAGCCTTTGGGTGTTGTAAGGCTTAACACAAAGCGGCTCATAACCTAACGGCACTCAAGCTCCAGATGACCATGCACTCACACACTCATATCCATAAATCTCAGTTGTAATTTGGAAGAAGAAAAAAAGGTAATCCCTGTGCAAAAAGAATAGCTGGATGAACCATTGGGTTTAATACATAACCCAGCATAAGATCCTCATGATTCATATTTAAAAGAATATAATTAAACTTTACTGGTTTGCTCTATAGGATTCAGATAAGTGTTTATAGTGATTCATAAGATACAAGCTGCTCAAAAAAAAAAAAACTTTATCTTAAACAACGAAACCCTTATAATCTTATAGCACATCCAAAGAGCTTTGTATTAACTTACGCCACATACTTTATGATTTCACAGATAGACATTCAAACGTCGAGCACCAAAGGATAAAAAATAATACGAACAAAATAATTCTCTAGCAAAACACTCAATTTCAGAAGCTTCTACGGATTGCCAAGAAAACCTATTGTTTTTCCCTTGATCAATCCAACAACAACTGAAGCGCTTTCCAGCAAGTCACAGGACATATCGGCATCATTTGCAAAGTATATACTCAATGATAAATCCCACTATATTACTTTTACCTGGTCAGCTAATGGCAATTGAAACATTAAGAACCACAAACTGCTTTCAAATTTGAGCACACACCGATCACACAGGATATGGGCAAAAACACTCATTTGCCGCAACACACAATAGCTCTCGTCCACAGTTCGAAACGATAGAATATTCCCCATGCATAATTAAAGCAAAAAAAAAAAAAAAGCATAAAGTGCTTTTATTTAAAAGTTATACGCGTGTAAATAAATAAGTTTCAATTAGAGTGACAAAACTACCTCATTTCTCAAATATAATTTATTAATTTTCAGCTCGAGTAAATGCCCGCAATCAATTCTTTGGCCCCGCATAATGAACGCTTAGTTTAAAGTAACAGATTTCGAAAAAAAAAACATATCTCAGTTGCCTTAAACAGCAATGCATAAATCATCTGCACCACGCGCAAAGATATTTGCCTTACATGACACAAAACGAACAGAAGTCAGCCCAATACAATATTTTTGTTGCAACTCAAAATGAACTGAATATACTCAAGAAGAACCCACTCCAAGTATTCGGCACCTAATAAGGTGACATATAAACCAAAATACGGCCTTTGTCGGTTTGATTGTGAAAACAAAAAGAAACGCAAAAAAAAAAAAAAAACATTAACTTGACATGACTTGATTACTCTTTCACTTCTTCTACGCGACTCAATAATTCCCTACGCAGGCACAGGAGTGCAAGAAAACTTCTGAGCATTTCTTCTGCCTTTGCTTTTTAGGATCCACATCTATCGAAGTATGGAAATTAAAAATAAAATGCAAAATGCAAACACACTTGGACCATTGCACACTGACCTCGTCGAACCTCATAAAACAGACAATTTTCTCATGTATAAAATTAGAATTATAAAACAGAAGCAAGCTCACAAACTTGTTTCGCTACTGTTGTATTCAAACCGTTTTTAGCACCTTAATTTCTATCTTCAGCCTTACAGGTGACTTCCCCTTAATTAATAGCTTCCCAAAAACCCTTTTTCCACTGTTACAATAAAATCTTTAAAATAAAAAACAAACATTTTTGCATCTATCAAATTTTTTCAACACCACACAGGCGCAATACAAGAAGTTTATTTAGAGCAATCACGGAGACCAATTTGTACACATTCTTGAATAACGCCAGCGCACTGAGTTTATAAATCAGTCTTAGAGACAGACTGCTTGAGAATGATGGGCACTCAGTCACAGCCTAGCGTATCGCGTCGACATCACTATCCCATGTGCAGTTTCACTGGTATTTTAAAGAAAAATTTAGGGCTTTTTAAAACTGTTCTTCAAACGAACCCCCCCCCCCAAAAAAAAAAAAACTCAACGCAATCTGGTAAACAAAATATGCAAGCTCCAATCTTTTATAAATACAGAAGAAGTATTCACACTAATTCTGCTTTACTCATTTTTCAAGAGCTAGAAAAAATGCTTACGTTTATGTTTTACTACAAATCATGCCACCATATTATATTACATAGCCCAAAGAATGCATACGTTATACTTATATAATTTGTACCTTCTTGGGATGATGTGTCTTCTTTTAATTACTTCAAATATATATATATATTTTTTTTTAATGGAAAAACATTATGAGCAAAGATATTTTAAACTGTTTTCTCTATGCCATCGGGAACATACCAAACAAGCATCACAACCAACCGTCAAGCTAGGAGATCTGCCGCGGATGAACCTACATTTCATAGAATATGGTCTTTTCCCCCAAGCCACACCGCCAGATGGATAGTCCAAATGACGAACATAAGAGCAAAACAGAGAAAAAAAAAAAACGCACGCACTCCACTCCATTATCGCAAGAAAATTAACTAGAAATGCAAATACACGCACACACACATATGTATATATATTTACATAGTTGTATTTGTCGTTCAAGAACTATACTATGTCCTTACAACCCCCACTGGTGCGGCACAATGAAAGAGTGTGCTGAAACAGCCATATTTGCTTTCAATTATGGCAACTCATTTTTCCTTGCGAAGCTTTGTCAAACTATACTTTGACATCTTAACTTGTGTATCTCTTAACAAGAACAGAAACAACTAAAAAAAAAAAAAAACAGGTTACAAAAAAGAAATGATCCGAAAAATACGGACAAACAAAACGGAGCACACATAAACGTTAGAGTTACCACACCACGCAAATATATAAACATATAAATACACATATAAACACACACAAACAAACAAACACACACACGCACACACACACACACACACACACATATATATATATATATATATATATATAGTTATTTATTTACTTAAGTGTGTGTGTATGTGCATCCTTCTTTTCTTTTCTGTAGTGGATTTGGAAGCAAACGACAGAGATTACTTGTCCACTTTCAATCGTAATAAAGATTGCAATAGGAGAATGTAATGCTCTACAGATACAAAAAAAAAAGTTAGATACTTTCAATACGACCTCGATAGATCGCATCGATAGTATTCAATGTCCACTACAACAATAAAAATAATGGGGGAGAGAGAAAAAGGCGAACATGTCTGTTCAGAGTGCGCACACACGAGGATGGGGACAAGCCTCTTTCGTTACCGCACCTTCTTGTTCCCCAAGAAAAAACTAAAACAATTTTGCTCTATGAAAAGCATGCCGTGCACGATCTACACAACCTCACTTATGTTCATAAAAAGGAGGAAAAAATATTTTGCAACGTTTTCTTTTCTCTTTTGTGTTTTGTCATTTCTTAATTGTCTTTTCCAAAAACAAGAGACGATGTTGTAAAAAAGGAATAATTTTTTTTTAAAAAGTAAAAAAAAAAAACATACATAGGCTACTTGGAGATGATATACTAATATGAGACCAGCTCCTTAATAGCCTCATAAATTTTTATTTCATTAGGCAAGTACAATCGCTCATGCAAGGGAAATGGTGTATCGAGACCACAAACACGCATTGGAGGGGCCTCTAAGGAAAGGAAGCAGTCTTGGGCTATGCAGGATACCACTTCTGCACCGAAGCCACTCGTCTTGGATGCTTCATGCGTCACAATGGCTCTACCGGTTTTTCGGACGGACTGCGCCACCATCTCCCGGTCCCATGGCTTCAACGTGCGCAAGTCAATGAGTTCCACAGAGATGCCGTCCTCGCTCGCCCGCTTTGCTGCCTTGTTGGCCACATTGACCTGTGTACCGTATGTGACAATTGTCACATCCCTCCCCTCACGCAACAGCCTTCCCTTTCCCAGTGGAAGTGTGTAATACTGCGGATTCACTTCCTCAACAGCGGTACGATAAAGAACTTTGGGTTCAAAAAATAAACAGGGATCTTCCTCTTCCACGCACTGCAGAAGCAGGCCTTTCGCCTCTGTCGGGGTAGACGGCATCACAATCTTCAAACCCGCGCAGTGATTAAAGTATCCCTCCACACTTTGAGAGTGGTACAGCCCGCCATGTCCCACGGCAGAGCACGGGGCACGAATAACAAGACCTCCACATTGAAATTGGCCGCCTGAGCGAAAACGCATCTTCGCTGCCTCGTTGACGATTTGGTCAAAAGCTGGAAATATGTAATCTGCAAATTGAATTTCCGCAATAGCTTTCCAACCGACCAATGCCATTCCAATAGCAAATCCAGCGATGCCTTGTTCTGTTATTGGTGAGTCAAAAACACGTGCTGAACCGTGCTTTTTCATTAAGTCAAGCGTACATCTGAAAACCCCACCAAATGCCACGTCCTCTCCCAGTATAACTGTTCTCTCATTTCTGGAAAGGGCGAGGTCAAGAGCCGAGTTAATAGACTGAAAGAGGTTCATCTCTACGCCATTTTGAACACTAACCTCCTCGGCCGTCGGGCGAGGAAGAAAGTCCGTTGTGCAGACATACCGTCGAACGCACAAAGAAGCCGTCCCAACAGGTCCTGCGCGGCGCACCGCGAGAGCCGCCGTTCGCATAATGCCTTCAAGAAACTGAAAAATATTCTAAGAACTAGCCTAAACCCAAACCAAAAATGATAATCATGAAATATATAATCCGCAAGCAACACCAAAGTGCAATTTTAGACATAAGAGTAAAAAAAAAAAAAACGTATAAGTACTCCTCAAGAGCGTCGCGGCTCAACAGTCCATACGGATTATCCCTCTACCACGCAGAAAAGTTAATCTGCGCAAGTATGTGGTGTGGCTGCGAAATCTGTACAACGTCATAGAGCTTCACAGCGCTCTGCTCTTCGCAAGGCCGTAGAGGCGATGCGTCCCGCAGAGAAACCGCTCTGTTCCCAACGGAACTGCTAGTAGCCGGTGAATCCACGCGCGGCGAGTTCTGTTGGAGTGAATAAATATTCGGTGAGCCATGGGGGGAGGGCTCAACACGAGGCGAGTCGCTGCAAACAGAGATATGTATCACTGTGTTCTCCTCCGGCGCCTCAGCGTGTGGTAAACTACTGTGCACTGAAGCGCTGTTTGACAATTCTATATGCGATAAATAGTTGGGCGTGGACTCCACCTGCGGCGACACACTGCGCGCATCGGTGCCGTACGCAAGAGCGTGCAGCGACGCCGGCAGTTCGCTTAGCACTTCGCCTGAGAATTGATTTCCTTCAGCTTTGGAGCGAATACCTCGGACCCTCGCACACAACGAGTCAATCTCAGCAAAAAGTGAACTGGATTCATCGTCCGCAAGCCATGCGGCAACGGCTGCCAGTCTCTCACGCGGAAACGGTTGATCCTGTGTTTCCTGTTTGCTTACCTCCTGCAGGTATGGGGCATGCCGGCTCTCAAACTTTTTGTCCGGCCCGCATGGACGCCGCGGCTGGTCGGCGGCAGCAATGTACCGCAGCGCTCTGTGAGGATACACGGACGAGCGCCCCGCAAGAAACGCTCCTCTCTTCGCCGGAGGCGCCTGTTCGGCATTTGCACGCATTTCAGCCCTCAGCGCTCGCCCCTGCACGTGGAAGAATGGTGCAGCAAAGGGGGGGGCAGTGTACAGAATGAGAAAAAAAAAGAAAAAAAGGACAAGCGAATGCCATAACAAGAAATATACGCTACAATAACAAAAAAAAAAAACATATATACATATTACTGAATATCATACAAATGGAAAACAACAACAACAGAAAAAAATGAACCCTTTGTACAATTGTGGCTTTCTGCTCAGTTCAAGTACTTTACTCTTTTTTCTTTACATGACTTTTTGTCTAAACCCCGAGTGGAACAGTTCGTTCTGCTTTTTAGTCGTACGATTGATGAGCCCCAGCTCCTGCTGCTGCCAGTGGCCCTCCTCGACAGCGTTTATGTCACGCCCAAGC
Organism: Trypanosoma boissoni; assembly: GCA_030849725.1. Classification (NCBI taxonomy): domain Eukaryota; phylum Euglenozoa; class Kinetoplastea; order Trypanosomatida; family Trypanosomatidae; genus Trypanosoma; species Trypanosoma boissoni. Next base: position 208,810 of record JASANW010001430.1, on the reverse strand, counting down.
AGTAGCATTTCGTTGCGTCTCCGCCGTTCAGCCGCGTGCAACGCATCACTCTCCGCACGGCACGCTACCCGCCGCGCGCGCAGCGCCTCGCTGACCTCTGCCGCGCGCTGCGCCTCCCTTGCCTCGCGCTTCTTAATTCGCTCTGCCTCCGCGGCTTCCCGCTCCTTCCGCATTTCATCGCGCTCGCGGCGCCGCTCTCTCCGCGCCTCCGCACAGGCATTCGCGAGCGCATCTGCCTCCGCCACTTGCGCCGCCCTCTCCGCTGTGATACGCTCGCGGCGCTGTGCCTCTGCGCGGCTCTCCTCTTCGCGCAGCGCTTTGCTGTCCGCTTTGCTCTCTTCGCGCTGAAGCGCCGCTGCGCGACAGACCGCCGGCGCCTCGCGCCTCTGCCGGTTGCGCGCGCGGAGCTGCAGAATCCCGCGGATCGCCACCAACTGCTGCATGCGCGTGCGCTCCGCCTCCTCGCGCGCGTCGCTGCGGATCTGCTGCGCCTCTGCCCGCACGCCGCGCGCAACGGCATTGCGCACGCGCTGCGCGGCCGCCGCCGCACGACGTGGGTTCTCATCACAGGCGCGGCGAATGCGTTCCGCGGCGGCGCGCCGGTCCTCCACTGCACTGTCCGCATCGCCGCGCAACCGCTTGGCATCAATTTTCGCCGCGGCGCGTACCTCCTGCGTTGCTGCACGGTTCTGCGCGGCGATGCATCGCTTTTGTTCAGCGAGGCGCGCGGCGGCGCTGGCGGCCTCGGCGCGGCGCTCTGCTCGGCGCTTCTCGCGGCGCTCGTCCTCGCCTCGCCGCTCGCGGCACTGCCACTGGACATACGCGCGCTCGTCGCAGAGCGTCGCCTCCACGTCGGCGTACTGCTGGCGCTGCGCAGCGACCCGCTGTGCGTGTGTGTTCGCCTCGCGGCGAAGGGCCGCGGCCGTCATGCGCACAGAAACCGAACGCGACAGCATTTCCTTCACCCGCTGCACATCGCAGCGCTCGGTGACCCGCGGCGTGTCCTGCGCGCTCGCGGCGGGCCCGGTACTCGCGCGACTCGCGGCCCTTGACGGGGAGCGCTCGGTGAAGCTGAAGCCGATGGGGCGCGTGGGGGGCTTCGCGTGGCGGGCCGCGGGGGGCGGCGGCTTCGAGCAGTCGATGCGGGGCAGGCGCGGCTCGGGGATCGTGAAGAGCATTTCCCGCACCTCCGCCGGCGGAATCCTTCCCGGCCGCCGCGCCTCCTGCTGCGGGAGGGGGGCGGGGGGGAGCGGCGGGGACTTTTGGGACTTGGGGGGCAGCGGCTCTTCGGTCCTGGGCACACCGGCGTCACCTTCGTGCGCCTCACGCGCCGCAACAATAGAAAACTTGCGCTCGAGCCACTCAATAACGTCCACTCGAACATGTGGTGCAATCTCCTCCAGAGGTTGTACGACACTGGTGGTGATAAAACCCGAATCGTAATACTTATCCCAATAAGGGCCGGAATACTTCAATAGGGCCTGTACATCAATAAGATACCCCAGGAAGTCTAAAAGACGCGAAGCTGTCGTGCTGTGGTACAAAAGTTGACGAAGGTAATAACCGCCAACTTCCGTATAGCGAAACATCATTAAGTAAGCAACAATATACAATGACTTTTTATCAGCTCTGCTACGCCGCTTGCAATCACAATACCCATTGAAGGCACCTTCGCAAACTCGCTCAAAGTGAAGTGCACCAGAAACCACCTCCCGCACAAACTCCGCCTCCTCATTGGAGATGGACGGGCAGGAACTAATGAGATCTTCCATGATATCATCCGGTGAGTCTATTCCATTGGGGTTTTGCAAGCACTGGACGACAATGTCACGCATTAGTTTCCATAGTTTACTTAATTTCATTCCGCGCCCTTTTTTTCTTTTTTTTTAGAGCTATCACGTAACAGAAAAAGGGTAATGTGTGCAAAAGCGGTAGGTTAGTAAACAAAAAAAAAAAAAAACTAAATCTGATAAAGGAAAACAAATGGACATTCTAGAATAAAATAGAAATGCGGAGGAAATACATGTGTATTTTAAGAGCTTATTATTCAAATTATACTCATGAGCAGACCAATATCATGCTCACACGCAAAGAAAAAGATAAATAAAAATAGTTTCTCTTTTTTTTTTTTACATTATTTATCGTTATGCGACACAAGGAAGAAGCAATGTGGTGCTTAAGATATCCACTTATCAACTCGGTCTGGCCTATTCTTAATTTTATCCCCACAGATAAAATAAAGGGACAAAAAGAGAAATCAAATATGCCATTGAATTAACTCAACTTGTACCCGCACCAAATACACGTCTTTTATAAGTACTAACAGCCAAATATCTTGTGCAAGACAAACTTACAAGTGTATCAGTAACAACTTACAAAGCGGCAACTTTAGGGAGATTTCTTACACTGAACAATCCCCCGCGTCCTTTCGCAAGTTTTAGCACCTTAGACAAGTCCTCTCTATCAAAAGACCGACCTCGTCAGAGGTCATCTGTATCATTCTCCACTGACTTGATATACTTGAAAGTCACGTGTACCCTGGCCTTATGGAGAATACGGAATATAACCCGTAACTCACTATTCAAGGCATATGATGTTGTATTACATTTCTAACTCCACCTTGTAGAGAGTTATTGTCCACCAATAAGTTCGGAGAAGCCGGCAATCTCTTTCTAAAGGCGTAGAAAACCATGAGTAAATCCCGTGTCTCTGCCTGCATGATAAGAGTTAGGGGGGGCTTTTTAAAAGTCCCCCTTTGCATTTTTTGTTAGTTTTCATGTGCCTGCAATTATTGTGCCCCCCCCCCCCTTCCAATTAGTGACGTATCATTTATGAGCGCGTGTCGGTAGCGCCTCTCTGACTGCAGGCGCTGACGGAGAGAGATTCACAGCATCGTCCATAGACATTAAGCCCCCGTTTAGGACCAACAGCGGTCTTCTCAGCAGTGACAAAAAGAAACAGTAGAGCTCCAAATGTACACTTACAATGGTTGCAATGTAAAGCATCCGTGAGGTAACGCACTCCAATGCTCCAATAGTAATAAAGTGCCCATCCAGGCTCTTGTGGTGAAGGGAACGTCTTATTTTATGTCAAAACAAAACGGTTTGATCTGAATTATCAAAATCCACACACAAAAAATGTGTATTGGGTGAAACACGGCACAGCTTCTCCGATATTTATTGGGTTTAAGTGCCTTTGCGTTCTTGCTCATGGCGTAAACCACGGTCATACCGCCTTTGCTGCGCCAGAGTTTCGCATAATGTCGATCTCCACATCAAAAAAGATCACCTCCGGTGCGCCCAACTCCCGCACACCAATCTCTCGTGACACTGCAATCACGCGTGTATCCAACTGCAAAATCTCTCGACTTGCCTTGTAACCCATTGGCAGTTTCGTCAGCTCTACTATTGGAGCCATCAGCCACAATGCAACGAAGCAGTGGCCCAGCCTCCTTTCGGTGTCCACCACAGCGCGAAGCCTCGGTGCTAAAACTCTTCAAGTCTCGTACAATTCGGATTTAATAATATTTTAATGGATTTGCAATTGGGGTCATGCCGGTATTACCTCTTCCTGTTGAACGGCCAGCAAAGCCTCTCTATTAGACAGAGGCGTCTCTCGAGCGTAGATTTCCGCTGAAGCTGAGGACGAAGCGCAATCGCTTTGCAGACGCTGTCGACCAATAGCGTTTCGGGACTCCATGCGTCCGAATCCCAAGAGGGCATTTACCAAAAACCCGCAGCATTCAATCCTCGAAATTGGGAATGCTTGGGGCGGCGCCGGTCAGCAACTTACCTCTTATGTGAGGAGTCAACCCACGCTTTTGTCACGTCCCCTTGACTGGCCGCCAAACCACACCCGGTCATAGTACCCGTCGTCCGTTGCTCCAGTGTTTCCTTCTTCACCAGTTGGATCAAATCTACCGGCGTAGGGCTATGCAGTCGGATTTGTTCCGCCAGAGGGGGTTCCACTGTCTCTTATTGCGCATTGGTATATGTATTCAAGGCCATTTAAGAATAATAAGAACATGTGAAAAAAATATAGTAATATTTTGTCATAAAATATAAAACTCTAATGGGGAGAATCCTTTCTTTAAAAAAAGAAAAAAAAAAGACTTCGTGCTCCCTTTGTTATAGATTCAAAGCAAGTATGAGGGGGAAAGGTGAGTGGGATAATAAGGTGGGGTCCCAAGGAAAAAGTAACTAGCCTTATCACAGTGATATTCGCTTCAGAAGCTCCTATCTATATACAATAAAAAGCTCATTATTTTTTTTTTTCATCTTATCGATGTATCCGATGCTTCTGACGTAATCCCCATTCCAAGAAATTCTCTGTGTTAAACATTACACATAACTCCACACATATATCTTGTTGATTAATCTTCTTTTTCCTATCATTTTTTGAGCAGAACTCTATTTTCCCTATGTGTCCAAAGTCACATGTATCCTTTCGCTTCCGTATGCAAGTCACCCTTTCGTTGCAGTGTCAAGGCGGAGACTGTCGCTACCTAAGTAGAAGGCACCCGACCCCTTTTCCTTAATTATCTTCGCTATATCGCGAGAAGCCTCCAAGCTTCGCAGTGTAATGAAAGCTGGATTCTTCTGAATAGCGTCACCAATGAGTTTAGCGGCCTCTGCTTCACCCTCAGCGAGCAAAATAGCACCCTTCTTCTCCTGTTCTGCCTGCTCAACACGCCACTTGGCCCGCTCGGCCATTTGTTGTGCTACTTGCTTTGCCTCCACTGCGCTTGTATACTCTTTGCCAAAACTCATTTGAGTTATAGAAACATCCGTAATGTCAATGTGAAAACGCTTCGCTCTCTCGGCCAGCATAGCGGCAATCCGATGACTTACTTCAGGACGTTTGGTAAGGAGGTCTGAGGCATTGAACTGTGCAATAACAGCACGAATAATTTCGTTGATAAGGGATGGCAATACTGTCTCCGCGTATTCCATTCCGAGGTTTCGGTAAATGTGTGACAAATCATTTAAATTTGGCTGGTATAGAACTCGAACAGCCAGGTTGACTGTTTGAAGATCGCGACTTCCTGTGGCTGTCATTACCTCAGTAGGGCGGCTGCGCACATCGAACACCACTGGTGTCTCAAGAAATGGGATGGCAAAGTTAGCCCCCTCTCCATACGTCACGTCCTTCATTCCCGTGATTGCATTAAACTTCACCGCACGAAACCCGCCCTGTACGAAATAGATAGACTTGTAGAGACCCACACCAGCAAACCCGCCGAGGCCAACTAATGTTACAAGACCTGCGATATCCCCAAGCTTGCCCAATCGTTTTCTCACCTCCGCAGCCACTCGGGAGAAGTCCGGTCCTGGCGGTACCTTTGACATGTTTGATATGCAACGAGTGTTATTACTTGTTGCGTGGGGTGGCAATACTAGTAGTGGTGCTGGCGGTAGTGGAGAGGTAGCGATGTAGGTTTCTTATTGGTGTGTACCTGAGAGTCTATGTGAAATAGAGCAGACAAGGGTGATATAAAAAAAAAAAACATAAAAAAAAAAAACCGAAGAAAGGGTCCAAATAAATAGAAGTTTTTTTGGTAAAAAAATACTCAAAAAAATTTTTTTTACAAGGCAACTTGTTATTTTTCTACCACTTGGCATAACAGGAACAGATGTATAAACATAGACGTATGTGGGTGGACCCAGTTCAAGAAAGAAAAGAGCAACAACCGTCATCATTGCATCTTTTGATATAGTTAACAAAAAACTCATCTAAAATTTAATTTCTTTTGTCAATTTAGTTCTCCTCTAAAATCTCACTATCCTCGGTAATTTCTACGCTGCTTTTTGCCTTCGACAATTTGGTTTTTGACACATATAAATCGAAATTCAATAAAGTTTGGGCACGTGAAGGCTCTGTGCCCGCTTGAAGAGCGGCAAAACCCAAGTCAATCCCCAAGTCTACCGTCCGGTGACGACCGCCAATCATTACGGCGGCAATGACAATTTTACTAACTGGGCTTAGAGAACCCACAAATGACACCGGTGACGAAGTCAGGGAAAGTGAAAGACCACATCCTGAAAAGGAACTAATAATTTCAAAAAGCGTTCGGGTCATGGCATCAAAGCGTGTACCCTCTGTTTCTTGATGTATGGATTGCTCTTCTGTGAACAGGACACACAACATCGCGGTAAAAAGCCAAAAGAGACGGGATGTCAATAAACGTACTAAAGAGGTTCGAAACATTTGCTTCCACTTTCTATATGTCCGATCCGTTGAAATAGGAAGCGCCGGTATGTACATGCATAGAATCGTAATCGCGAGATGCGCACAACTGTATTCAAGACACGAAACAAAAGAGTCACCAGCAAATCGCACGACAGCAGCCTGGCAAAGTGAAAGAAATATCTTGTAGGGTGTTGAATACGGTGCAAGTAGCTTATTCCACTGTTGAAGCCATAAGGGAATCGCCTGTACTACCGTGATCACAACCCACGCAACAAGAAGATAAATGGTTTCACTTCGAATAAATAGAAAAGCGTGAAAGGCACCTGGTTGCTTGCTGGACAAAATGTCTCGAAAACCTCTGTCCCATGCATTGAGAGAATTACCGCTAAGCGTGTCGCCGTCACGGAATAGATTATCTACATGCCGCATGGGAGCATGCACAAGGAGTGGAGAGCTCTCGCTAATGAGCACAAAGACAGAATCCTGCCGCGCATTCAGTGCGTGCGGCGAACAGCAACGCATATATAGAATTGCAAAAAGACGGAAGAAAAGCCACTCAAGAAAGAAAAAGCCACGAAGAACAACGGGAAAAAACGTAAAACCCATTCCACACGCCACAGCAGAAAACAGTACAATCGTTGTATCTTTCGAGTACTGCTCCATCGGCAAAAAAATTGCGTTGTGAAAGGACCCAATGGTCATCTCCAAAGCATCAAGGCCTTTCAGTCCAGAAGTGTTCAATAAGGAGATGAAAAGCATTATGATGCCGTTAACAATAACAAAGTACAACAGCGGTGTTACGGCGCATATCATAGATGTGCACCAAAGTCGCTTTGCGTAAGCGCGCTTCGACGCACGGAGTGCCCGTTCACCCGGCGTGTCCAACGCGTGGTGATCAAAGACACGCCACATTCGCCGCAGCATCCACAGTCGCAGCAAAGGCTGATGGGCACTTGTGACAACGATTCCACCGGTAATCATCAGAAGGTGCCGCAGGAGGGTTGCACCGGTCGACCACAACGAAACATCAATTGTCTGCAGTCCACAGTTGCATACACAGGACGTGGCAATAAAAAAAGCATCGATATAAGAAATATTCTTTTCAATGGCGTATAACAGCAACGATCCAATTAGAATCAATGTCATAATATAAAGAAGATGAAGAAAAAGATACCAGTGTTTTAAAAAATTAAGCGCTCGTGCGACGCGATTCTGCTCATCCGTAAGTGGAAGGACAATTGGTTCAATTGACTCAAACAGCTGCGAGGAGCGCGCGTCATCACACGAAGGAATGGCAGTCGAGCTGCTACGCACGGGACCTCCATTCCTGCCATCCGATGAGAAATTATCGAGCGAGGAGGCAGACATAACAGCTTGTCTGGCCTCACAGTCGTCCTCATCATTGACATCATAGTTATGGGGCGTCACAACGGACGGTTCCTCCTGGGAGAAGCGAACAACCTTCTCGGGAAGGGACATACTCCACACATATATATATATACAACCTCGCTGATACAAATAAACAATTGTAAAAACAACATGCATAAAAAAAGGAAGGATAATAAAAAAAATAATAAAAATAAAACAACAGAAAGTTACACATAGCATGAACGAAAAATAGCAATAAAAAGTAGATATATATATATGAAAAAGTCACTTTTTTCGGCATTCTACTCAATGAACCCTTTATACATGTCACATAGTGATGGAACGTAATAATGGTCACCGTGCACTCGCTTGCTAAGCTCAGTCCCGCGACTCGCGCGCAGCTGCTGAGTTTTGCTAAATGCCCGCGGTTCCAGAAACGGGAGATTAAGCGCGCGGCGCTGACTGCGGTGCGCTGCCGCCATCTCAGACTCGCGGTAACGAAGATTCGCCTCCGCCGTGCGAAGGTTTGTTTCCGCACTTCTCTCATTGAGTTCCTGCGCAAGAAGCATATTGCAGTACATGGAAACCCCACGCAACGCAAGATTCTCTTCCTTCTTCCGGATGCAACGCGCCGCCGTCCTCCGCCGCTGCTCCTTTGCCGCTTCGTGTTCCCGCGGCTCCTGTGCAAGAAGGATTGCGTGCGCTCGCGCGGCGGCGGCATACTCGCGCGCCTTGGCAAGCGTCGTCTCCTCGCTACGCGTCCTTGCGAAGGTAGTGGACCAGGCAATGGGCCGGTGAGACTCTTCCCGCTGGACTTGCGAGCGAAAGACATCCAATTCCTCTTCGTGTGCATCGCACATTTTTCCGTACCGTCGGTGAAGGGTCTCCTTCGCGTCAAGCTTCCCCACCTCGGACAGGACGCACTGACTTACACTCTGAAGCTCCTTGGCATCCTGAAATGCTTTGTACTCAAGCTCCTGCCGCTCGAGCAGCTCCCGGCGCCGCATCTCTCGCTCCAGCGCGAGGCACCCCTGCCTCTCCACCGCTGCCTCAAGCGCCACATCGTAAAGACCGTTAGAGGCTAGTCTCGCTACGTCCCGGCGACTCATCTTAGTGCTCATTGCTGTTTTCAATAAAATTGTTAACAGCTGCTTGCGTGACAGAAGGCAAAATAGTAAAAAAAAAAAAAGTGCATTAAGCCTGCATGTCAAAGATCCTTAAGGCCAACAACAACTACAAAAAAAAAAAAAAGAATAAGCCATTCAAAAAAGAAAAACAAAAAAAAATGTTTTTTCTTTTTAATTAGAAACAAAGGATAAAATTCCTTGTCGCCTCATGAAAAAACGAAGTTGTACTACCCGCATCAATTTTTGCATACACTATTAAGACGGATCTCGCCGCGGCGAAGCCGGACAAAAGGAAGAAAACAATTCCATCACAAATACACCTATTTTCTCCCTTATTTCTCTTTTCATACAAACAGCACATCGTTCCTTAATCCACTTCCTAAAAACGAATTTATTTCCTCACCTACTAATACTCCACCTCTTGGCCAGCAAAAAATCCCCACTTCTCCTCCCACTCGTCGCAAACCATCATGACATAGGGGCCAAAGTACGCCACATTGTCAAGGGGATGCACCCAGCGACTTTTAGGTTCAAATATGTACTTGTCGCGAAGGACGCGAGCCCGCATCACGCGGCGATCACCATGCACAATTTTGTCTTGTGGCGCCCTGGTACGGGCAGCACGATTCCACCATCCATGAGCATTGATGAGATCGTCTTGAAGGCACCCATACTTGTGGTACTGAAGGCCCTCATAAAAACACATAATCTTACTGGCGTACCACTTACCGTAAAATCCGAGATCACGAGGGTCGGAATGAACAACCTTCTCCCACGGATACTCCATCTTGTACGGATGTGCGTGGTCGGTCACAGGGAGCGCGAGAAGAGCGCGATAATCAATCTTGTTAGCCTTTATAGCACTCTGAATACGGAGCGCACGTTCTACCTTATGAGCATTTTGAACGGAAAGGAACTCACGGTACATATTTGGATAGAAAAAGTGTCCAAAGTAATACCGGAAACCGGCCCATATACCTTGGGCCATATAGCGGGGTGCCGTAGGCTTCATCATCTTAGAGTTCCTTAAAGCTATCCTTTATTTAAAAATAAATAGCAAACGACAACAATTTTGTATTTGTTGTTGTTGTTTTAAAAAAGACACAGAAAACAGGAAAAGAATGAACAGGGTGCATCATAAAAAGAAACCGATAAGAACAGTAAAACCTTTAACTCTATTAAGAGGAGATGATGAGGAGGGAACAAAAAGAAAGAATCTGTTGCAACATGTATATATATATATATATATATATATATAAGGAATAGCACCAATAGTGGGTTCCTTATGTGTCCGATAGACCTCCTTCTATTCCTCCTACTAGCCCATGTGATACGTCGCACATTAAAGATTTTCCTTGAGATACTTGTTGACTTTGCTAAGTGCCTTACGAGCTGTTTCGCTTCCTGTATCCGCAATAAACGGAGCAACGTCCATTGCGATATTCGCTGCGTTTGTTTCTAATATAATACCCTCGTCCACAAGCTCGTCGACAGTCAGCACAACAGCATCGTACTTTTCAAGTAATGTACGCAGATTAATATCAAGAACCTTTAACTCCTGACGAAGGGAATCCACAAGCGCTCTGAGTACGCTGTAAAGCACCAATTCGTTTTCACTAACATCACCAATGACAACAAAAGTTACATCTTCAAATACCTGCATCAAAATGGTGTGTCCCTCATGAGTCCAAATGTCACCTTCTGTCGACGAGGCACAGCTTCGCTTTGGGTCATGCGCTTCTGCATGAATGCTCATTTCCAGAGCTCGTTGCTTATCCAGTGTAGAAAGGATGCCACGCACTTCCTCATCTGGTGTCATGTAATACCTGGCAAATACCCGAGCACCTAGTTCGTTTAGAATCACAATACCTTGTACGTGATGCAAGAAATCCATGACTCCAACTTTTGCTCTTTATGTTTTATTTACCAGGTCAAAACTGGACTCTTTATTTCTTTCTTTATTTACACTTTTATTTTGCTAATTGTGTTTTTTTTTTTTTTTTTGTAAAAGTAAAGTACAAAAAAAGTAGTGCAAAGAAGTCACAACAGAATACACAATTAAATAATGGACTCTTAGTCCCGTTCACCAAAAAGTGTGTTTACTTTTCTCTGAAACTTCATGCACCACAAAAATACTTTTCTCCTTTTTACTCCTTCACACATATATATATAAGAAGAAAACAAATATATTTACTCCTTAATTGGTGTACCTTCTTCTTCTCGGTTCCTCACTTCTTTTTTTATATATTTTCACGTGTTCCACGAAGTGCTAATCATCATCCACGCATCGCTTTGGACATAAGAGAAGCCAAAAGACCGACAAAACGGCTATTACGAGAAGCGGGTATTGGAAATACAAGACGACGTACTTAATGCCCTGTAGGTTGGCCACATACACCGTGAACATGGCTGCCATATTCGTATTAGCAGCGTATTCAGAAAAACTAATAGTACAAAACTGAATTACAGCCATAGAAGTAATCATAATTAACATGGAATTGAACAGGAAAGAATTCATTAGCGTCGCGTTCGCCTCCATGGGATATACCTGAAATAAAATCAAATTACCTCCAATTTTGATACAACCCTTCACAACACACCAAAGTAAGTAAAAAGAGAAACATCCATATGCGAGCACACCAAGCAGCATAAGTGCTCCATCGAGTCCACGAAACATGTTGTTAAGAAACGGATGGACATGCGCCATGTTGTACAGTATCATATGTAGAGCCCATGTAATAGACATTGATGCAAATATAATACCAAGAAAAAGATAGATGTATCCTTTTATCACCTCTCCACCTCGCTCACGGTATGATGTCTCCACTCTGCTGTGATATTCCTCCAGTTCAGATACTTGTCGCCTGAAGGAAAGAACCTTTTCTCGATGCTTTCTCCCCGAATGTCCAAGACGCTCTTCATTCTCGATCTGTTCCCCAATCTCCATAAGGCGCTGTGACTCCTGGGCAATTTCGGAACGTCGAAGAGCGTAATGCGCAGCAGTGATGGGGCGCGGGCGATTTCGGAAAAGCATAATGAAATCTATTGGCATTGCTGCAAGACCAACACCACCAAAAATAAAGAAAAGTACCCAACCAATGGCGCAAGTAAGAGCCACCAAATAGACTAAGAGCGATACCCTAAACTGTAACGTTGCCTTGTAAGAACTGTCAGCAAACTGTTTAAGATCGCTGATGCTCCGCGTCGGAGGCAGTGAATCGTACTGTGCATAAGAAATACTGGAGTGTCCGGCTACACCCCAGCAAACAAAGAATAAAGCAAGAAATAAAATAAGGACAATAGCAGTGACGATAAGAGCTGGTCTCACTTGCTGCCAGATAGTGGTGTGTTCGGGATCCATCGAATCATAGTATGCCATAGCAAAAGGACATACAATAAAACAAAGCACAAACATGACAACAAGAATAACTGTCCACAATGCAATCACATTAATAACTCCTCCCGGATTGTAGACACTCTCACGCACATTTGCTACGTCATACGGTAACAGAAGTATATTGTAACATGCAAAGGAAAGCGACAAAACAACGACAAACTTAGGGAGCCAGGCCTCATTGTTATCTTCCTCAGCTGCGAAAAGCACAACAAAATAAAATACAAAAGCGACGGTGAGAAGTGCGACAATGACAGCCAGAAGTATAAGCCACCAGCTCATTTATTCTATATTTCTCTATATTAACCCTTCACCATGCGTGATTGTATACGGTACAATGATACATGCCAGGCGCCCCCCCCCCCCCAAAAAAAAGGATATACAATAAAAATGAATAGGGTGTCAAAAAAAAAAAATTTTTGAACAGCACTTAGCTCTTTAAAATCGTCAGGAAAAAATGTCCCCACACAAAAACAATCACGCTCTACTCGATCACTCAAGTCTCTCCCTTGGTAGTTTTTTTATTGAACAAAAAAGTAAAATAGCATCTTTTTTTTCATTTCTTATATTGCCCTTTCCAAAATAAAAAGGGTGCCGGCGACGAGACTCAACTTGCAAAATACACTCTACTAGAAACATCCTGTACAATCCACTCCATTCCCTCTAATAGCCCAGCGCCTGTCTTGGCACTACAGACACAGAGGTAAACATGTCGTTTGCCGCGTCTAATCGTTTCGATGTCTAAGAGTCGCTCAATCTCTTCCGGTGGAAGAGAAGTAGGTATATCTTGCTTATTAAGAAACACAAGCAGGCTGGCACCCGCTAAACGCTCCTCTTGCAACAACATATGAAGTTCTCGCTTGCAATCATCTAGGCGCGACACGTCATTGCTGTCAACAACCCAAATAAGACCATCTGTACTTTCAAAGTAATTTCGCCAATAGCTACGGAGGGACTGTTGACCCCCTACATCCCATATGTTTAACGTGCAACCCTGGAGGGAAAACGCAGTGATCTGGAAACCTAAAGTAGGACTAATAGTACTCGTGTCTTTACCACAAAACTTTTTCACACATGTGGTTTTTCCAGCATTGTCTAGTCCTAGCATTAGAATGCGCATTTCGCGCTCCTTTCGCTTCGTCTTTCGTATAATGGAAAGCAAACCCATTTGCGCCTAATAAGCTATCTATATGCCCACCTTCTCCTTCTCCTGTGCGATTGATACATAAAAAAGGAAAGCAAACAGTTAATATTAAGGACAACAATAAAAAAACAGGGGCACCCCACTACAGTAGGAAGAACAAAACACTAATTTAGACCACAGAAACCCACAGCGTCAACAGCAAGACGCTAATATATATGGATATATATATATACTATCAGTGGAGATGTAAAGTCAATTACCAGTTCAAATGCGCGACATCCATCTTCATTAGATTTCCACAACTACTAAACCACCCCTCCATTTCATTCCTAACCTATATATATATAATATAAACATTACCACCAGGCAGCTGCGCGGATGCTTTCGTCGTACCACTCCACATTTTTGTGAATTGTATGCATAAACATATAAACTGGAAGCATTGCGAGTACATAAAATTGGAGCATGTTGTATATCCACATTCCCCATCGAGATCCGAGGGAAAAGTAAGTACGCACGGCCATAAAATCTGTGTGGCGCTGCTCCACACCTGCTGCGTCCCACTGCTTGTTGAATTCGCGCTTGTGGTACTTGGACTCAACGGATTCATATTCCAGACGACGCTTCTGCTCAGTACGACCCCACCCGTACAGCATTGGACCGGGCCGCGCAGGGCCTTTGTTTTGCATCTGCTTACACAAAAACGAGCGGCGAAGCATTGCTATAATCAACTACCAATATATAACCAGAAAACCAAATTGTAAAGAAAAAGGGCCGATGAATTTTTCAATCTGGAAAGCAATATATATATATATATATATATATACTCACATGAAGTTGAATAACGGCAATAATAATAGAGTGACACAAAGAACAAAAAAAAAAAAAAGAGAGAAATATAATAACCATTGGTAGTATAATCTAACTAATCATCATGTGAACCGACGACGCTGGAAGTGATGATGGTTGTTTTGGTTCTTGCTGACAGACGAACCACCAAGAGACCCCCCTAAAGATCGAAACACCGCATATGTAAACCCAAAAGGAATAGAAGTTTTGAAAGTTGTGCGCAACACACCGGATAAGAAAAAGGGAACACCCTCCGTACGCAACATATTTTTTGATACACCAGCAGCCTCTCGAAATACGGCGAATTCCCCTGCGGTAAAAGACTTAACTGTATGCACCCCACCGGCGCGCTCTGTATTGTACAATGCGGATCGGAATGCATTACGAAGCGGATTTGTCGCAAATGTTAAAAATGCGTGAATACGAAAGGCGTCAAACCAAGCTTGAAAAAAACCCCCGCTCCATAGCCCCTGCAGTGCTACCAGTGAGGCCCCATGCCACACCACCGAAATCAAAGCAGTTGCGAGCACGCCGGAAAAAAAGGAAAACGCTCCATATTGCTTAGTACTGCTTGTCAAGCAATGAATAAATGAAGTATACACTTCCCGATCATAGCGTCCTCGCGGGCCACTTAAACGACGAGCAATAGTTCGGATAGATACCTTCGCCATCCCATGTAACATTCCTCCGATAATGGCACCCGTTACCGTGCCGGACCCTAAAACAAATCCTCCGTACAAGAGACCACATGGTAGCGCCAAGAGGAGCGGCTGGATTGGATTTGTTAACATTCCACGGTATCGCACCAAAGAGTACTGAAAAGGATTTACACGCGGGATCGATTGAAGGTTAAATGCCTTGACGTAGTCTCGGTAAGGATATAGAATAAAAGTTGATATAAGGCTTGCGGCATAACCTGTCACACCCGCTGCAACACTCATCATATTTTGTCTCGCAAATAGATGCTACAACTTCCTTTGCGGATGTTTTTTTGAGTTTTTTAATGTGTGCGATGAGTCAGAATATCTTTAAAAAGAAAATAGTATCATTGTAGAGGGGGGTATCAGAGAAGTCCCCTAAGCGCAGCATTAAATGCACAAATTCGATAAAAAAAACAACTACTTTTCGCTCTCACTCTCATTCTGTTTTTCTTGTAACGTAGGGGTTTCTTTTTTCTTTTTAACTTAAACTTGGGACATCTGCGGAAAATTGAATATCTATTTGGTATCTGTATTCTATTATATTCTGCTCAAACTTCATATTTTATAGTTCTCACTGAAAAACTGATTTGGGTTCGGTATCTATAGGATTGATTCGGCACAATGCCAAACGACCAGGAACGCTAAGCTGATCAGCATTGTGCATTTCCCATTGTTCTACTTCAACAATAACGTAAGAATCTTCAGAAGCACCACTCCGTAGCGTCAAATTGTTTTCAACAACTTGCTCTCGTGATAGCCACACACCATGATTAGGCATTTTCTGCACAAAAGGATTTTTTGTAGTAAATCCAGAAAGCGCATTCATTCCTCGAGGAACTTTCGAACTAAACAAAGGTTTATCTGGCCCCCCAGTGCATTCTTTTCGAAGTAAAGGATGAAGAATTTCCTTAGGAAAAGGCTCAATGTCACTAATGCTCACAACAGCCGCAGTAAGACCAATACATATAGCTTCGCTACCTTCACGAAGACTAATAAAATCACCCAACGATGGATGATCTTTACGAATCCAAAAAGGAGAAGTAAAACCTAAATCTGAAGCGGCCGCCTGTAGATTGTCTACAATTTCCTCTCGCGTAAAGAACATTCCAGTAAGTCCGCAACGAGGTACGTGGGCAGCCTTTTTTAAGCACCCCGGAGATTTTACCGTGGAGGCATGGTAAAATACTCTCGGTTCCACATCGTCTATCACTTCACAAGGGTCCATAAAATGCTTTGGGAGTGGTAGAGTATAAGTTGGAGCATCCTTAATGATAGTACCTCCACAGCTCTCAATTAGTCGACTGGGTACAAAATCTTGTCTCGACGCATTTCGAGTAAATTGATCAAATAAGGCAACATTTTGGTTTTTCATTTCATTATAAAGTGCATATGCATTATGTACTTGAAAGGGCAAGCCCATAGCCGAGGCATTACAGAGCATTTGCAGCTGACGACAAATACTTAGATGCGTAGCTGGGGGAGCCTTACGACGGTATGCCATTTTATTCCTTTATTAGCGAATAAGCACTTGTTCCACATTTAAAAAAGGATGAGAAGGCAAGAGAAAATAATACTAATAATAAATTGGACTGCCAAAAAACTAATAGATTATACTCTATAGTATTCAGACACAAACACACCCACACACACAAAAAAAAAAACCTGCAGTAAAAAAATGATTCATAAATAATTTACAACGGCATTCAATCCACAGCCCCCGTGTCTACTGCCTGGCATACTGACACATCATACTTATAATGAGAATAGTTTCTCTAAATCTCTCAATCGATCCAATTGAGATTGTTCTGTGTCAACCATGTTATCTCTACCCAACAATCGCACTTTCTCTAAAATGAGATTGCATTCTTGACGCATAGAACCCATCACTACATGAATTTTCTCCTTCTCTTCATTTATTCGATCTTGCTCTCGTTGCTGACGAGAAAAAAATTCTTTCTCACGTAGGCTAATCAAGTCACTTCTAGATAAAATATCGTATTCGCGTAAGCGAAATCCCTCAAAAACCCTAGCTTCGACTGAACGAATATGGCCCAACCGCAATGAAAGCAGATGCATAAGCGAATCAATTTCTTGCCTCACAATACACAACCGTTTGGAGCATTCTTCCTTTTCAAGATAAAAACACTGCTTTCCATTCTTATAAGATAACTCATGTTCTAGCTTCTGCCGCTTAACAGCTAAAGCAGCGCATCTTGCACCTTCAAAAATTTCATCAGCCTGTTCACGCGTTCGTTGGCTCCGCAAGTTTTCCATTTCAGCTTGTTTATGTGCACAGATAATTCCAGTTTCGAATGTGGCCTGTCTCCTTTGCAGCTGCTCCTCTCGTTCTAATAAGTTCTTTTCTTGACACTTTAGGCTACGTAGACGGGTTTCACATTCCTCAGCCTTAGCGGAAAGTGCCTCTGCGCGGATATTCAAATCCCGCTCTTTCTCAATGACCTGGTGCTCTCTAATAATAAAACCAGTTGTCTGTGAAGTCTTCAATAGTTCCACTGAGGCTTCCAATAAATGATATTTAGATTGTTCTTCTTTTAAGCTAAGTAACAATGACTCAACAGTTTTACGAAGATGCTGAGCTTCTAACTCTGCATGAATAACGCGGTCCTTTAAAACACGTCGCGATTTTTTTTGCTGAAAATGATTCTCCTGTAAAAGGGCCCCCAATTCAGATACTTTTTTGAGATATTCATTGTTATTACAGTGCATCTGTCAAAAGATAGAATAAAAAGTAAAACAAAAAAAATCCACCAAAAACGAGATAGACAGTCATTTTTTAAAAGTATAATTAAAGCTTTAAAAAAAAGTGCACAACCGTAAACATACCCATCGTAACGATGGACAGCTTTAAAAAAATGTCTCCTATAAAATCTAATACAGTTACAATGCATAACCTTCACAATTAGACATAGCACGGATAACCTGCTATGTCTCTATTAAGAACTATTTGCGTCTGAAATTGTGGCCGTGCGTTTTCGTGGATGACGGATAGGTCCTTCGGTCAAATTCAGCCTCTCTATAAAAACTGGTCGGTCTGACTGGCCAACTGAACCATCAGAGATCTTCACAATTCCTTTTTTCAGCATTATGTTTTGATGACGAACCTGCTGAAGTTCTGACTCTTGTTGAGCACAAAGCTCCGAAATCCTGAGAACCTCTTCATGAAGTTTCCCATAATTTTCCTTTTTTGCTACTTTTAATAAATCATGAATGCGATTATACTTTTCGACTATAACCTCTCGTTCTTTCACGGCAGAATCTCGTTCCATTAATAATTTTTGTATTGTCTCGCTGTCTCTGCAACACCGTTGCTTGACTTCCTCTAAAGCAAATTTAGCCTTGTTGTAAGCTTCTCGTGAAGCTGAAAGAGAACCTTCAAGGTCCTGGTACGACTTGGAAAGCTGCAAGAATTTCTTTTCTGATTCCTCACATTTCTCAATATAAGTATTTACTTTATTCTTCAATGTCTCCACCTCTTGTTTGCCGTTTGCACTCACAAATTGAAGCTTCGCTTCTTGTGATCGCAATCGCTCGTTTAAAACAGAAGTTTGTGAATCGATAATACCATGCTCCTTTTGAAGAAGAGAAATCTTAGATTCAAGAGCTCGTTTTTGCTCTAAAACAATTTTTTCTTGTTCTTGCAAAACACGACTTTCCTCTTTCACGCGCTCTAGATCAGCTTCGGTCAATGACAATGTTTTTGAAATAGCCGCAGTCTCCGCTAAACAAAATTCACAACGTTCTTCAAAGTAAGCAATTTTACCTTCAAGATTTTTATTTAACTCCTCAAGGTGGTTTTTCTCGTTCATCAATTGTCCATTTTCTATCTGATGTCGTTCATTCTCTTCCCTCATATCGTTAAGGTTGGCATTGAGCAGTTCGTCCAACTCGCCAAGCTCTCTACGCATACTTTCAACTTGACCTTTGAGCCAATTGTTATCATTTGTTGACTCCGTCAGCGCTTTAACAGTTTTCTCTCTTTCCACAGCTTCTTTTGAACACTTAGACTCTAATACTGTAATAACATTATTCTTCTCTACAATTTCAACGTGAGCTAATTGCAAGTTGTTATCCAAATCTTGTATTTTTGCTGACTTTTCGGCCACTAAAGAGCTCAACGCGCCAACTTCCTTTTCTGCGTCTTTAAGTAGTTTTAACTTTTGACAAGCTTGAAAAGAAATTTCAGCGTGAAAATCCAACGTAGACAGGACAAGAGATTCGTAGAGGTCTACCTGTATGCGAAAACGTTCTTTATCCTCTACTTCCTCAAGGTAATTCCTTTCAGAAGTGTGCATCGCTTTGTTAAGCTCCACATTTTGAGTCGTCATACCAGAGAGACGAGTCATCAAGTTGAGCTCTAAAATTCTCTTTTCCTCCTCTAAGTCTCTAACTCGTTCATTAAAGTTTACTTGAGCTTTCTGTCCTCGTTCCTTGAAATCGGCATGCTCAATGAGCAGAGAAGAGTAACAGTCTTTGACAACCTTCAACTCTGCTTCTAATCCTTCCTTTGAAGTCTCCATTGCAGAAAAACGTAAATTAAACATAGCAATCTCTTCCTCCAATGACTTCACCAAACGCGCCCGGCTTAACTGAGAATCCTGAAGCTCAGAAATATCGCTTTGGAGAAGTGCTACTTGTTTCGAGAACTCAACACTTTTCGAGTCATATTCGCTTTGAAGGGAAACGTTTTTATCTTTCAGCGCTACAATTTCATTATGAAGATGTATTTGCTCTTGACGCAGGAAGGCTTCTCTAGATTCAATTTCACTGCATCTGTTTCCCAAAGCAGAAAAACTTACCACCTGATCTTTAAGCTTTTTAAAAATATTACAACTAATGGAAAACTCTGCATCTAAAAACATTTCATCTCTAACCCTTCGCTCTTCCTCTGCAAGAGCAAGTCGTTGTTGTTCGTTCTGCAAAAAAAAGTTTTTATCCTTTAGACTCCCAACCGTATCCTTATACTGAGATACAGTCATTTCAAGGTGTTTTTTGTCTTCACCGAGGGAATTGATGGTTTCCACGAACCTGTGTTTGTCTAGTGTAAGGCATCTTATATCATCAACGTTCTGTTTAAGCTCTAAGTCCATCTTCTTTACAAGACTTTCGTACTTCATAATTCTTTGAGAAGCTGCGCACCAATCGCTTTCTGCGGTTGTCGCTCTAGTGTTTATTTCTTCATATTCTTCCTTCATTCTTTTAAGTTCATCTGAGCTTTGAACATTCGTTGCCTCGGTGTCCTTAAGCATACGTTCAAGACTTGTTATACGACTCTGTTGCGATTCTAGCTCACCTTCCTTAACCTGATACTTTGATGTCAACTCATCAAAACTTTTTTGAAGCTCTTTGAATTTCTCTGCCCATTGTGAAACAACTTCATGCGCCTCATTACGTAAGGCTTCCATCTCAGTTTCAAGACCTTCTTTTTGAGTATTAGTCTCGTTGAGATGATGCTTGCATAATTCCACTTCACTTTCTAGTTGTGCAATGCGTTCCTTCATTACCTCAGAAATCCGGTCTTCCTTCAAGGACATTTTTACTTTACGTAATAGTAAATAATAATGAAGGCAAAAATTAAAAATTATATAAATCAAAACAACGAATGCAGTAATTATAATCCGAAAGGAAAATCAACAAAAAACTGTGTATAAAACAAAATTTAAATCAATAACAATTTTATAAGCATTCTCTTCTCCTAACTAATACAAAAACACCTATTCATTCACACACACCATCCACTTCTCCGCGTTTTCGTTTCATATCTGAGAAAACAGAAAGGACGACAAAAACATCGACTGGAAATAATCCTTCTGTAACATTGGGGATATAAGGAATCCTTACACGGAAGCTACCACGTTTTTCCGAAATTGACATATAACTAAGGAAAGGATGGCGGAACACGTGCGAGCAAAAACACGTGCTCACGGCCACTTAGTCTGAAGACCATGTCAAAGCTAGGTATGACACCAAGTGCAGGCGTCATAAAAGGAAACTTCCTTAAAAACTAATAATAATGATGAATCCTCTTGGGTAGAGTTCCTTTTGAGGCCCGCGGGGGAGGAGAGAGAGTTCATGCGGGAATAGTTCAATCCGCGTCCTTTGTCTGTATGTGTACATGAATCAGTGTAGTGCACCAATCCCTTAAAATGCGATGTTGAATGCCACTGTTGTACCTAAATAAATGGCCGGTGCGATGCAAACTAGCCCTTTTGTTGCTATTCTTGTCAAGTGGAAGTTTTGCGGGGGGGAAACGCTGGTCCAGTGACTAAACATTGCGGTTTGCAGAATTTGTTTTAAAGACAACAAGCACTCTAGCCGTAT
The DNA here is from genome assembly GCA_030849725.1 of Trypanosoma boissoni. Lineage (NCBI taxonomy): Eukaryota > Euglenozoa > Kinetoplastea > Trypanosomatida > Trypanosomatidae > Trypanosoma > Trypanosoma boissoni. Next base: position 187,699 of record JASANW010001430.1, on the reverse strand, counting down.
TTCATGCTTCTGCATTGGCCGTGAAATGCGGGGAAATATATTTCAAGAGGAAACCACACGTCCTCTTTCTTGTAACAACTGGCAATTAATAGCGTTTTTGTTTTTTGAATAGCCTTAAAAGAAAATCTCAACTGTAATAAGACTCCTTGCTCCTTCTTTGCGCCCTTATCTCATTAACCCGTTCACATTTCTTGTTTTGGATGTACAACGAAAGGAGGAAGCATTTTTTCTTCTCTTTTTCCTTTAGGGATTTTTCTCATTCTCTTTTTTATATTTTTGCCTTACCCGCCCCGCTCCTTTACTCACCTCCTCGCTGGGGAGTATTCGGCGTTGGCAGACCCCTGAAAGTTGCCGATAGGCAAGAACCTGTTGATGAACTCTTCAATTTACATTATGGGAGTTATTTTCATCTGAGTGCGTGTGAGAGGCGTTTTTTTTTTTTTGTTTTTTTTTGATACGAGAGCACTTTTGAGCTAATTGAAAGTTATATATGACTTTCTTGTTTTTCTGTTTTTTTTTTTTTTACATTCTAGGATATAGGTAGGGGTAGCCCGGTTCGAATCGCCAGGTAAATATTCGATTTTGCTTTTAGCAAAAACCGAGTTCTCGCCGCGTGATCTGTTTTCCACCTTTCTACACTATTTCTTCATGTCTAAAGATACTTTATCTCTTTTTCGTATATATATATATATATATACCGTTGCCAAGTAGTATCGGAACAAGTTTTCAATGGTATTTGCATCTGTGACGTTCTATTACAATCGATATTCTTTTTTCGGCATAGGAACAATTGTGCCTTTTTGTTTTTTTATGCTCTTCAGGGAGGTGTGGCTTGAGGAAAAAAAAAGTTTGTGCACCGCGTATACCGAATAAGTAACAAAAAGGAAAGTCGCGGAAGATTTCCTAAGATAAAGCATCAGAGAGAGCGTGGTTTATGCTCTTCTCAGTCTCTCTATATATACTTTTTTGAATTTTTTAGTTATTTGCCTTTTCTTTCCTATTCATTAAAAATTACTAAAATACTGCTCTACTTTTTTTCACCAGTGGAACATAATTCATTACACTTTATATATACCTCTGAATATTGAAGTATTTCCGTTGTATTACGAGGAACGATTTGATTGTGTTTATTATTATTATTATTAAAAGCATTCTTTCTGTAGATTGGATGAACTGTGATGTAAACTGTTTATACGCTTTAGAGGGTGTTTAATCATCTTCTTCATTTTTCTTATTGCTTTACTGTTGGGCCAAATATGTTAAAGATTTTTCGAATGATACATAATTTGATGAAGGTGCGGTAAACAGCATAAATTATGAGGATACCCTTTTTCACACTTGTACTACTTTTTCTTATTAAAATAAATGTTTTTTTTTTTTTATCGATCCTTTGTTGACATTATCATTAAAAAATTGCAAAATTTTAAACTTTTTTCTTAGTGTGTGCATTTGTTGTAGGTTTTTCTTTTTCTTTTTGCGTTCTAGAGTATTTCCTAGTTAAGTATTAAGATAGTTTTCTTTGAAACAGGCAGTGATAAATTTGTTCAGGGTTTGCTTTTGTTGTTTATTATAAGCGATGGAAGCGTCGTCGCGTCAAAGAATTCGTGGTGCATCCTTTAAACAGGAGTACCAGCAAGCTCCTCTCCGTCGACCTCGTCAACGTGCCCCTTCAATGAACGCAGAATCTGATTGCAAATGGGTTTTGCATGATCAAGAAGCTAAATATAATGGTAAGCTTACCTTAGCTCTTGACCTAGATGAAACTTTAGTTTTTGCTCGTCAAGGACCTTTATATGCCCGCCCAGGTCTAGATGAATTTTTTAAGCTCTGCAAAGAAAAATCAATTGAGGTTGTTGTTTGGACTGCTGGTCTTCGAGCCTACGCTCAGGCGATTATTCGTAATATTGACAAAGAAAACGTTATTAAGCATTGTATTTACCGTCACAGCAAATGGTTTACAGGGTATGTGGGCTATCAAAAAGATTTAGGTTTTCTCCGTAGATCTTTGGATCGAGTTCTAATTATTGAAAATACACCAGATTGTATTCGGGGATATCAACAAAATGGTATTCTTGTTGAAGATTACGAGGGTGGAGAAGCAGCTGATAATACAATTCCTGCGCTTACAGAGGTTATACGAAGCTTATGTGACAGTTCAATGACAGTACCTCAATTTATCACCTCATGCCCGATGCTTAAACACTCTCCCATCAAAACTGATCTTGGTGATTTTATCAGCGTGTACATGCTGAATGTCGCAGTTTGGAATCCAGGAGAACATGTTCGCGTAAATCGTGACTTAGATGCTGCAGCTTACCGGGATTTGTTTCCAACTGCTCAAGAAAGTAGTACTTTAAATAGTGGTGATGATACACAGGCGAAATGAGTGATTGGGTATATTTTTATACGATGATGTTCTTTGTTATTTTTTGGGAGGCGGGGGAGAGGGGTAGGGTTGTGATGCTTTGACGTGAGACGATTGGGAGTTCTTTACGTTATGATGTGCGAAGAAGTGGAGAAATAAAAGATATTTTATGCAATTTTACTTTCTTGTAGCCTGGATTGATGGCTACCAGTTTTGCGTGACTTTTTTATGGAGCATTTATTGTGCGTTCTTGGAGTATGTCACATGAAAGAGAGAAACAGTAATATTTCTCAAATTGGCCCTGAGTGAGACCCAAATAGAAAAAAAGGGCGAATATATAAAAGGGAGAGATTGAAGGTAATTAAGAAAGATGTTATTTTGATGAAACGCAAAAGCTATTGCTTGAGATGTTTGTGAATTAGTTCTGTATTTACTCTGCGAGAAAGTTTAAAAGAAGGACAAAATGAAGGAAGAGGGAAAAAAAAAAAAGGTAATCATCTGATAGAACATGAAACGGATGCATACGTATATGTAGAGATTCGTTGTTCCAATGTTGGGGATATTGAATGAGTGCTGGTAATTGTTATTTTTACGCTTTGTGCGATTGTCATTTGAGGTGATAGCTCTTTAAGAAGTACTTTCTGCAATTGAAGAGACCAACAAGTAGGTGAACTTTGCCTAAAAAGAGAAAGTCGATGTGTGAAAGTGCAATACAGGGATTGAATATATGTGGTGATGTTGCGTAGTTGCCTCACTTCTTGTTCGATTTGTCAGACGTTATTCCATCTTTTTGTCATGAATTTGAAGTACGGCTGCGGTGATTTACTCCTACAAGCAAAGTAATAAATGAAAAAAAAAAAAAGATCTTCTCGAATATCATGACTTAAACATTGTTATTTACAGATATTGAATTTTTTGGAGTTTTACCTTCTTTTTTTTCTCTGTTTCATGGCGTTCAATGGTTATATATACATATATTATATATAACGCAAGTAAAAGAGGGGGAGAGAGAGAGAGCAACCAAGAGTAAAGAAGAATGAGGAAACTTGTTTTTTTCTTTCATGAATTATGACCGACCATTTTGGTATTGTGGTCGATATTATTTCCGCTCTATCATATATATATATATATATATATATCCCCTTTTAAAAAAAGTGAATTGCCAACCGTTATGTTTTTGAACTCTTTCCCCAGTGTTTACCTCACTTCTATGAATCGCTTGATTGTTTGTTTGTTTAAACTCAATAAGCCTGCTGTAAATTTGCTGATTGCATCTATTTGTGTTTTTGTTGTGGCACTTCGCCCTCAACTTAAAAAAAAAATAATCTTTTTTCAATATATATATTTTTGTTTTTTCATGTTTTTTATTTTATAGTTGTAGAAAGGCACAATTGATTTTGAGTTTTTTTTGACTCCACTCAAATTTAGAGTTGAAATTTGCGTTGCCTTTTTTTAGATTTATAGAGTTTTTATAGAAAGTATTTGAGTAACTTTATTCGACGTTTTTTGACAATTGCTCATATTATTATTGTTATTGTTATAAGGCTTTTTTTTTTTTTGCGTAATGGATGTAATAAGTCAAATACCGTGGTCTCCTGTTGAGGGCACTATCGATCTTGATTGGTCTGCTATAGCTGCACTTCCTTATGATGAATGGGAAAGTGTACTGCAGCCTCCGAATTTGGAGGGATGGGTTCTCAAGGCTTCAAAACTTACATGGAAAAGCGGCGATGCACATTTTTCTCAGCCATTGTATACGGAATCGATAGCACGTTTGTTACGGTTGGTAGCTGCGAAATGTGCTCATAGTGTTGGTCTTCTTCACAAAGAAAAGGTAGCATTAGAACGTTTATTAGCGTCGTCTCGTGAGGAGGAAGAAGCTACCCAATCGCGCGAAGAACTTTTACACAGGGAAATATCTAAACTTCAAAAACAGATAAATGAGCACGAAAGCATCAGTTCGGGGATAATGCAACAGAGGAATAGTGCCAGAGAGTTGCGTGATTTAGAACATGCAAAAGAAGAAATCGCTAAAATTTCTCGTGAGCTCGATCTTTTTAGACGCAAGAATTATGAACTTCGTAAGGTTCTTCAGTCTCAGGGTGCGGAAAAAAAACAGTTTTCTAAGGAAGATGAAAAGTTTCGTCTTGAATATAAACATCTCGTTTCTCGTTATAAGCGTCTTGTGGAAAAGTCTGACAAAACTTCAGATATGCTCCAGGAACTTCAGAGAAGTGAAGAAACAAAAAAATATGATGATGACATTGAGCTCAATCGTCTGCGGCGGAAAGTACAAGCGCTTCAACAAGAGAATTGTGCCCTTATTCAATCACGTGATAATGCGGAGGAATTATGCGAGCAACGCGAAGCTGAAGCTTTGAGAGACATGACCGAACTGCAACAGTTGCATCGTGACCTAATAGACGAAGAACGACAACGGATTCAGACAGTCAAGGAAGAAATAGAGGAAACAAGGGGGCAATCTGAACGCCTTCTGAAAGACTCTTTAGATGAGCTTCGACACAAGCTTAAACATTCAGAAAAAGTAAACAATGCGCTAAGGCGACAACTTGAGGGTTTTACAAAAACGGGTCAGAATTTAAAAGAGGTAGACAATTTAGAAAGTTGCACTGCTACCGTTCAAAAGTCTTCATCTTTTTCAGCAAGTGGCTCTTTTCAGGAGAGTTCTTTATCTCAACCGGATATGATGTCTGGCTATTCTTCTGTGCAACGTTTGGTTGCGGACCAACAGCAGCTACAGCAAGAGAATGATCGATTGTCTGCAGAATTGCAACAGATGGAGTTTCGTGCTGATGCAAGAGACGCAGAGAATGATAAATTAAATTGCCTTCTTAAAGAGTACGAGCAGGGCGACGAAGGCCTTTGTAGGTTACGTGCTCAATTAGCCGAATCAAATCGTTCTATTGAACTTATTCAGGACGAAAACGCTCAGCTACGTGAGCGTCTCAATTGTATGGAGGATTCTATTGCGTTTTCTACTGCATTGCAAGAACTTTGTCTGCGTATGGGTGTAACTCAGGGAGAGATTGATCGACTACGTCCAAAGAGTGCATCTCTGTTGAGTGAGGTAGATACGTTGCGCGAAGAGGTTAGTGCCTTAAAGGAGGAAGTAGAATGGTTGGAAAAGGAACGACGTCACTGGATGAACAAAGTTCGTCTACAACCGCTATTAGATACTAAATTGCGCTTTGAGCTTGGGCTCACGTCGGAACAACTCAAGCAGCTTGATCTTCTTACCGATCAAATGAAATCCGCTAGGATTATCGTCGAAGAGGATGACACGGATTATAAGGAGAAATACTTCAAAGAATTGCAGTTGCGGCGCAAGGAAATGGAGCACTTCAACGATTTTGTGAAGCAACGTATTGAGGAAGCTCTCTGTGAAGCTTTTGGCCATGTAGAACTTTCTACCTCGAGTGATGCGGCCTCTGCGGTAAATGCCCTACGGGACCGTGTTGCCCTCATAGCTGCGAGTCCGACGTTGGACGAACTAGAGGGTACACCAGTGGACGTAACACGCTTACGCGAGCAATTACGCAGTGCACTAAAACTTCTTGAACAATCCGATCTTACGTTGAAGGACAATGCGGCATCGCAACTGGCTCTTCGGGAGCAGTTTGCAGCTGTCGTTGCCGAACGTGACGTGCTGGCAGCAGAGCGAGATAAATACCGCTCTGCTATTTTCGAGGCGATAGGCGTCGGTGCTATTGATAATGATGCCTCTGCCACGCCTATAGAGACTGGAGAGCGTGACTTGGGAGGTTCTGGTACTGCGCCTCGTGAAGGCGCACTTGTTCCAGGGCTTCACGCTGCGTTGCGCAGTGCAGCTGCTATGATGGCAACAACAACAACGACAACGCCGACGCCAACAGATGGGGCGCGCCCAACGCGTGCAATGCATTCCATTTCAAGCGCAATTGAGGAGCAGTTGCGCGTGAAGGATGAGCTCATTGCGTCTCTACGCGGTGCTCTGGAAGCATCGCAAGACGAAGACTCACGTAGGCGAGCTAGGGAAGCCGCTGCGGGGGAGAAAATAGCGGAGGCCCACGCGCAGCAGGAGGATTTGCGCAATCAAATCGAAGCACTACAAGAGATAAACGAGGAGCTCAACGGGCAGGTCGCGGAGAAGAGCAGAACTTTTGAAGACATGCAAGAGGCTATAAACCGCATCGAGTCCGGTAACGCGAGGGAGTTGCTGCAAAAGATTGTTGTACTTCGACAGCGAGAAGGAAAGTTGCTGCAGCGTCTGCGGCGCGCACGTGAGTCACAGGATGAGTCGGTTAAGTCCGAGCAAAATATGCGGAACTACGTAAACACAACTTTCGCCTCACTTAAAGAGGCATTACTGAACTCTTCAACTGGTTTTGTCCTCCCTCGCTCATCAAGCAGCACGAGTGCAGAGAACGAAGTGATTGGTGACCTGCAGCGGCAACTCGCCGACCTACTACAGGGACGACTTTACCGCGAGGATACCGCGTACCTTGCACAGCTCCAGCGGGCCTACGCCGGCATGGAGCACGAGGAAGAGCTGCAAGTTCTCCGCGCGGATGCCGCAGCGCAGCGCGCGCGTGCCGACGCGGCAGAGCTCGCTGCTGGAGAGCTGCGAGCGGAGATGGAGCGGTACCAATCCGCGGCGAGTGCCACCGAGCCGTCCCCCCTGCCGCCGCCGCCTCATTGGGAGGCAGAGGCTGCGACGTGGCGGCAAAAATGCGCGCTGTACATGCGCCGCTGCGAGGACCGTGAGCGCGAAGTCGTCGGCCTTGAGGCAGACCTTACTGACGCGCGCGAGCGTCTCGCCGCGCTTTTGTGTCACACCCATGAGCTGGACACCACATCACCTGGAGCAGCAATCCCAGTAGTTGCCACGACAGAAACAGGAGAAGCAGGAGCAGAAGCAGCGGTCGCAGCGCCGCCAGTTGTAGAAACAGGGATAGAAAGAGGCCCATTGGAGTCGGGGAGCCAAAAGCTCCGTGTGCTCGAGCGTGATGTAGCACGACTAAAGTCGGTGAACCTTGGACTATTGCATCATCTATTCGACATTCAGGCCGACTACCGCGCTGCGCAGATTGAACTTGAGGCATCACGTCAGGAACTTTCGCTTGTGCAGGATACCGGCGACACGAAGAAGGTGACGGAGTTTGTTTCTGCCGCTGTCAAGCAACACGCGGCGCTGCGACGCCAGAGCGAGGTAGCGCTCCTTCGTGCGAAACGACTCCGAATACAGCTCTGCGCATCCGAGGCCAATCTGCGTGTTGCGGTCAACGAGGCTACGGCGCATAAGCTGAGTGCATTCCGCCTCTACCGCACATATGTATCGCAGATGGTCGCGGTTGTGGACTATGTTCGCGGACTTCAACGCGGTGCCGCCGCCGCACTTTCCCCGCACCGCGCAAATCTGATGCACAACCGCTTTCTCCACACCCTCGCCGACGCTGATAACGCGCACGCGCGCAATCGCGAGCTGGTCGCGCAGCTTGCGGACTCCACTGGGACTGTGGCGGTGCTTCAACAGCAGCTTGACCTGCGGCGTGCCCCAGACAGCGAGCGCGACGATGTCCTTCACGCCAAACTGCTCACCGCACTGTCTACCGCGCGCGAGCGCGACGCGCGGCTTGCGGAACTTCAGGAGGACAAGCTTTACATGCAGCAGAAACTGGGCCGCGCGGAGCAGCATGCGCAGCAGCTCGCCGACGAGCTTGCGCGCCTCGAGCTTGGCACGACGGGCCTCGCCACGCTGGACGCTGGGGTCCTCGCGCGGCTCGAGCAGCTGCGCGAGTCCATTTTCGCAAAGTCCGAGGCGCCCGCGCTGATCCTTCAGCCGGCGACCGGCGCCGCCCCGCGCGGACTCGACGAGGACGAGGACGCGGCCGTTGCGGAGTGCAACCGCGCGCTTGATCGGCAGGCGGAGCTCGCGCGCGAGTGCCAGTCTCTACGCACACGGGTAGAGGAGGCCACAGTCGACGCGCGAAAGGCACGTGTATCAGCGGACAGCATTGCGGAAGAGCTTACCCGAGAGCGCGATCGTGCGCAACATGCGCTGCGACAGTTGGAAGAAGAACGCCGGCGTGCGGACGAGCGCGAGCGGCGACTCGTTGCTGCGCACGAAGCACAGGCCGAGGTGGCACACCGTGCGGCGGAGCACAACAGTCAATGCCTGCGTGATCTTATTCAGCAAAAGGACACGGCTGTGCAGCAGGCGCAGGAGCAACTGCAATTGGAGCGACGAAAGTTTCTTGAGTACCAACTGGAAGAGTCAGCACGTATGGAGCACTTGCATGAGCATCTTTTTAAAGAAAATAACTCAATGGTCGAACGCTTTCGTGAAGCCATTAGCGGTTCTGCAGAGCGTGGCGTGTACGAGGCGAGTCATACGGGGTTGGATCCCGCTTCTCATGAAACTGATAGCGCTGCCCAACAACTTGTGTTTCTTACACGTGAGACAATGCGCCTCAAGTCGGAGCTGCGTGAAGCGCGGGCTACTAACATTAGTCTTGAGGGACAACTGAATGCACAAATAGCACGTTCCACCACGCAGATTCAAAGGGTAGAACCACATCAACAGCAGCAGGAATACGAATTGCGCGTAGGGGGAGGACTGCCAGTAACTAAAGTTGCGGCTGACGCAGCTGCAGGGATTGTGAACGATCAGAGCGCTTTGATAGATTCATTACGTCAGCGCACATTTAGTCTTGGACAGGAGTTGGATTGCTGTCGCAGTGAGCGTGACGCTCTAGAGCGGCAGCTGCACGATGCTCGCCTTACAACTGTTGACCAAACCGCCGTACTGCGCAGTGCCGCGGCCGCTGTTTCCGGTGGCGGGAGCGGCACTGCCGTTGCACAGGAACTTCGCGCACAGATTGCTTTCCTCAATAGCGAGTTGGATACTGCGCGCCGCGAGCTCGAGGCAGAGCGACAAACTGCGCGTCGCCTACAAGGCGATGCTGGCGAATGGCGCACTCGCCTCGATGAACTTCACGCGCACGTTGCCGCGCAGCAAGTGGACGTACAGCGGGCGCGTGACCTCGCCGCGACGAATGCCGCGCTCGGCGAGGACGTGCAACGCATGCGCGAGCAGAACGAAAGCCTTGTTGCGGCGACGAATATGCTGAAGACACGACTCATCGAAGAAGCACAGCGGCAAGGCGAGAGCGCGCGGCGTGAGCAGCACGAGGTTGCGCTTGCGCAGCGCATGTCTTCGATGCAGTTAGACTCCGTAGAGCAAATGCGCGGTCTCACGGCGCGACTGCACGAAATGCAGCGCGACCTGCAGGACAAAGTTCGACGCGAGGAAGAGGCGCTGCGGAAGCATGAGGAGGCACAGCGCATCGCGCACGACCTGCACCAACAGCTTAACGAAAAGGATGGGGAAATTGCGCGGCTCAAGCAATCACGGCCATCGGTAGCAACGGCACGAAAGGAAAAGGGAACGCAAATGCTACAGTCCACTCACCTTGACGCATTGCCAGCGCCGTCGACACAGACATTAGGGACACCTGACCGTGTGGCACTGCCGCCCGCTGCATCGCGGCAAAAATCTCCACAGGCCGCAACACGTGCTCAGATCCATGAGATTGATGCACGTGCCCTGGCGCAGCCGCAGATAGCTGCGATTGTGCGCCGAGAGGTGGAGCGTGCGCAGCGCGACAATGTGCACGAAATATCGACGCTCCGAGCGCTTGTGCGACGCCTTGAGAGCGATGCCACTGAGTCACAGTCGCAATTGCGTGGGGAGCGCGAGGCCTGTCGTGCGTTGCGTGCGCAGCTGCAAGTGACTCAGCGCCCCGACCCGCCGCCGGCACTGCGCGAGGCCAAAGAGCCACTCGCGCCAGAGCCGTCCAGCAATCCCGTACATGAGACAAAGCCCGCTACGGCCTCGCCACGCGATGAAACGGCACGGCTGCGGCGACAAGTGGAGCGCCTGAAGCGGCGCGTGGCGGCGTTTGACGAAGTTTCGGCTGAAGCGGAGCGCTACAAGCGCCAACTCACCGAACTGCGGACCCGTCGCGGTGGCGCTGCTGCGGTGGATGCGACGGTCCTCGCATCCCCGCGCGACATTCGCGCCCACAAGCGCATTGTGCTGCAGCTCGAGTCCACTGTGGAGGCGCTGCGGCGGGAGCTCCACGCGGAGCGGGCCCACCGCGGCGCACAGTCGCAGGGCGACGGGGCGGAGGCGCCGCGCGCGGTGTTGGCCGCGCCAGCGGAGAGCCGCGTGGCCGCGCTGGAGCGCGAAGTGCTCGAGCGGAGCAGTGCGCTGCTGGACTTGCGGTTTGAGCGCGAGACGCTGGAGCTGCGCGCGGGGCGGCTGCAGCAGCACCTGGATGATGTGCTGCGCGTAGATGCGGCAAACGCAAAATCCACAGGGAATGCCGCGCGGAACCAACGCGTTGACGCCCTTGAGTCTGTGGTAGAAAACCTCAAAATTGTCGTTGTGCGGCTGCAGAACGAGAACGCGGACCTGCGCACGCGCACAGTAAGTAACGCAAAGCACGTGGAGCTGACCCGCGAGCTGCGGAAGATTCGCGCACGGGAACAGCAGCTGCGCGAGCACGCAGAGCAACTCACGCGCCGCCTCGCTGGTAACGCAAGCGGCGGCAGCGCCATGTCGGAGCAGCAGGCGCGCCTCCAGCGACGATTGCAGACAGCGCAGGCGACCGTTGAGCAATACAGAGCAGAGGTGATGGAACTCAAGCAAAAGTTGCAGGACAGGGAAGAACAGCAACAGGAGGAAGAAATTGAAGAGGAAAACAGACGTGCGATTTGGTCGATAAGCGATCGGCACGAGGACGAGGACACTCCGCCACCTCTTCCCATTGCGCCAGCTATGCTGCGCGGAAGCAGTTTTACACGAGAAGACATTTAATGCCATTTCTTGTCTGGATTATCAAAGATTTTTTTTTTTTTTCTTCTTTTAGAGAGCATGATCTTCTCAATCAGTGTTTTGCATTTTATTGAAGCATGCGTAAAATATTGTGTCATTTTTTCAAAAAAAAATTATACGTACTTATTCTTATTATTTCTATTCTTTTTTTTTTTTTTTGATTCATAGAGTAGTGAGTAAACGCAAAGAGGTACAGTTTTTTCTTTAACCTCACGTAGACACTCGGTCAGTCACTATATATATATATATATTCATTTATAGAAATTATTACTTCAGGTTATAAGGACTTTAAGGTTTTACACACACCGGTAGTTTGATATACCTTAGTTCCTTTTTATTTATTTATTCAAAAGTACAGTTTCTTTTAAGCAAAAAAAAACAACAAAAAACGAGTAGAATCCGAAAAAAGAAAAAAAAATTGAAAAGAACAAAAAAGATAACAAAAGTGAGGAGAACTTTTTGGGAAAACTCGAGTGAACTCTGTTTTTGGCCTTCTTTGATAATGCCAGCTGCGCGGATAAACTTTAACAACTTGAACGACGGGGTGGACTGGGCGAATGAGCTTCCTCCTCACATTGCTGAACAGATGCAGGAAGAGCGCAGGAGACAACAGCGGCACGACATGGAAGCCCGCCGCATGGCATCGCAGCCTATGTTCGCTCCCTGGCCGATCTCAGAGGACACCTTTCCCATTCCCCCATCGGTTTCTCGCAGGCGCGCAGCGCGGGCTTTGGTCCCGGCGCGAGGCGGGCGGGTGAGCGCGGGGGCCACATTCCCACAGATGAGTCACCCAGCGCAGCGGCAGGGCCATTCCGCGATCGACGAGCTTTTCTCCGCGCAGTTACGCGCCATGGAGGAAATGGCGGAGGACATAATGACTACTCAAATGTTGTCCACCGGAATCTCCGCAGGGATAGCTCAAGTGGCTGCGCTCCAGCAGCTTTTTGCGACCGAATCTCGCGCACCAACGACCGAAACGCGCGCCGTAATGGTTCACGGCGTGTCAAGTGGCCCGCAAATGACAATAATGCATGTCGAGGAGCATCGGAGAGGCGGCGCGGATGGCACACACACAGTGAGGCGTGTGCAGCGGCACATCAACAGCAGCGGTTCGAACTTTGACATTATTACTGGCGCCTTCCGAGGCCCACGGCAGATCCCCGCGGCAAATAATTCGGAGTGGGAACTCCCTCACGCGTCGTACGAGCAACTGCTTGAGTTGGATCGTGAAAACGAACCCGTTGGCTTAGAGCAACGGCAGATACGTAGTATGAAAGTGCAGCAGTACAGGGGACCTTCGGTGACGTGTTCGATTTGCCTTGAAGAAGTAAAGAAAGGTGCGAATATATTGGACATTGGATGCGGACACACGTTCCACCATGCGTGTATCACACGATGGCTGACACAGCGCAACTGCTGTCCAACATGCCGGCGTGAAATTCCGCGTCATCGAAAAGTTCGATAATATTTTATTGCGACTTTATTGAAAACTCGGATGTTTTTTTTTTTTTTTTTGTGTAGGAACGATGGGATTGCTTTGTGATTATTCTGCCTAAGGCCTTTTTTTGCATTTTATTCTTTGTTACTTTGGACGCTTTTGCGAAGGCAGGTGCTATCCCATTCCATCTCCGTGATTTTTTTTTACTGGTAGTTTTTTTGTTTATGATGAGTGCAGTCTGTTTTTTTTTTCGCGGTATCGTTGTTCTTTGGGGGTACTGCCATGCACTATGCCCCTCTTTCTGTGCATATTTATATACATAACTTTTATAGTTGTGTTAAATGCGTACCCCACCCCTTTTTTTTTCTCTCCTTTGAGTTTTCATTGACACCATCTCCCTTTTCTGTACGGACTCCTTCGTGTCTTTCTTTGCTTACCACTACGCGGCTGTGGGTTGTATGATGCCAGTGATGGGTGCTGTATTGATTTGAAAGAAGGCTGCGGACTCCGTCAGTGCCTATGTTATCGATCTCGGGGGCTACCGCGATGTACGCAAGAACTTATTGTCATTTTTTTTTTTTAAGCCTTTTTTTCATTGTTTTTTTTTTTTTTTTTTTATCTAAAGAGTCATTTATGCAAATGTACTATGAGGGCTTTTGTGGTCAATTCGCGGCATGGGTCTGTGTATCTTTTTTGTAGTGGTTCTCAATGCTGGTTTCGTTTCGTGTCCTAATGCACTGTGGACCGCAATCTGTTTGCCATTTTACTTTTGTCCCTATACGTAAGGTTACGGGCGTACGCGTCGTAAAAAGCAACAGAGTGCAGATACATTGAGGAACTTGTATCGGGTGACTGGGAGAGGAAAACGACACATAGATGCGTGAGTCTACCCCGTGGTTTTATAAGAGTCGATGCCTCATAAGTAAACAGGCCTCCCCAATACATGCAGAGTCGCGCTCCCAGCGTTCTGACATATTTGGGATCCCTCAGTGCTGAAAAAATGCGAACAATTTCTCTGACATTGTGGTCCAATGCCAATCGCACTTTGAGCTGTCCCTGTGTAATTCGACATGGTCATATGGATCTATCCGTATTCTCTCTTGAATAGGTTTCTTGGGCGGGGCTGACGAGATCCGTCCGTACCCATACGAACCCCTAGTGAGGGGTTACAGCCAAATGGAGTGCCATTGGAGAAAACATTCACTTCGAGGCGCCTGACGCTTTCAAAGCGTTTTTCTTTTTTTGTTTGTTTGTTTGTTCGATTTCCTGACTCTGATATGGTGTTAAATGATCCTAGCACTAGTTATTGTTGTAAAATACTATCTTCTTTTTTTATTTCTTTCGCTCTTATTATTATTATTATTATTTTTTTTTTTTGCCTGTTCTTGTGTTAAGCCTAGGAAAATGAGTGCATTGTTTGATTTTGAAACAATTGCGTATGTGCTCTTGCTTGTCATCTGCACCGCAACGTATGTGCGGCAGTATCGTCCAACCTTCTTGCATCGCGACCACACAGAACTTCACCGCAAATTTCTTTACAAATGCAGTGTTGTGGGAGACCGTCTCTCACCATGGGTTGCGCTGGGTTGTCTGATTATTGCAGGAAGGATGCTGTTTGTGTACTGAAAAGGGGTAGTTGTGGCTCTACTTCTTGTTGGAGATCCTCTGAATTCTTTTTTTTTTTTTTTTAGATAAAGTTTGTGCCATTCACTTTTTCCTCTCCTCTCAACTGCTGGGTTTCTATGTCTTTACCCAGCCCAGTTTATTTTTGTTTATTTTTTTAGTTCTGTATACAAATCAATGTTGTTGTTTTTTTGTTATGTTTTGTTTAAAGAAATAATGTCTCTTTACATTCTGTTTCTTGTGTTCTTGTTTTTTTTTTTTTACCAATATAGCACACAAACATATAGTTTGGGTGTGTGATAGGGCCGCGCTAACTCTTCTTGCCCAAATCTGTAGCACGAGGACGATTTATAGGGTACCATCCACAGATAAATATAAGTTTTGTATTTGTTCGTTTTATTATTATTATTATTATTAGTTTTTAGTTGTTGCAGAATTTATGCGTAGCTCTCAGCCATTATGTGCTGCGCTTCGTCGCACGCTGGCATTGTTCACTATCAGCGATGAATACATTCCTCGCGCTTTTCCAGTCAAATCAACGACTGGTCTCGCTGGTGTGGCTGTGGAGCCGTTGTGGAAACCCAAATTACTCGCAGCAGCCGCAGAGCTGCAGGCGTTTCTCACAACCTCCGACATACCTCCTGAGACGACATACTACAACGTTGCCATGACACTTGTTAAGCGCATCAATCACGGCGTGAAGGAGTGCCAAGATGACTGGTGTACACTTGAGAAGAAATACTTTTGGGGTTGGCCAGTCGAGTATATTTTACAAGTGACGTGGCGCGAGCTAGAGACGGCGCAAAAGTGGAATGAATGGCGATTCTGGGAGTTGGACCCCGAGCAGGTGAAGAAAGTCGCGCGGGAGGACCAGAATATCGGTAGGGAGGGCCTCGGCTACAACAGTCCATGGGAGCAAGTTGTGCGGGAGGACTTTGACAAACGGAAAAAAGCACTCACACAGGAAGAAATGGCGGAACTCAAGCGGATGGATACGGAGCGAATGGCACGCGAAACTGCTGCGTACAAGGAGCGAAAAGATCGCATTCGTGATGACTTGGAGAAGGCGCGTGGAGATATGCTCAAAAAATTTCTTAATAAAAGATTTGCAGTAGACAAGGATCTCCAGCGCATGCAGCCGGGCAATCGCTACAGTGGGAAGACAGCCGATGATCTCATTGCCGAAATCAAATCATCCGTGCAGAATAACCCTCAGTCAGAGACTCCAAAGAAGGGGTAAGGGTGTTGAGTTCCCTGGTTAAAAAAAAAAAAAAAGTCAAGTGAAACGCGGAAGGAGAAAAAGAAGAATTACAAAAAAAAAAAGAGAAATAAACGCAAAGACTAGTAAATTATAAACATAAGGAAAAATATAGCGTCTTTTCTACCTTGTAGTTGCAAGATAAAATGGCGGTTCTGTCTGGCACTACACGTGGACTTGCTTTATATTGCATTTTCTTTTTATTGTTTTTCTTCAAGAACTTCAGCATTACTTGGGTTTGGACATATGAAGTCAAAGAAGAAGAAAAAAATTAGATGGGAGGTATAAGGGAGGAGGTATTGCAAAATAAAAAGACGAAAAACCTATACATCCCGAATCAGTGATAGGCAGCGATGGGAGAACGCATATAGTATGGGGGAGAGGG
Source organism: Trypanosoma boissoni (assembly GCA_030849725.1). Taxonomy (NCBI): domain Eukaryota; phylum Euglenozoa; class Kinetoplastea; order Trypanosomatida; family Trypanosomatidae; genus Trypanosoma; species Trypanosoma boissoni. The sequence goes on along the minus strand of JASANW010001430.1, from coordinate 171,731 downwards.
AGAAGATGGGAAAACGGGTGTTCTTAGTAAAGCGGATTAGCGAATTGAAGAAGTAAGAGAGATTAATCGAGACACAAAGACTGTGAACATAACCGTCATGTATGATGATTGCGTTTTTTTTTTTTTCTTTACAGTAGGATAAAGGGAGATCTATTTGAGTATATGTGTCAGAGAGCGAGAGCGTAAGGGGATGTTTTTCTGTATGTGAAAGTGCTTGTGGTTCAGTCCTGATGCAAGGTGAGACTTAATTCTCATTTTATCAAACCGATCTTTTCTGTGCATGCTTTTAAAGAAAGAAGCAGGAACTTTTTTCTTTTTAGAACAATAAGTGTTTTTATTTTTTATTTTATTTGTTTTGATTTATTATTTTTTGATTGATTCTTTTCCTTTCTCTGTGCCTTTTTTTCATATTATTGTTGTATTTTCAATGTTCTCAAGAAGATAGGGCATAAGCGGTTATAACCATATTGAACATGACCTTCTCCGTGAGGTCAGGGGAATTTGGAATGAGTGAAAGGTTTTTTCACGATACAACCGCTATTTCTTCGCCCGCCTGCGGCACAAAGGCACGCGTGTGCGTTGTCTATTACGACTCTGCGCAGTGCCCGTACAGCAACAACTGTGAGCACGCGCATCACTTCACCGAGCTGGACCGCGAGACGCAGGAGAAGTTGCTCGAGACTGTCTCACTCGACGGCATCCCGCGACACTTCATAGAGACCTCCTGTCTGTTCGCGCACGCCGCCGCCTCGCACAATGTGTCCGGCGTCTCCCGCGGCGGCGCGAAGCGAAAGCTGAACGCCTCCGTCTCCGGCGCCGCCTCTCCGTTCAGCGGGCGCCGCGGGGCGGGCGGGGCGAGGGAGGCGGCGGCGCCGTACGACAAGTCCTTCTCGAGCCTTGCGTCGAGCAGCGAGAGCCTCCTCCCCGGCGCCGGCAGCGCCTTTGGGTCCGCGTGCGGGTCGCCGGTGAAGGGGCCGCGGCGCGAGGAGGAGCCCTTCCGCATCCGCCTCCCCGCCCGCTGCCGCTACCCGCACCGCGCCACCGCAGGGACGTACTACGACGTCCTCGGCATCGTCCGCGGGGCGCCGCAGGACGAAATCATCGAGCGCTATCGTCAGTGGCAGCGCGAAGGATACAAGCGCGCCAAACAGGCGGACCAGCAGCGCGCAGACGCTATCGACACTATTGTCGTCGAGGCGCGAAACGTTCTTGGACACCCAGCGCTGCGCGCGGAGTACGACCGCACGCTGCCGAGCATGTGGGGCGCTTAAAGGGATCGCGCCTGTGAACCCATCGCATGCATATAACACGGACCACGCACTCAGTGGCTCACGGTGGCGGAAATTCCGCTGGAAAAATGGCGGAAAAGAAAAAAAAAAAGAATCAATTAGCGAAGACATCTACCCCGCGGACAACGCTGCCAATTGAAAGCAGTATTTGGTAACTAGATTGCGGTGGACGGGAAAGAATAAATAAACTTAACAAGAAGAAACTCTAGACATTCAAAACCAAAAAAAAAAACGAAGTGGGAAGGAGAGGGAAACAAACAAAAAAAAAAAAAGCAATACAACAAAAAAAGAACAAAGAAAAAGGAATTATTCACAAAAGAAAAAAAAATGGAACTTGTCAGAAGCGAAGACATTAGTGCGTCTGCGTGCATCTTATTGATATATGTTTGTTGGTGTATGCGCATTTTTTGTTTTTCTTCTGCTTCTCAATTAAAAATAGAGCAAAGAACTAGAACGCCGTGTGATTATTTTAATCACCTAAACGGGTCTACTTCTTGCCGTTTTAAGATTTGTATCTCATTGATTGTTATTCTTATTGTACGGTGTCTAAGTTCAGGAAGTTAACGCAACATTTTTTGTTTATTTTGTTTTGTTTTGTTTTTGCAATCATATCTTCACAACCCTAAATGAACCCTGTTACATACACTAGGTGCTCGAGATGTAAACGGAATAAATAAAGGCAAGGAATGAAAAAGTTAGGCTTATTTAATAAATGAAGCAAACAAAAGTTACGATGAAAGAAGTAGAGAATCCTAATATGAAGGTATGAAAAACAAAAGTAAAACAAAAGAATCAGCTAAAAAGTGCACGCGAGTAAGATAGTGACACTGACTCCGAATTTCTGTTCTTAACCCCACATTTTGATTACAGTGCACAGTTTTCGAAACGCCTATGCGGTGAATAGGTGGAGGATTGTAGAGATACGATAGAATCACAAAGATGTATGTATCTATCTATATCTATATATAACTTTGGTGTATTATAAAATATAAATTGTTTTCAGTATGCTTGCTCTTTGATGTTGTGTGAACAGATAAATATTTTACGTGTTTCCCATCTAAATTGTTCTTTTTTATTTAAACTTTTTTTTTTTTTTTTATCGAATAGCCTCCGTTTCTGCACCAAGATGGTCAAGAAGAGCAAGTCTAAGGTGGACACGATCAACACCAGGATCAAGATGGTGATGAAGTCCGGCAAGTATGTCTTGGGCACCCAGCAGTCCCTCAAGTCCATCCGCCAGGGCCGCAGCAAGTTGGTGGTGATTGCCGGCAACTGCCCGCCCATCCGCAAGGCGGAGATCGAGTACTATTGCACACTGAGCAAGACGCCCATGCACCACTACACCGGCAACAACCTCGATCTGGGTGCGGCATGTGGTCGCCGCTTCCGCGCCTGCATTCTGTCCATCACAGACGTGGGTGATTCAGATATTATTAGCGCGTAAGATCTGATGAGACATCCCGAGTGATGCGAGCAGAGGTTTTGTCGTTCATTTTTTTTGTCATTTGATTTATTATCCTAATTCAACCTCATGGAGGTTGAGAAAGTATTTTTTGATTATCTGCCTTTAGGCTGATCTGTTTTTTTTTTTTTTTTTGTTCATTGAGAAGCAAAACTCATTTTAAGTATTTTTGGTTTTACATCTTTTTGTTTTCTATATATACGTTTATTACAAGGATCCTTAGAGCCAAGATGGTCAAGAAGAGCAAGTCTAAGGTGGACACGATCAACACCAGGATCAAGATGGTGATGAAGTCCGGCAAGTATGTCTTGGGCACCCAGCAGTCCCTCAAGTCCATCCGCCAGGGCCGCAGCAAGTTGGTGGTGATTGCCGGCAACTGCCCGCCCATCCGCAAGGCGGAGATCGAGTACTATTGCACACTGAGCAAGACGCCCATGCACCACTACACCGGCAACAACCTCGATCTGGGTGCGGCATGTGGTCGCCGCTTCCGCGCCTGCATTCTGTCCATCACAGACGTGGGTGATTCAGATATTATTAGCGCGTAAGATCTGATAAAACGCTTCTTTCGCTATAAGGGCACGTGTGTGTTGTCTGTTATTTGGTTTGCTCCTAGTATATATCTGCGTGCGTTTGTAGCTTGAAGTCACTCTTCTGCATGGGTTCTGATTCTTTGACTTTTTTTGTTTTTCTTCTTTGGCTATTAGTGCTTCTACTACTGCTAGTAGTGCTAATTATTATCCTACTATCTTGTCACTTCTCTCCTACTTTAGCTGTGGCTCAACACTCCTGGCCTGCTTTTTGAATTTACTTTTTGATAATAGACGTTTTTTTTTTTTTTTAATTTCCTTTTGGTTTCTTTATCTTATTATTATGTTTGTTGTTGTAAATGTTTACAGCGGTGCGGTAGCATTTGTTGCTTCCTGATTGGTGATGCAGGGCTCCTTGGTCACTCGTCGGGTCTGCGTGACTGGCGTGGAGCCAGAGAACACCACACTGCGGATCGAACTGTTTCGCACACTCATTGGCTATGGGATCATCGAGTCCGTTTGCTTTCAGGAGGATCGCGCATTTTACAGCGGGTCTGCTGTGATTCAGTTTCAAAGTCTCTCATCGGCGGAGCGACTAAAAGCCGACATCGCCGCGACTGGACGGCAATGGACTCTCACTTTTCTTCCGCCTGTTGTCCATGTCGGCAGCAAATTATTTTTGACTTCACCTAAAGCTATAGATAAAGCGCACCTCCGGTCGATTGCAACTGACACTTTAACGGAAATTAATGATAAGGTTTTGGCTGTACCGGATGCGCTTGTTAGCGACGTCGCCGCAGTTGAAGGATCGGTAGATGCTGAACGAGGTGCGCGGGGCGTGTTTCTTTCTGCCCTGTCTTGCGCTCGCACCCACGCAATCGGGTCATTCGCTTCGGTGTTATCCTTTACCTCTGTTCCAGAGGCTAATCAATTTCTTAACCTTCATCAGGCGATACTTGCGCGAAGTAGCGATGTGTACGTTACACACGTTGGGCCATCCGGTGGCCCACTGCAATTGGCCTTGGACGATGCGTTGCTATCCCGACGATTGCTCAGTGATATGTCCCAGGTATCCCATCTGCGTGGCATCGTTGTACGCGGGGCAAGTGGGATGGCAACCTGCGATGTGGATGCCGGGCTCTTCTGTGGAGGACGATCCCTGCTGCTGCGCACGCAAACACACTTTGCCAAAGTTACCATATGGGACCCGGTCGACGTGCGGGTCACTGCGCTGCCCGATGCAAATGTGAATGGCCCCGCAGAGGCCGAACTGCGAAGTGTTCGCCACAGCAGTGCCGGCCACGCCACTGGTGCCACAGCAGCCGCATCGGCAATGACGAACGCATTGCCTTTGGGCGACAAGTCAGCGAGCGCTGGACGGGGACCGGCATTAGCAAAGGGCGGCGCTATGGACCGATTGCGACAGATTGCCGGCACGTCAGGCAATCGCAATTCAGCGCCAACTGCGCCGCTGACGAGCCGTGCAGTGGCGGGAAAATTGTATCAAGCACTGCAGGAGCAGCGGCGCAATTTGGTGAGCAATGAGGTGTGTGAGCGCCTGCATGCATTTCCTGCGGGTCTACGAGTCTTCGCCGCACTCTCTGTGTGCGTTGAGCGCATTGGAAAGGATGGGATTTATGCTCGAAGTGTCGCGCGTGCCGAGTCCCCGCGCACGTGGCCAGTGCTCATTCCCTCCCCTTTTGTCCCGTGCGATGGCGCGGCTGACTGGCGTGACTTTGCCGTTGCCGGCGAGCGCATGACTGTGGCCTTGCTCTACGCCGCAGCGGTTGGCGGCAGCGAGGCGACGCTGCGGCTGACCGCATCTAAGCGCGAGACGGAAATGCGCCGCGCCAATGCCGCTGAGCCCTCCGCCGCGGCGCCGCCCTCCGCCCCGTCCGTCGGCGCCGTCTTCACCGGCAGTCGCGCTGTCTTTCTCCCAGCCGTCCCGGGCGGGCACGGGGCCGTGCACATTGTGGAGCCCGCCGCAGGCTCGCCCGCGGGCCTTTTCGCCCTCCCGCTGATTATTGCCGCGGCGAGTGCGGAGACAAGTGGGCCGCAGCGCTTTGCCGTCGAGAAGATAGCGAGTGGGGCGAGCGAGGGGCAGTTCGCCACAGTCGTCGCCGAGGAGGAGTACAGGCGCATGGAGGCAGAGCGAGTCAGCGAACTCCATAGGCGCGAGGAGGAAAAGCATGAACTGGTGCGAAGCGTTCTTGCAGAGGCGCTCGGCCAAACTGAAGACCGGAAGAGGGCACGAAACGAATAGAGCTCGGTGAACGAAGGCTCTAGATGCAGGGGGGAAAAATGAAGATACCGCGACAGGGAAGTGTGAGCATAAGAAGAAAAAGAGGTGAGAGAGAAGGCGGAGGAAAACAGCAACAACAACACCAACGGGAGACATTTAGCTCTTCGTTATGTTTTCCTTTAAATTTTTTTTCATCATCTTTTTAAGGTGATGAGTTGAATCTGTTTCTTACTTGTCTTCTGTTATCTGCGCCTTTTTATGCAATTAATTATGTATAATCATAACAAATGATGTTCTTCCTTTTTTTTTTTTATAATTAGAGAAAAACAATTTACACAGCCCTTGATTTTCGAGGAAACTTGCGGCAGTAATCCTTCTGTAAAAAGAAGTGATATCCGCCTGCGCGTTTACATACATACAATTATAAGGAAACACAGTCATAATTGCAATCAAAGCAAAACGACAAGATATCGCAAAGCTTTTTTAATACTTCCTCCTCCCTCTTTGTTAAAACAACAACAACCACAAAAAAAGAATTACCGTGTTTGGGAATGACCGAAGTGACGATTGCGACGCTGCTGGCGTCTGGTGCAGTTATGTGCTGGTATGGTTGGATAAAGGGACATCGCGACGCGGAGCGGACCATTGAGCTTCACACCGACGGCATTATATATTGCTTTGAGGAACCGCGAAATTCAATGGCCAAAACCCTAAAAGAACGTATAATTATACAGGGCGCATCTGTGGTGGACTGCGGGACGCATCGCGGCCGCCTTTGCTTTGGCATTGAAGTTGCCAGTCTGTGTTGCATTGAGCAACTGCATCAGACGGGAATGTTTACTTCTTCTCCGACGGCTAAATCGGCGGATCCTTCGACAAACGCGCGGAGACTTGTGATTCTTTTTTTCACTGGTGACAAACATTTTAAATGGCGATTTATTAACCTTCTCCGCAGGGCGGCTCAAGAAGAGCCAAGCGGATCGCTAATTGCCTATGGTGACGCAGCGCAAGAGTGGAATGTGGATACCCGTGGTACGTATCGTCGGCTGAACCGGCCGCCACGCATCATTGATGAGAGCTGCGACGAACCGCTTGAAGGACACGAAGTCGAACAGCTCGCAGACGTTTTAGAGGCGTATGAGACACAGCAGCGGGATCGGCAATCGATGGAGGAAGAGAGTGCTGAGATACCGGATTGCCGGCTCTATAGCAATGAGGTGCAGTGTAGGGAAACCAAAATAGAGGAAGCAGGTGAGTGGGCAGAGCCACCAGAGCGGCTCTTAGAGTCACCACTCTTTGAGTCATGCATTGCGAAACGGCCGGCGAATCGTTTTTGTGCGGACTGTGGCGCGCCGTGGCCCACATGGGCTGTACTGCGCCCAGTTGGTGCGTTTGTTTGCATTCACTGTGTCGGCGTGCACCGGCAGTTGTGGCCACAGAAGTGTCGTGAGCTGCAGCTCGACCGGTGGAACACGGATGATATTGCTTTCATGACAAGTCGTGGGAATGAAATAGTTAACGAAGAACTTGAGTATGGTGGATATGAGACTGCAGACGCGTTGCACGGGACAGTTTATAAGCCAATCCGAACTCAATCACCATCGGACATGCGTGAGCGCTTTATTTACTTTAAATATAATGGGTATTTTTCGCGCGAACGCCACGCAGCTAAGCAAACGGAACGCATTCCCCCTCTTTTAGATCCCGGCGCTGTGACGCTCGTTGCGTTTGCGCCAAATACCATCTCCTCCGTAAATACCAGCGATACCTCGCAGGGTAAGGGGAACCCTATGCGATATATTGGTGTTGCCTATGTGACTATAAAGGAAGTGTGGGGTGTGCGTAGCAAAGGGGCTGTCGTTGCCCTCACAAATGGCTTTCAAGAGGTTCGCAGTCGTCCCGCCACTGCCACAACTTTGAAAGACAGTGGCAAGTCGTTGACGATTAGAAGCCGCTGCACGCAGTGGGACGAGAGTTTGCACATCGGCATCCATAGCGCTACGGCACCGCTCTATGTGGCGCTCTACAGCAGCGCTGACGAATTGATTGGGGTCGCGGAGTGGGCGCTGCCCAATGGGTCGGCCGCGACAGGGGAGCCACAGCTCATGACAGTGCCACTCATGTGGTGGAATGGGAGCGCAAAAAAGCGCCGGGTTTACGACATTTTTAACGCACAACGCGATAGAAAATGCTCCCCAGTCAACGGAGAGAATGGAACTGCGCCACTGGTGTACCTCGTTGTCTCTTTTTCTCGGTTTGGTGAAGCGGCGTAGTTTTTTGTGCATTCTGTAATGCTGGCAATCTCATCAGCACTCAAAAAACTATGTGCGCGAGTTAATTTTTTTCCCTCTCCTTATTCTTGTCATACTTTTTTTGTAGATCCATGCGATTTATTTCGTTTTATACTGACCAGGCGCAAAAACGTTGTAATCGTCTAAAAATGCAAAAGGAGAAATTTGCGAAGACTTAAGACTTTGCTACCAGTAATTGCTATCGCTATAAACAATCTGCGCTGCAACAATAACATTCTGTAGCTGCGTGAATGACCCGATAGATAAATACCATTTAGGAAAGAGGTTAGAAATAACTTTGACACATGTTTGTTATTGTATTTTTTTCTAGGCTTTCTATGGGTGTCCTCTGAGGTCTTCATATGGACAGAGGCCGAAAAGGTTGCGTGTAGCCATTAATCCTTATGACTCACACAGAATATTGTTTGGAAAAAAAAAAAAAAAACTTGTTTTTCCTAAAATTTTTTATTAAAATATAACGAAAGAGGCAAATTAGTCAATACGGGCAACTAAAAATTATTTTTGAGTGATTCCGCCACAAATACTTTAGCTGGTACCATTTTTTTTTTTTTTTTGTTCTACTTGACTTTTATGAAAGAGCACCAGGACCGTAAGGAAATAATCTTAGCGTGTTTATCCGTATTATATAGTAGTATGCGCAGATTATGTACACGAGTGCTACCCTCGGGGGCCTTATGCATAACTGAGCACTTGGGTACTTTTAACGACGCTCGGCGACAAGCACACGCTTTTACCTCGCCAGCACCTGCACCAGCTGCCCCTGAGCCACCGAAGGCTGCACCAGCTGCTCCTGAGCCAGCGAAGGCTGCACCAGCTGCGCCTGCTAAGCCGCAAGCTGCACCAGCTGCGCCTGCTAAGCCGCAAGCTGCGCCAGCTGCGCCTGCTAAGCCGCAAGCTGCACCAGCTGCGCCTGCTAAGCCGCAAGCTGCGCCAGCTGCGCCTGCTAAGCCGCAAGCTGCACCAGCTGCGCCTGCTAAGCCGCAAGCTGCACCAGCTGCGCCTGCTAAGCCGCAAGCTGCACCAGCTGCCCCTGAGCCACCGAAGGCTGCACCAGCTGCGCCCGCTAAGCCGCAAGCTGCACCGGCTGCTCCTGAGCCACCGAAGGCTGCACCAGCTGCTCCTGAGCCACCGAAGGCTGCACCAGCTGCGCCTGCTAAGCCGCAAGCTGCACCAGCTGCGCCTGCTAAGCCGCAAGCTGCACCAGCTGCGCCTGCTAAGCCGCAAGCTGCACCAGCTGCACCTGCTAAGCCGCAAGCTGCGCCAGCTGCTCCTGAGCCACCTAAGGCTGCGCCAGATAGGCCACCAATGGTTGGGGGCAATCGTAAAGGCAATGGAAGTGGTAACACAACTTCTCCTGGTAGGCGTGTTGATCCGCGTCGCGGTAATCAAAAGGATTCTCGTCGTAATTCTCCGGACGGACGCGCTCCCGTTGCTGATGGAAGAAGAAGTAGGATGCCTCCACGTACTGATGTAGTAAGTGATGTTGGTGAGCTTAAAGTTGTGTTCTCACAGCGCTCAGCGCCACGCCAGCCCCCACCTCCTCCAAAAGTGCCTACTGCACCGCGTGCACCAAGGTCACCGGTAGCTTTAAAGGGGTCTGAAACCCTATCTTCTGCACCAAAAGATGTAAAGACAGATGATATCCCTGCTGTACCGATATCCAAAGTTGGTTTAACAGCGGGTGTTGATGACGACTTGTTTTTTACTATTGCACCTCCGACAGGAATGGATGATTCGGATAGGAGTGTGCCTGCCAGCATGAGCCTTGCAATGGATGAGGAGATTGCTAAAGCTCGCGCGTCGAGACCGCTGAAGGGTTCTCCTTTAGCAGCACATGAGCCCTCAGTGCGCTTAAATTTGGATCTTACACGACCCACTGATAGTGTTGTATTCGGCGAGAAAGAGGAGGAAAGTGTTGTGTCAGTGGATGTAGAGCCTGTGGACAAGGAGAGTCTTCGACCGCTTTCCGAAAAGGATGCGGCGGCTATTGACCGTCATGAAGTTCCTGAAGCAATTAGCGAGCAGGCAGCTTCTCCAGCGGATCTTCCGAAGAACTCCAGTGAGTGCTCAGCGGAGGCCTCTGCTGCGAAGGAGGCAGAGACAATCTTAGCTGTGGAGCACTCGCCGAAGCTTATGTTAGACGACATATCACCAATCCTAAAATCGGGGGATTCAGTAGATGCGAGCAAGACGCCTTGTGTTAAAGTTCGTTATGACTCCACCGATTCCCGACGCATTGCCATCATTGAGCTACAAAACTCTCCCAGTACCCCTTCTTGTGCTGTGCGAGAACTCCACGAAGCTATTACGACCCTCGAAAGTGACCCGAATGTGACGCACGTGGTGCTGACGACCCTTCCTTCACTGGACTTTTTTGAGCCGTTACAGGGCTTAGCGGAGATGCCTGCAGCCGCACGCCTCGAGGCGCACCGCAGCAAGGCCCATCTATTTCGCCGCATTAGAGCCGCCGCCCCACGCTTGGACATGGTTGCTATTGCGCATGGTAGAGGAGTGCGGGACTTTGGCGCCGAGCTCTTTCTTGCTTGCCATCGTCGAGTTCTGCTTGAACCCTCTGCCGCCACATTTGGATTTCCGTCCATTGCTCGTGGTGATTACCCGTCTGCAGAGACGACGCAACGCCTGTCAGAGTGGATTGGGGCATCCAGGACTGTTGAGATCGCACCGCGCTTGCATGAGTTCAGCGCGGAAAGCCTTGTTACAATGGGACTCACCGGAACCGCTAATAACGCACACGAGGTGTTCGCGCGACTCACTGCGGAGCCAAGCGGCGGCGACACCAATGTGAGTTTGGGCACTAAAGGCGACGGGGCGCATGCGCCAATGACGCCGACGCGGTGGGCACTGCGTGTTGTCGACGTGTGCATGACACGAGGTCCCCCTCGCGTGCGCCTTTTGCGCTGGTTGCTCTTTCGCCGTGGCTTTGACTTTACCCCTGCGAATCCTAATCCATTGCTGCAGGAATGGACCCGTTACGCTGTGACGGCACTCACAGCTGACGGTAATGGCTGTGATGATGTGCTGAGTGAGGCGCTTTATTCTGCTGCGGCGGCAAATGTCTCGCGTGTTTGCGCGACAGAAGCGGAAATGATGCGCCGCTCTCTATTGCCGTTACCGGGCGGCGAATGCATTGCCTTCCGCGGCAGCGAAATGCAAATTTGGCCGGAAAAGGCCAAGTCCCTTGCGGCAACAAGAGAAAACTCCAACACCCACCGCGAGGATGAGAAGAATCAAAGCCATGAGGGTGAGGTTGCCTCTTGCCCGACAGTTTTCCTTGACGCCTCGCCGCGCTTCATTGATGCGACGCGTACTTTTCTCGCAGACCATCGCGCCGGATCCTTTAACGATCTCCGCGATGTGAACATTGTGCTCCTTGGCTCCGCTGGCGATGCGCTCGCCGCCTCCATGCCGTGTGCCGCCGTCGTCGCCAATGTCTCGCCGCTGCGCGACTGTGCGCTGCAGGAGGTCCGTCTCTTTGCCCGCGACGACTGCCCGGCAGCGCGGCGGCGTGAGACGCTCTCCGCGGCGTTTGCGCTTCTGCACCGCGAGCGCCGCCCCGCAGTGCTCTGCCGCGGCAAGTGCGGCGAGCGGCTCCTCGCGGCCCTCGTGGCGGAATCCTTTCGCGCCGCGTGGGGCAGCGGCGACGCGGCCGGCGTGGAGCGCGCGGCGACGGACCTGCTTGGCCTCACCGTCGCCCCGCTGCGCCTCGTGGACCACATTGGCGCAAAGGCCGTTCTGCAAATGATCGAGCGGGACGAGGGAGACGATTACGTTCCGCCCGTCGCGCGCCACGCACTGCGGGATATGTGCGCGGACGGATTGCTTGGCTGTGGCGCGCCGCGTGGTGGGTTCTACGCGTACGACAGCAGTGGTCGCGCGAAGGAACTGCGAATGGATGTGCAGCGGCAATACATTCGCCGCCGCGGCACAGACGCCGATGTCGCGGACCGACTGCTTGCTGTTGTGGTCAACGCATGCTGTGAGTTGCTGCTCGCTAACCGCCTGCACAGCGCGGCTGATGCAAACGCGCTGACCGTTGCGGTTTTGGGTTTTCGCGAGACAACAGGTGGGGCACTTGCACTCGCGGATGCATACGGCATTGCGGCCCTCACACGGCGAATGGACGAAATGGCGGAGTGGCACGGGCAACAGCTGCGCCCATCACCGCTGCTCCGCTGCATGGCACACGCAAAGGTCTCTTTTGCATCACTCTCAGACGCGGTGGTGCAGTCCGCACGCAGCTGAGGGGTACATTGAGTAAGGGTTTTAATAGAGGAATGTGCGCGGAGGTGAGTGAGGGGGGGGGGCTTGAGGGGTCGGGGAGAGAAATATTATTTGTATGAAGGAATGGATGGTCCGAGACGGATGTCCATGGGTTGTCCTCGTTATAGTGGATACATTCACATTAGCTCTTTGTCGCATTTTCTCATCTTTGCTTTACTCTTTTTATCTAAATTTCTCTTATGAAGATAATACGTTAGTGAGTGAGTGGGGAAGAGAGGGAAAAAGACAGACAGAGAGAAAGGGAGAGAGAGAGAGAGAGAGAGAGAGAGAGAGAGCGAGAAGTGAGTTAATTAAACATTTTTTTTTCTCAAGTCAATTTGTGTCATATATGTATATTTATTTACATATATGTACTTTTGTGTTTTGCGCTTATATATTGTTTAAATTTTTGTTGTTATTCACTCTTTTTTATTTTTCCCTCCCCCAACAAGTGCATATTAGACTGAAACAGCTTTTTTTCTTTTGCATTAGAAAAGTTACTAGGATTAGGAATCTTGGTGGAAACGACCCTTTTCAGAAAAGAACAATAGCGTTTGCAAGGGATAGAAGCAAAACGAGAACAGCAAACTAGAGCATTATATATATATATATATATTGTTTGGTTTGAGGTACAGAGCAATATTATCAGTACGCAAAAATACATAAAGTAACAAGTAGAGAAAAAAGAAAAGAAAAAAAAAAAGCATTCAAAAGAAGGATAGAAGGGAACTGAAGATGGACGTATCTCAAAATGCGATAAGTGATGAGTCATTCGTGCAGGCCGCTGCGCAGGCAATTGATGCACTGAGCTTTGCACAAACACATGTTCTGGACGATGACTTTCGCGCTCACAGCAAATCCACTTTTGAGTCTGTGCGTACACTGCAACAGGAGCAGCGCAGCCGCATCGATCAAACATACGGTGCCCGCGCCCCATCGTCTGCTTTTATTGCAAATCAACTCAACGCGATCTACCGCGGCGAGTGCGCGTCGATGGCTCTTGCGAAGACAATGCCCGATGGATCAGACAATGCCATTACGGCCATGTCGCACACAAAGTGCCATGCCTTCAAGCGCGAGATGAAACAACTCATTCACGAGTGGGAGCGCGCGTTTCGCGAGGAACATGGAACGAATGTGAGTCCGCAGGACAAAGTGGTGATCCGACCCATCTACGAACTGTACAAGTCGTCGAAGCATCATCTGGACGAGAGTGAGGCGCGCAACGAAAAGGAAGGCGCTCGCGAGCCCAACGCCGGCAGTGAACAAACCGCAAATAGCGGCAACCCCACTCGTTCCTCTGTGCCTGCGAGAGAAAAGGAGTCTCTCTCCGCGACCGCACCCTCCGTCACCCCAAAGGACTCCGCGGCGGCGACGGGAACGGCTTCCACTTCTCCGTCCGTAGGCCCAACCGCAGCGCCGACCTTCTCTTCGACTTCGCCGGGACTGATTGGCGTCACACCGGCGCGGGACATGTCGGACGACAGTTTGGCGGTGGAGAAGCGATACATTAAGCGCGTCTTGTATCGCTTTGAGAGTGAGTTTGAGCGGCAGCACGGGACACTGCCGACGCGGGAGGACCGCCGGGCACTCGCGAGTGAGTACAATAGGTACGGGGAGCTGAAGAATGAGATACAGCGGAGACATGGCGAAAAGACAACTTTAAATGCGCCGGACGGCGTGTGATTTGTATGTCGTCTTGTTCTTTTGTTCTATTTTGTATTTCTTTTTCATTTCTTTGTTTTTGTTGTTGTTGCTGCTGGAGTGTTCGGTACCGGTTTTACTTTTCTCTTTTCTTTTGCGCATTCCGCTTTTTTACCTTTATCTCTGCGACCACTACTGCCATTCCATGTCGCTATTGTCTTAGCTCCAATGCACAGTCCCATATATTGCCAAAAGCCATTGTTTTTTTTTTTTTTTTTGAAGTTTCCTTTGGCTTTCAGTGGTGTACGCGTTGGTTCTTTTCTGTTTGCGTTTTTACGTGTTATGCTTGAGTGAGTGCAATAGAACATTTTTTACTTTTGGCGCGGTGTCTAGGATTTTGGTGAGGCCACTTAGAGACTTTTAATTGGATGGAGTTGTAGGCCCAGCTGCAATTGCAATATTTAATTCTCTGTACACAAAGAAGGGGATAGTCGGACTCCAACGGAGTGGGACTTTGCTAAAGAAACAAACAAAGAAGAAAAAAAAGACAAAGTTCTGTGCTTTTCATTTCAGATGTATAGGACTGTTTTGTTTTTTTTGCCTTTTTATTTGCAATTCGTTTATTTTAATTGTTGTTTTCGCTTGCGTAAACGACTGTTTTTTTTTTTTTTTGTTTGTTTGTTTGTTTGTTTTCTATTGCTCATTTGTGCTCTTTACGGATCTTTAACGGTACGGGAGGGGAGCTACAAACACACAGACACACAAGAGAAAAGCGAAAGAAAAAGAAAAAAAACCAAGAAGATTACGCAAAAAAAAAAAAAAAGTTAAATTGCACACACGCAAAAGGAGAGAGGAATGCCTCGTCCTGGTAATGATGTTTTTTCTCTCGACGAGCGGCGTGTAACGCTTGACGGCAAATCCTTCAAACTCAATTCCTTTGAAGTGGCACACAACAGTCTCTACGGGATGCACGACTATGAATTTCACGATCGCCATCTTCTTCGCTCCTTCTGCACATCTTCCGCAATTCAGTGGAGTGCGTTTGACAGTATTCGCAGGGACAAGGCACCAGTGACGCTCACCGCGGCGGAGGAACAAAGTGTCGCGGAGGACTTTGCCAAACTCACAAGCAGTGGCTCCACAGGCAACAATGGAGACGCCCCTGGCAACGGCAAGAGCGACACAAACAACAACAACAACAACAATAATGGCAAAAGTTGTGGGGCACTATCGAATATCATTGGGGAACCGCAGTGTTGTGTCAGTCGCATTCTTTCGGACCGGGCGCCTGAGCTTTGCCCGCGCGCTGATGAGGCGCCGCTGCGTGGGTCGACGTTTCTTCTCCTCGCAGCTGTCACTGGCGACGTGGAACTCGCGCGCCGCTGCGTGGAGCTCGGCGCAAACCCAAACAACATGAACTTTCTCAGCGACCCAGACGTGCCGGTGAACCAAATGCAGCACGGCTACAGCCCCATGTTCATTGCTGTGATTGCTGGGCAGATGGAAGTGATGGAACTCCTGCACCACGTGGGCGGGAGTCTGCATGTGTACGATCGCTGGGGCCGCTCACCGCTGCACGCGGCCATTGCAATGGAAAGCCCCACAGCGGTGCAATGGCTTTTGGCAAAGGGCGCGCCGCGCTGCATCGGGTGCCCGCCGCCCGACGCGGTGAACAGAGTGCCAATAGCGCCACCAATCGCCGCGCTCGTCCCGCGGCACGTGTCGGCGGCGGGAGGGCAGGCGGGGCTCTGTCCGTGCCACTCGGGGAGACCGCGGGGGCACTGCGGGTGCGTGGACGATATGTTTGAGCGCTGGTCGTGCGACAGGCTGCAGTCCAAGTGGTACGCGGGAAGAGATCTCAGCGCAATCGCCGCAAAGTCGGCGACAAACGCACGAGGCCGGGCACTTGTGGGTGGATGAGAAAAAAAAAAAAAAGATAAAGACAAAAAAAAAAAAAAAGAAAGAACGAAAGGCTTGAAGCGAGGGTTATCTGCTTTCGGTTATTCATATATGCAGATTTCTATCTGTTGAGTTACCCTTCTGTTTATCTTATTGACGTTTGGTTCTTCTTTTTTATGTTTCTCTCTCCCTCTCCCTCTCTCTTTGTTGGAGAGTCCTTTTGTGTTGAAGAGGTTTCATTTGCAATATCATGGAGTTTTATTTTTCCCTCACTTACATTTTTTTTTTTTTTGCTTTTTTTAATGACTTTATCTATGCACTTATAGCCAAGGTTCTCGAGAAGAAGCACTTTGCCTTTTTTTTTTTCTAAAACTGAAAAAAAAAACTTTGCACCTTTTTCTCCTATTGGTAAGTATATCTATATATATATATATATATATATTTGTATATACCTATACATAAAATGCCAACATACGTTACTTCGGATGTTACCCCTTTACACCCCGATGAGTTACCGTCGGTTCGGTGTGTAAAGCCTGTTGTCTCGCCGAGATCGTTTTTGATTAACAATGACGAGGTGCCACAAAACAAAAAGGAGGAGGAACAAAGTGTTCAATTGTTGCCCGCGACTGTACCTACTAACATCGCGCCAAGCTCGATCGACTCGCTGCCCGAAGGACAATCATTAAAGACAATAAAGGAACGAGAATCCTCACCAAAGCCCTCATTCTTTTGTGCGATGACTACGTATCTGGCATTCTTTTGGCTCGTCTTTTTCGGATACTTACGCGAGGCGTATCGCAGAATTAGTCCAAGGAAGAACACATCCACTCGTCCCGGTTACGCACCTCTCACGAACGATTTCGATGACTTCTTTCAACGCCGCTTATACCGCCGGTTACGCGACTGCTGGAATCGCCCGATTGACTCGAGGCCATCGCGCGTCATTGGTGTTGAGGAGCGTACCTCAGACGACTTCAACGTAACGATGTCACGTACGGGCAACATTATCCCGTGTGTGAACTTGTCCTCGTACAATTACTTGGGGTTTGCTGAGGACACAACAAGCATCACTCACCGTGTGTTGGACTCTATTGATCGCTACGGAGTTGCGTCTTGCAGCGCACCACAGCAGGCCGGTCAGCACACTCTGATTTCGAACCTTGAGCGCGCCTTTGCTGATTTTCTTAATAAGGATGATGCGATTGTCTGCGGTATGGGATTTGGCACAAACTTTCGTGGTTTACCAGCGCTCTTTGGTAGTGATTCCCTTATTATTTCTGACACACTCAACCACTCTTCGTTAGTGAATGGCGTTCGCATGTCGGGCGCCAAGGTGAAAGTATTTAAACATGGCGACTATGCCCAACTGGAGAAAGTCCTCCGCGAGGGAGTTGTGATGGGCCAGAATTCCAAGGACGGTGTGTACGTTCCGTGGAGCCGCATTATTATTATCGTGGAGGGTATTTATAGCATGGAGGGTGAGATTATAGACCTCACACGCGTGGTGGCGCTCAAGAAAAAGTATGGCGCTCTTCTCTTTGTGGATGAAGCACACTCCATCGGAGCCATCGGCCGCACCGGCCGCGGCGTGACAGAGCACTGCGGAGTGAACCCCAAAGATGTCGATATCCTTATGGGAACCTTTACGAAGAGCTTTGGATCTATAGGTGGGTATCTTGCAGGAGACCAGAGTGTTATTGATTATCTTCGCACGCACAGCTCTATTGCATTGCATTGTGACACGCTTGCCCCGCCGTGCGCGGAACAGGTGCTCGCCGTTCTTGATGTCATCCTCGGGCGTAACGGGACAGACTTGGGGCGCAAGCGCATTCATCAGCTCAAAGAAAACTCGCGCTTTCTGCGACAGGGCCTTATAAATAAAGGGTTTGCCGTTCTCGGTGACGACGCCTCCCCGGTGATCCCCGTGATGGTGTACCACCCGTCGAAGTCGGCGCTTCTCTCGCGCAAGTGCCTCGAGCGCGGACTGGCAGTTGTGGTTGTCGGATACCCCGCGACACCGGTCCTTGAGGGCCGCGTGCGGTTCTGTGTCTCGGCCTCCCACACCCGCGAGGACCTGCAGTTTGCGATTGACGTCATGGAGGACATTGGGAAGGAGATGTACATTCAGTACCTCCCCCCGAAGGAGGAGCCGCAGCTTTAGGCCGGGGGAGAGAGGCGCCGGGAAAAAAAAAAAAAAGACAAACTGTGTGAGGGGCAGAGGAGAGGTCACAAGGCAAGATAATTAATGCGTAACTCTTGTTGTTACTATTTCCCTTCTTTTTTTTTTTTTTAGTCCCCTCTCTCCTCTCTCCTCTCCTCTCTCCTCAACACGTCTCTCTCTATATATATGTTCTCATATCTTACTCGTGCATCTGCTTTTGTCTCTATGCACTCTGCCATGAGGAGCATTCTCAAAAGCTTCTTTAAACAGAGAATCGGAGACACAATACAGAAATTTGGGAAAAGGCGCAAAAAAAAAAAAAAAAACAAGTGCAGAGAACCATTTTTCGTTATGCATCCTTTTTTAGCAGAAAATATAGATTTTTTTTTTTTTTTTGCTGATGTTATTATTTTACTCACAGCACGCACTATCTTTGCATTTTTTTTTCTTTTCTTTTCAGAGTGCGGAGGAAAAATTATTTTTATTCGGTTGATTCGATCCGCCGATGTGTTTTTCTTCTTTAGTGGGCACTTACGGACGCGCGCCCTGTGTCTCTCGGAAAGTCTCACAATGCTGTGCATCGGGGACACGAAGACGACTAGTCAAGTATGACTCATTGTATAATAAAACGAGACAGAAAAGGATTGCATTGTAACATTGGGGAGAGATACGTTGGAGAATAGAGCACTAGTGGGAACGAGGACACCACTAAAGCCCTCTACTTTTAAAAAAAAAAATATGTATGAAAAAAAGAAAAAGTATATATATATATATATAAGGGAGGACGCTTGGGTGAATGCATTCCAATTTATTTTTGTGGTGTAAAGGATTTTTTTAATATTTTTTTTTTTGAAGTTATGTTTAAGACTGCCTACGTGTGATTCTTTTTTTTTTTTTCTCTTTCGTCTTGTGGGGGCTTCTCCTATGTGTCCGAAGAGGGAGCGAAAACGAATAAATCAGTAAAACCGACCCTTCTCTATCTGTTTTTCTCAAAAAACAACGGACGGGTGGAAAAGAGCATAAAGCTGATTTTGAATCCGAAGGATCTTGTGCATTCTAAGCATTGCCTCTGTTATCTTTTTCCTTTTGGTATTTTCTGAAGAGCTTCGCAGCCCCATCACAGCGGAGACTAATCCTCAGTGTGTGGAAGCTTCCCCTTTTTTGTTTCCCTGTTTTTTTTTTTTTTGTTTTTTTTTCTTTCTTTCTCTTCATTTTATATATTTATCTTCCCTACTCTTACTTGTTAAGAATTTTTTTGTTTACGTTTTTTTTTGTTTGTTTAAGAGGCAATTTAGTGCGCTACATTGTACCAAAAAGACCTTTTTTTTTCTTTTTTAAAACAGCAGGTGGTGGAGTTTGTTTGTTTTACAAAAGAGACAAAAGGAGAACGTGCGAGTGTTCATCTGAGAGATCACGATTTAAAGGACAAGTGCAATGTATTATCCCTTGGGGTTCTTGTGATAAGTTTCTGTTTATTAAAAAAAAAAAAAAAACTTTTTTTTTTTTTTTTTTTCCATTTGTTGCCATGCGGGGCATTTTTTTAGTCCTTTCTTTTAATAGTATTAAGGAATGAAAAGGTCTGAGATGGCGCGATTGGGGAGTAACTGAGCCAATGTGTCACACAATGAACGATAACAAGAGCAGTATGTGCTCGTACTTTTTGGGGGGAAGAGGGGTGAAGGGGAAAAGAGAAACAAGTTTAGTTAACCTCTAAAGCTGCAAAGCTTTGAATAATATTTTTTGTTTGTTCCCAGTTCGTGTTCTTTTTTTTTTTTTTTGCTCGGGGGAAAAAAAATATATTGATTTCTTAAGAAAAAGAAATAAAAAAGTATGAGATTGATTACTGTCTTTTTGCTTACGAAATTTGTTGTGCTCTTTCTTATTATATATATATATATATGTATATGGCCTTTTCCTTTGAACGCGTTACCAACTTTGTGTGGTCAAGGTGGAGTTAACAGTATGTGCGTATATATGTGTGTTAAAAAAAAAAGAAAGAAAGAAAGAAAGACAGAGAAATTGAATGTTTTTTTTTTTTATGAAGGTAAATTTGTTAGCATACGTTTTAGGGTTTTTTTTTTTTTATACGTTTTAAATCAAGAGGACATGCGCCGACATTTGCTTCCCTCGAGATGCTGAAGGCGTTCTTTTGTCCTCAGCTCATAACTGGTTTTACTCTCTACATTAACTATTATGTATTGACATTTGTTAGCGGGGGAGTGGGGGAAAGTCTGATGATGGAAAAACCGCACCCGGATTAGTCCTTTGCCATTTTATGAGTTTTTTTTTTTTTTTCTTTCTCATTTTTTTTGTTACTTTCATTACTTTTTTTTTTGTTCTATTCTCTTCTTTAGGTTCAGTTTTTTTTTTTTTTTTTTATGTGGTAAGTGAAAAGCAAAAGAAAAGGAAACAGATATATATATATATAAAGGGTTTATTTGTGGGGTTGAAGAAAATACATTTTGCAAAATCAGTACAAAAGAAGAAATGAACAGGAGTGTGTGTGATATATTTTTAAGTAAGCGAAAGGAGTTAAGCGAGCAACAAATATTTAGGATTTCAATATGAGAACAGAAGTTTTTTTTTTTATTATTATTTGAAAAAAAAAAAAAAAAACGAATGGGGTCTAATGAAATAATAATTATTAAAAGAAAAGTTTAGACCTGTACAAGAAGTGAAGGCTTAGCATTGCACTTTTTGATGTTTTTTCTAAATACTGCTCCGTCGCTAAGAAAAAAAAAAAAAGTTTTTTTTTTTTTTTTTGTATACGGCCTCCTCAATGGACATGTAAATACCTGCAAGTGTGTGGATGGAGAAAATCTCTCTACTGGGTTTGTACTCTTTGCCTTTTTTTTACTTTTTATGCATAGAGATTTTCTTGATAACTTTCGATTTTTTCTTTTTTGTTTTCTTTACTCTCTCTCTCTGTTACATTTTAGAATTTCATTTAACTGACATAGATCAAAGGAATAATAGGAAGAGTGCGTTGCTTTTATATTTAACGTAATCCTATTTGTTTCTT
The DNA here is from genome assembly GCA_030849725.1 of Trypanosoma boissoni. Lineage (NCBI taxonomy): Eukaryota > Euglenozoa > Kinetoplastea > Trypanosomatida > Trypanosomatidae > Trypanosoma > Trypanosoma boissoni. The sequence continues at coordinate 150,886 of JASANW010001430.1, read as the reverse complement.
CTCTTTGCCCCCGCCCCCCGCGCGCTATATCCTTTTTTCCTTTTCCCCCCAATACTGCGGAAACGGCCTTTATGTTCCTTCTCTGTGCGCTACTCATTGTCGCAGTGCTCCTGATCGCCTCCTTTTGGGCTGTGCACCGCGTCCCCCGCTTTGCGCTGCGCGGCTGCTGTGCGCTTGTGACTGGCGGGAGCGCCGGGATCGGATACGAAACCGCGCGGCTCCTCGTCCGCCGCGGCGCCAAAGCCGTCGCCATCACCGCGCGCCGTGCGGATGTGCTGAAGGCGGCCGCGGAGGCGCTGGCGGAGGAGGCGGGCCCAGACACACGTGTTTTGTACGCGACGATGGATGTAGGCGACGCGGAGTCCGTGCGCCGCGGTCTGGAGGAACTGAGGCGACAGGGCGGAGGCGACTTTGTGCTCAGTCTTGTCGTGTGCAACGCGGGAATGGCGATTCCCGCGCGCTTTATGGACACCACCACCGAAGAAGCCCACCGTGTGTTTGATGTGAATTTCTTTGGATGTGTGAATGTTGTGCGGGAGGTACTGCCGCCGATGCTGGCGCGGCAGCACGGGCGCATTGTGTTTGTGAGTAGTTTGGCCGCGCGGGCTCCTATTGCGGGATACACAATGTATGCCGCCTCCAAAGCAGCCGTGCGGGCCTTTGCGCACAGTTTGGACATGGAAGTCAGTTGCCTCGGCGTGCGCTGTCAGGTTGTGAGCCCACCAGACGTGGAGACGCCGGGACTGCGTGAGGAAAACATTCGAAAGAGCCCCGAGTGCCATGCGATATCGTCTTTTGGCGGCGCAACCGCTTTTTCCGCAGAGGCAATGGGAAAAAGAATTGTGGATGATATTGTGCGGTATCGCTTTGATGTGTGTCTTGGCAGTGATGGGATTCTCTTGGGATGGGGCTCCGCCGGGATTGAACCCGCCACATCGCTTGCGGATTTAATCGTACAGACACTGTTGGGCGGTTGGCTGAGACTCGCTCTCGCAGTGTTCAGCAGAATACATTACGGCATCGTTGCACGAGTGCGGCGTGCCGAGGAAGTGGTGAAGGATGGGAAAAAGTCATCCTGATCCCGTTTAAGCTGTCCTAAACGTATTGCATTCAACCGATAAAGGAAAACAAAACAAAACAACAACAACAAAAAAAAAAAAAAAACTGATGATGATGATAATGGTGAAGAGGAATAAATATATATTGTTTTTCGAGTATCGGAGCCAAGGACGAGGATGAATAAATAATGAAAGTGTAAATGCCTACACAGGTAATGACAATAGAGAAGCAATATCTGCGCGCAGATATGTGTCCATTGAAAAATAAGGAGTTGTCTCTTGCCTCCTTTCTATTATTATTATTATTATTATTGTTTTTTTTATTTTGTTTTCTCTTTCTTATTTTTCATATTTTCCATGTGATCATTCATCCTTTTCTTTTTTTTTTTTCCTTTATTATTCTTATTATTATTTGTGTTTCTTGTGACTATATATGTCTATATCTTTTGTCCTTTGGTTATGTTAGTGTGAGGGCACTGAGGAGACGTGGATTTGCCCTCATGGCATATTTCTTTCGGTTCCCGAGTCGCCGCGTGTGCGTCATCGCAGGAATCGCAGGCGGATCATTGACTATGGCGCTCTATGGGCGCTCCGCGTGGCGCTCTGTTTGCCGCGAACAAATTCCTTTATTAGACCCAAAGGACATTGTGCACGTGGAAGAACACGCGCGTTATCCCTGTAAAGTCTTCTCTGGCTACGCAGTGGTGGTGAAGAATTATTACTTCCGCGCGGCTTCCAGTCCCGCAGAGTCTTCGCCAACGCCTTTGCGTCGATTCCTCAGTTGTTTTTCAAATCAATGGAACACTGTGGCAGAGCGCGCTGATGCGAGCGCGGCGGAGAATCAGTTGTCCTCTGTGCGCGAAGTAGTGGCCGACACGGGCGATACATTGTCGGGGGACAAGGAACCAAAGACTGTGCCGCTCATTGCGTCTGCAACGTGGCCGCCTGGAACGGCAAAGTATACCGCGCTTGGCATTGAGCCAATGGACACAGCAATCCGAGAGCGCGGGGCGCTGCGTGCGCTTGCGGATCGCGCAACACATCAATCACTCGTGCGCTGCGATCCTTTTGGTCCCGCGTCGGTGAATTGCCTCGCGGACGCTACGTATCTCGCCGCGCCGTATCTTCGCGTAATGCTTAGCGCTTTGCTCTTGTTACCGTTTCCGCTGCCACGTTTGCGTGTAGCGGTGTTAGGCGTTGGTGGCGGGTCGCTTCCTGCCTTTCTTCAGCGGCACTTTCTCCGTGACGTGGCGCGGCTGGATCTTGTTGACGCGGAGCCCCGCTGCTTCGAGTCTGCCGTGGCGGACTTGGGAACACCAATCGACACAGCCGCCGTGGGATGGCACGTGTGCGACGCGGCGGAGTTTTTGCGCGAAGCGGTGGCGGAAGAGACAGCAGGAACACTTGTGCGGCTGAGCAGTGGGGTGAGTATGGACCAACATCGCATTGTGTCTTCAGCGCATGTGCCGCGCTGCAGGTACGATGTGTTGTTTGTGGATTTGTTTGTCGGAAGTGAGGCGCCGGCCTTTGTGTCGACGGGATCTTTTTTACAGCTCTGCCGCGGCGCTTTGTCGCCTATTGGGGTTGCGGCATTTAATCTTCCAGCCGCAGACACTGCCTTTCTTGACCGGTGCCGATGTGTATTCGGCGACACAAACGTTTTTCAGATTCCCGTTCCGGCCTCCGCGAATGTTGTTGTTCTTGCAAGGCGAGTAGATGGGGAAGCTGCGACAATGTCTCATCGTCACTTTTATCGTCGTGCGACTTTACTCCAAAAGACATACGCATTGCCGTATGATTTGTCTGCACATTATCCAATCTTGTGGCGATTTTGAGAATGAATCGATGTGAACCGGTACATTTTTTGGGGGCGGGGGTGGGTGGGGTGGAAAGGATCAAAATAATAAAACTTTTTTCTGTTTCTTTTTTTCAAGCGTTTTATTGCTTACACAATTTACCTCCAGTTTTTTTTTTTTTTTTAATTATGCAAACCTTTAGTGTAGTTTTTTTTTTTTTTCTATTTTTTCTTTTTGAAAAATATTTATTTGGTCACAATACAGTTCGTGTTGCTTACCACTATACATATATATATATATATATATATATATATACATATATAAGTGAAGGTACAATTAAGGTGCTCGGAGCTTTATTTTTTGGTCTCACTGGGAAATAGTGAAGTTTATTCGCTACTTGTGTCTTTGTTATTTTTACTAGTGATGTCAGCAGCTTACTCGACAGCTCGCAGCTGTGCCAAGACTATACTTTGGCAGAGTTTGCGTATCTCTGCATTTGAAGGTGCTATTCCACACGTTCTTCTTGCTGTAGACCGGACTCCCTGTGCTTTGCAAAAGATGCTTGTTGAGGGATACCTGCGCGAGCTTGATGGGTTTAACAAACAGTCATCCGCCCCCACTAGTGATGCGGAATCCCCCGGGTCCCTATGCATTGGTCTCGAGCCTTCCGCTGAGACTCCGTGCTACACCATGGGCCTCCGCGAGCCCTGGAAGGTCACGTACAGTTTGATGGCATTCAACGCAGAGACATTTCTGGACGATGTGCGGGATCTGCAGGCATTCCTGCGTCAGTGTGGGGAGCCGAAAGTGGATCCGCCGCGATGGAGTGAAGAGAAGATGGCTTCGCAGTTTGAGGCACTGTCGCCTCTGTTGGCCTCTGAGCGCACTAACAGTGGAAGTAACGAATCGCTTCTTTGCTCTCTTCGCACTGGCCCACCACGTGAGTTGCTTGGTTGCATTCTCATTCAGCGGAATGCCTTTCAGAACGAGATGGAGAAGTATCGACTGCGACTGGATCTGTTCAACATGGGCCTTCGCGTAGCGGAGCACTGTCATTTGGAAATTATGAGTCGTAAGGCAGACTTCTTCGCTTCCTCCGGAGACTATGCCGCCTGTATGGAAGATGATGAATTAGTAAGCTACATGCGTTCCTGTTCTTTCGAACCTCATGTTGCGATGTCTATCGGTACTGCGATTTCGAACTCTATTGATGCATGGAGTTGGGCTCGCGTACGTCAGTCGGACGGCTCAGCGGTGCCTGTGACGCCACCAGCTTCATTCATGGAGGCAATAGATAACAATGAACTGTGGAAGCTCTACAACAAGGGGGCTCTCAAATGGAATAACTCTGACACTGGTGATGTGGATGCGAAAATCGACGAATCCACACTTATTGTTGGACCCGGTGCCCCGCTGAACATTGTATGCCACGGCGGACAAACGCTCAGCTTTAGTGGTGGAATGGAAGACTGTCTTCTGAACACAGGCTTTTACGCCGCATCAGAATTGCCAGAGCGCAATGCAGTGGAGTCGCACCGTACTCGATTTCCTATTCTTACTAGCACAGAATCCAAAACCCATTCTATGGGGGTGACATCGAGTCCCGACGAGGTCGCCACTAGTGTGACTGAGAAACAGGGACGGATGAAGAAGCGAGAGTATTTGGCCATGCGGAAAGAAGCGGCAGCAGCGGAAAAAGAAGCCAAGGAACGATCTGCGGCAACACCAAAGAATACCGATCAAGAAGAGGAGTGTGTTACCCGAAGCGGTGCCAGTGTGGGCAGTAGTATTGGCGGAACATTTCCAGTTGGTGAGGTCATCAGTGAATCATATGATTTAAGCAAGCTAAACGGAACGTGTACAGTATTTGCGTTTCCTAATAATTTTAAGGAAGTGACGGTGTCTGAGCCACAACCATTGACAATGCGGATTGAAAAAGGTATTGTCACAGACCTTTCACCAGACGCACCGGCAGAGCTAACGGAGTTGATCGGTCTCGTTCGACAGGTCGAAGGTGCTTGCTACGTGCGAGAGCTCGGTATTGGCCTCAACCCATTCGTTGGGCGCCAGCACGTTGTCAGCGATGTAACATCGTTTGAACGACAATTTGGTGTGCACTTGTCTCTTGGACAAAGACATCCTCTTTTTGTGAAGCAGCGAGCAAAGCGCAATGCAGATGGTTCGGTGGCAACAGGCATATGTGTGGATGGTCCTGTGCTTAAGCGTAAAACGGGAAAGTATCACATTGATGTCTTTGTGGATGCAATGAGACTTGAGATGGGAGACTTTGTCCTTGACTTTACAAAGGGGCTCGCGCGCTGGTGAGCAAAGAGTCGTACTGGATGTGGTGATGGCAGTGGTGAAGTATCAAGTACGCCTACAATGTGTTTAATAAAAAAAAATTTTTTTAAAAGTAACGCTAGAGAGAGAGAGAGAAAAAAAAAAAAAGAATAAAGTGAAAGAAAGGGAGCTTTCCCTTCTGTGTCGGTGTAATTATTCTCATAGTACGCCCCTAGAATTATTACCCAATTTGTCGGATTGTGGCCTTTGCTATTTTGCACGTGGAGGTGCGCTCGATAAGTGAAATGTGCTTTCATGCTTTGTTTTTCTTGTTGTTTTATGTATCACCCATCGTTAGAAAAACGTTAAACGTATTGAGATTGTTTTAGTTTTCCTGGTGACGCGATTGGTGGTTGTGCGCCTCTGTATCAATACGTGGATACCTTCAGCGCTATGTTCCGCAATCGTTTTCTGCTCTTGCCAGTTGGCCTCTTGACACAACACCATACGGAAGTTTCTCTTGTAAAGGAGGAGGGCCACGTTGCGCGACTCATTATGAATCGCCCGAAGAGTAAGAATGCCATTGGCGCAGATTTTCTCAAGGAAATGTGTGAGAGTCTCAATGTGTGTCGTCAGAATAAAGATATTCGCTGTCTTGTTGTGGAGAGTCAAGTAAAAGGCGTTTTTTGCGCCGGCGCGGATCTAAAGGAGCGGAAGAGTATGTCCATTGAACAAGCCCGCGCCTTTCTCGCGCAACTCCGAGAGACTTTCAATCAGTTGGAGGATTTGGAGTGCCCAATTATTTCGGCAATAGAGGGCGCGGCACTCGGGGGCGGCTGCGAGTTGGCACTCTCCACAGACATACGCATTGCGGGGGAAAACGCACGACTGGGTTTCCCCGAAACGGGATGGGCAATCATTCCAGGCGCTGGCGGAACGTATCGCGCGCCAAAGGTGATGGGACTCAGTCGCGCTTTGCAGTTGATCCTCACCGGAGAGCCTGTGGGCGCTGCCAAGGCACAGCAGATTGGTTTAGTGAACGAAGTCGTTCCTCCAGGAGAGGCACTTGCAGAGGCAATGCAGATGGCGCGACGCATTGCCCAAAACGGTCCACTCGCTGTCTCAGCGGCAAAACAGGCAGTGCGTAGAGGGTGTGGCCGCTCGCGCATGGAGGCCCTCACGTACGAGCGAAATGAATCGGAAAAACTGATGCAAACAAAAGATCGCGATGAGGGGCTCTGTGCCTTTGCTGAAAAACGTAAACCATGCTTCAAGGGTGAATAAAAACATCAAAAAACATAAGCAAAAGTTTCTCCCTGTCCATGTGGTGGTGAGAGTGTTATTACTTGCTGAATATCTAAATCTCATTTCTGTGGAAGAAGAGGATTGAGAAGTAATAAGAGTGAAGAGTAAAAGAGGAGAAACAAAACAAAACGAAAAAGACTTGCTTGGTGAATGAATTATGTGTACATATATATATATATGTATATGTATATGTATGTATATATATATATATATGTTTTGCTTTGTTTTTGTATTATTTTGTTACTTTCAATAGATGTACTTTCTATATATATATATATATATATATATATATATATAATTCGCATTGCTTCTTTTATTATAATCGGAGTGTATATGCCTTGTCTTTATTTTTGTTTGCGTATGTGAGAATATGACGGTATTACTATAGGAAAAAACAACAACTATTTTTACTCTTTTTATTCTTCCTTTCTCTCTCTCTCTCTATTTTTTTTTTTTTGTGTGTGTGTCTGTGTGTGTGGGCGTTATAATTTGTAAGTTGTTCTTTCTTTTAAAAAAAAAAAAACTTCAGAAGAGGAATATTTTTCAAATACCCTTGAGTAACAAGAAGCTACTCTCACCGCCGTTGCATACATACACTATACGACCACAACACCCCCAAACAGATTGCATGATGACTTCTGAAGAAGACTGGAAGAAGAACTTGGTAGCCCCCAAGAAGGACACACGCAAGAAGACGGAGGATGTGGAATCCAGGCGCAATGTTACTTTTGAGGAGTACGGCCTGCGACGTGAGCTGCAAATGGGCATTTTTGAAAAAGGCTTTGAGCGACCAAGCCCTGTGCAGGAAGAGGCCATCCCTGTGGCTCTGCAGGGCAAGGACGTGCTAGCGCGCGCCAAAAACGGCACTGGCAAAACGGCCTCTTTCATTATTCCCGTTCTCGAGAAGGTGGACACGCGGGAGAGTCATATCCAGGCGCTGCTGATGGTCCCGACCCGCGAGCTTGCGCTCCAGACGGCGCAGGTAGCGAAGGAGCTCGGCAAACACATTTCGGGACTCGAGGTCATGGTGACGACAGGCGGGACAACGCTGCGAGATGACATTTTGCGTCTGCAGAACCCTGTGCACATTCTCGTGGCAACGCCTGGCCGCGTGGTGGATCTTGCAAGCAAGCGCACCGCGAAACTGGATCGTTGCCGCATTATTGTCCTTGACGAGGCGGACAAACTTTTATCACAGGAGTTCACAGAATTGATGGAAGAGATTTACAAGTTCCTTCCCGTAGACCACCAGTCGTTGTTGTTCTCCGCCACGTTTCCCGTGACGGTGGCGGAGTTTGCAAACCGTCACATGCACAACCGGTATGAAATTAATCTCATGGAGGAACTCACACTAAAGGGTGTTACTCAGTACTATGCGTTTGTCGAAGAGCGCCAAAAGATTCACTGCCTCAACACACTTTTCAACCGCCTTCAAATCAATCAGTCTATCATTTTCTGTAATAGCGTCAACCGTGTGGAGTTGTTGGCAAAGAAGATCACGCAACTTGGCTATAGCTGCTATTACATTCACGCTCGCATGCAACAACAGCACCGTAATCGTGTCTTCCACGACTTCCGCGAAGGGCACTGCCGTAATCTTGTTTGCTCCGACCTCATTACTCGTGGAATTGACATACAAGCTGTGAATGTTGTGATCAACTTTGATTTCCCCAAACAAGCCGAGACTTACCTTCATCGCATTGGCCGCTCTGGTCGCTTTGGTCACTTGGGGCTTGCCATCAACTTCGTGACCTACGATGATCGTTACAATGTTTATCGCATTGAGCAGGAGCTCGACACGGAGATCAAGCCTATTCCAGGCGACATCAATCCTGACCTGTACGCCGCATAAGTGGGCTCCAAAGGAGTGGGGGGGGGGGGGAACAAAAAAGAAAAAAATGGAAAAAAAAAAAAGAAGAAGAAGAAGAAGATAAAAAAAATGCAACAAACAAACAAAAAAAGAAAAATGAAAAATGAAAAAAAAAAAAAAGAATGAGAGAGGAAGAGACTGAATGTGCAGCTAGAACACAATGTACTGAGATTCAATTGGGTACGAAAGATGCGAAAAAGAAATATGAATTTGACGTAAGGGTTTGGAAGAATTTTTCTTGATAGGAAGTGAGAGTACATGTGTCTCATATCGTGGAAGAAGTAAAGGTCAATTTTGAAGGCGAAAGACGAAAAAAAAAAAAAAAGGAAAGAAAGCGGTAAGATGAAATCAGATGCGACGTGGATAGCGCGTGAATAAAATTCCGACATACTCAGAAATGGAAAAAAAAAAAAAGGAAATAAAAAAAAAAAAGTGATTGTGTGACTGTGTCTGACTGTGTGTGGTATACAAAAAAAAAAAAAGTAAAGAAAAAAAAAGCAGAATGCGAAGAACGAATATAGGACATTCTAAAACGAAAGTCACACGAAAAAGAAAAAAAAAATAGAACGAAAAGCAAAGCAAAGGAAGCGGTACGTTAAGGTAAAAATCAAATAAAAAAAGAGGTCCACAAACAAGATGATGATGTCTCAAAAGGAAAAGTGAGGGAAACAGGAGAAAAAAAAAAGTACAGAAAGAAAAGCGAAGAGATGTGTGCGTTTGTGCGGAGAAAACGGTGGATCAGAAAGTATTTCAATGCCGACAAAAAAGAAAAAAAAAAAAGTAAAGAATGAGTAAGAAAGGAGAGAATTGTTTTTCCTTTTTTTTTTTTTTACTGCACTGCATGCATTTTATTAAGCCACACACTGCAATCCAATGTGTATGTTATCGCCAGCCTCTTTTTTTGGTTATGTTTTTTTTTTTTTTTTTTAATGTTTCCTTTTTTATTTTTTTCGATTTTTCCTTTGGCCCTTTTTTTATTATTATTTGTTTTCGTATCTTTGCGGCTTCACTATGTTTCCACCTGTTTGTGTGACTGCGGGGTGGGACGGGAGGCACAATAGGCGAGAGAGAGAGAGAGGAGGGATTGGTGAATTGAAAGAGAGGGATGGAAAGGAAATAATACAATTTTTTTTTTTTTGTTTTACGCATACAGCCATAGCGGACTGTTACTCTCTCTCTCTCTCTCTCACTTTTTTTTTTCTTTTTTTTTTTTTTCCGTTGTCTTGGTTTTCGTTCGGACACGCTGAGTGTTTTTTTTTTTTTTTATTGTTACTGTGCTGCTCCACGTGTATTCAGCATCTCGTGCTCCTAGCAGCGGAAAATGCGATACAAAAGGAAACGTCTTTTTGCGGGAGGAATGGACTGTGATGAAGTGAGAAATGAGAGGATATAAATGGAGGAATCCACTTTATAAAATTAAAACATTATTTTCTACGAGCCAATATTTCTTATTAGGTTCACTCGTTGTTTTCTTTTTTTTTTTTGATTGTTTTTTTTTTTTTTTTGGTTACTAAATGAAAAAAAAAAAAAAGAAGACAGAAGCCGGTGAGAAAACTGACCAATAAAAAAAAAACAGATTGAAAACGCTCAAAGGAGTTAAAAAAAAAAAAGAAGAAAAAGAAAATTGTTGAGATAAGAAAGATAAATAGAAAACGTGGCGAGGAGACTCTGAAGGAGAGGTGAGGCAAAGAGGGGGCGGGGCGGGTAGAGAAGGAAGAAGAGGGAGGCGCAGAGAGCGTAGTGAAAAGGTTTGGTTTTTTTTTTTTTTTGTTTTGTTTAGAAAGGCCAGTGAAGTGGGCGAGAAGTACTGAAAAAGAAAAAAAAAAGAGTAACAGAGAGACTATGAGGGCGCGGCGATGATGGAAGAAATACGAATAGATAATATATTTTATCATAGGATGCCTGTGAGAGAAGGTAAACAGAGAGAAAGTACGCAGAGTCATCACTCTAGAAGAGAAGAGAATATAAATATATATATATATATATATATTAACAAGAAAAAAAAATATGTTTTGGCGCTTTTAACTGACGTATCCAATAAGAGAAAGAAAACGCGGTGAGTGTGAGGATCGATACGCTTATCATTTACAAAAGAAAAAATATATATATGTAGATGTCAGGAGAAAAAAAAAAAGGTAAAACCTGTATTTACCAATGTCACAGATGTTGAATACGAAAGAGAGCCGAAAAGTGCAGTGTTCAAACTATGAAGGTGAGAAAGCGCTTAGATTTTTTCAGCGTCTTATCAATGTGTGAGGCTTTCGTAATGTTTGTTTGTTTGCTTTTGGATTTCTTTCAAATAAAAAAAAAAAACTATACATTACTCAGCACCTAAGGCATTTGTTCTCTTTTTATGAATCACTGTTGTACATATATATATATATTTCTTTACTTTTTCTTTTGCATCGTTTTTTTTTCTTTTTCTACCTTTCTCTCTAGGTGTCCCAGACCCTTTTTTTTTTTGTCTTTTGCTTTTGTTTATATATATATATATATGTATAAATGGTACGTCTGGTCTTATTTTATTTTTCTGCGCGTCTGCCTTTAGTGTTGAGAGGAGCATTGGCCTCCGCTGGGGGGTCTGGATCCATTCCCCACTCTGAGGTGCACACTTTCTCTCTCTCTCTCTCATTCTCTTTCTTTCTCCTTCTATTTCTCTTTCTCTCCCATCCTTTTGTGTGTGTTTGTGGTGGTGGGGGGGGGGGAGGGCCTGAATTGTGTCTCTTTCTCACCGGATAACTTTTATGGAAATTATCTCTTTGAATGTCTCTTTTGTTTTTCTTTTCTTTTAATTTGTCACCCCCGAGTGCGTGCAGCCGGGAATGGGTGACGTTCTCCCACATTTTTATTTTCAATCTCCGTTTCCTTTTTCCCATTTCTTAGTGCCCATTACACGGGCTATCGGTGGAGTAAGATGAATACTTTTTGAATCCTTTTCTTATGCGAATCATTTTCGTTTTTCTTTTTTTCTTTCTCTCTCTTTTTTTTTATATATATTTTTTCTGCTCTTTTCTTACATGAGGTTTTAAGACATTTTGTACTGTGTGGATAGGCCTCATCCCGTAGCGCGAGGAGAAAACGAAAAAAAAAAAAGAAAGCAAGTTTAACACATTCACATACAAGAGGATAATAAGTAACTATAAGAAGGGGAGAGCGACAAACAATATAGCGAACGTCGTGAACTCAACGTGAAGTTTACTTTTTACCAGAATTTTTTTAAAAAATTTACGAACGGAAGAGTAGTTTAATTACCCCCTGTTTTTTGTTTATATATCAGGAAAACCAAAAACGGGACCATAGAACGGAAGGAAAACAAACAAGCGAAGAATCCCGCCCCTAAGCAAAAACAAAACAAAAAAAAAACAGAAATTGTTCTCCTACCCCATCATTATGTCCATTGAGTGCGCCGCCAAAAAGCCGCGCTTTGAAGCTGTGGTTAGTCTGCCCGGAGGCTTTCCCGCGGATCGGATCCCTTTGCACAACAAAAAACTTCCCGAGGACTCCATTCCCGGCGCGGATTACGCCGCAAACGGCATTTCCCCCGACTGCGACGACTGGGATGACGGGGCGGATGAGCCGATCCTCTTCTCCGGCCCCGACCGCGAACTCGCGGGAGCACCTGCGATTGCGACTTCCCCCGACACACCCGCACGCGACTCGGCGACGAGTGAAGATCGCCCTCCGCGCGTTTCCGCAATTCGGCGCCGCGAACCGCATGTGAGCGGCGCTGTGACGACGCTGCGCTCGCTGAAGCAACTGGAGGCCGTCTTTGGCGCGGAGCCGCTGCCGGCCGCCGGTGAGGCGGCAGACCCCGCGGGCGCGCTGCGGCTGCGTGCGGGGGAGTCTGTGTTTGTGGTGCTCCACAACGGGCAGGCGCCTGTTGACGCGGCGACCGCGGAGCTCTCGCAGGCGCGGGTGTTTCTCCTGAACCTCAGCGCCCTCCCGCCGCGGGAGTACGAGGACCCGGGGCGGCTCCACGGGGACTCGCCCGGCGGCGGAGTCGTCGGCCCGCTGCGGTTCTCCGCCGCGGAGCAGGGCACCCTGCCATTGTCCTTCTCCTCGCAGATCGCGCACTGCACGGAGCGGGTCCTGCGGCACGTGGGCGCTGCGCTGCGGGTGGATGAGGTTCTTTGCCCCGAGGAACAGAACGACGCCACGCAGTCTCAGTCGCAGGCGGGGGCGGTCGCGAGCCAGACGAGTCTGACAGCCACGCAAAAGCGGGGAAGGCGCGAGGAACTCACGCTTCCATCAATGGTTCTCTGGAGGGCAAACGGCGGACCAGAGGACGAGTACGCGCCGTCCAAAGAGAGGGATGTGTCAAGCAGTAATGCCTACGGCAGGCCTTTGGTTGTAAAGCAGCTCACCGCAGTGGACCAACTCCACTCGCTCTCGCTCCTGGCACCAGTCTACACACTTGAACATCTTTTGCGTACTGTCGCAAAGGCGGCCCTTGGTGCACAGGAAGTGAATGGCAGTCGAACGCTTATTTACTTTGGGGCGTCGTGGTGTCCACCCTGCATGCGTATCGTCAATGCGTTGCCAGTGATGATGAAGGAAGATATCCCAAAGAACGTGGCGTGTACCGTTAAGGCGGACATGGATCTTGCTACCCCGATATTTGAGTTCTTTGGTGTGGAGATCATTCCGACCTTTATCGTGCTTGACAATGACATACTGCGTAGCACTAAAGGATGGACTGCGCTCCCCAGTGGAGAGCCCATTCCGGTAGAGACATTCGAAGCTTTGCGCGAGGGTCTTAAGCGAAGTGAGCTGGGACGCCTTCAATGCTCACAGCGACTCCTCGTGCGGTCATTTATAGAGAAGTTCTGTAAAGGATTGAGTTTTGACGAAGATTTTTGAATGATCTTAACCCGCTTCTGATATCAGATTTATTTTCTGATTATATCTTGTTCCCTACGATCTATACAAACAACAGCAACAACAAAAAAAACTAAAGTATTTCGAAAGGGAGAACTGCTAATCACGTGTGTATGCAAGGCATGACTTATTCTAGTCTTTAACCCCATAGATCATCGTGCCTTTTTTTCCTTAAGAAAAGGGCTCTCGGAGTATCCTTTTTCACTTTGAATTTGGAGATTCAATAGACTTGCGAGGCCATCGGAAATTAAGTGCTAATATTTTGATACATTTGATTCTCTCGTAGCTGGTAAAAATGAAACAAGTGTACGAAGAATGCGCTTTCTTTCTGCCTCCCCCTCCTCTTTTTCCTTATTGAGGTGGTTTTTTTTTTTTTTATTACTTTGTCTTGATGTTTAAAACATTATAAGTGCTTTACTTTTTGTCTCTGTGGTTGCTAATCCATTTGCATTCTTTCTACCTATTTATGTACTGGCGGATTTATTTCGCGCACAGATAGAATGGTTAGCGGTACATTTATGGGATGCGCAAGGTTAGATCCCAGTACAAAAAAAGAAGTGAATTTTCTTTCAATCGGAAAAAAAATAGACAAAAATAAAACAATTGCCCTGCTTTTTCCACATATATATATATATATGCAGGTGTGTGTGTGTGTATGTGTGCATATCTTATAGCTTCTTTATTCAAGGACGAAGAAAAAATTTTTTGAGGCATAAGTTGAAGCTATTTGTACAACCTTTTTTTGCAAAAACATGCGGAACATTCTTTAGGACGAAAAAAAAAAAAAAGAGATGATACAGAAAAATTAGTGTTTCTTTTTTTTTACCCTATCATCTGAAATGTTTAGTTTCGTTTTTCTGTTATAATTATTTTTTTAATGTACTTTGAATATCTCCCTTGCTCTCCTTATTCGAAGCATCAGCAGTTGAAGCACTGTTTTCATTCTTTCTGAATATTTTTTACAATTTCCTGTTTACTGTTGTGCGATATTCACTATATGATTATTAGTATTTTTTTTTTCTTTTTTGAAAGCCTTTTCTTCTGCAGTTTATAAGGGATTGAACTTTAAGGCGAGTCATATACATTGCTATATATATATATATATATTTAAGGCTACTTCGTTGTATACTGTTTTACTCGGTGGATTAGTGGTGAAATTGATTGATATATATATATATATATATATACAGTCATTGAAGTTTAGTTAGTCCTGAGCAATTGTGTTTGTTCGTATATGCCATTGTCGAGAGTGTCTAGAAAGCCCGCTGAGGCGAGTGAGGCTGGCTGCGTGGACAGCTACTGCCCGGCCAAGCGGCACCTGCCACAGGCCGCGCTGCCCCCATTGCGGCCCGTGGACGGCGCTGCCCCGCGGCTCGAGAGTGGAGCCCCGAAGACCCCTCGGCCCCCGCCGAGCAGTGAGCTTCAGATGCCAACGCGGGATTATGTGTTCTCCTCCGGTATTCCAAGTCTTCTCGACGCCGTGACAGCCGCACTCCTACACGATACACCAACGGATCCGGTGGAATATATGCTCACTTGGCTCTGCTTGGAGCGCAAGCGGGTGACTGCTCGGCTGGAGGAGATGCGTAATGAAATAGACGCGACGGAAGAAGCGGTCGCCGAGGAAGCCACCAATGAGGGCAGTAGGAGTTCGATCAGTAGTGGTACTCTCGATTCGGATGTGCTTTCTCATTTCGAAATGACACATATGCAATAGGTACGCGCAAGTATGGGGAATCGAAAAGGACGTGATAAAGGTGAAAACGGGATAATTATTGCACAAGAAAAGAAATGATCTGAGAGGCGAAGACAGAAGTAAAAGAAGACAATATTATAAACAAGCCAGGTTCCAGTCCCTATCCAGGCTTTATGCTTTCGTTGTTTTCTTCACTTTGACCTATATTTACTTGCTTCAACAGGTTCAATATTATTATTATTATTATTATTATTATTGTCGTATCTCTCAGCATGTATAATCAATGCACTTTTTTTTGTTGTTGTTTATTTTAGGAACTACGTGAAGGGCAAAAAAATTTTTTTTTTTTTAAGGCAAAAGCAAGTGTGGATCACATTTTTGGATGTGCATCCTACATTAGTGTTTTTTTTTTTCCGAGTTTGTACTCACCAGATGGAAACTGTTTTCGTTTACTTTTTCTATTTATTAAGTTGGTGTGCTTTGGTAAATCGTAAACAAAAAGGAAAGAAGAAGTAACATCTTGTATATCTCTCTATACTCCTTTGTCTGTAGGGCAGTGACATTCTCATTCTTGACCTACGCGTAAAGGAAAAAAAAAAGTAAAAGAGATCTGAGAAGATTGAAATACGGGGAAGTACTATGCGGTGTCAGTGAAGAGCGAAGGCTCGTTAAAATAAGACTGAATTTATTATGACCCGTGAGGCTTTCTGCACTCTAAATGCCTTCTACCCCACATTTTCTGTACCTCCTCGTATTGCACAGATATTATAAACACACTTTCCTTTTTTTTTTTTTTTTGGTGTTAGAGTCTGTACATGCTATATATATATATATATATATATATATATGTAGATGTTTAAGGCTGTCTTCCCCTTCTTCCCCCGTACAAGCACACAAACAAAGCAGAAAAAAACAATAAGGAATGTTCTGAAAAGAAAAGATAGTAAAATATCTTATTGCTTGCTGTGTCCCACTTGCTCTTCGCCGCGTACGTTTGTGTGGATGTGGTTTTTTTTTTTTTTACAAAATACTACCATGAATTTTGTTAGATTTTGTACCCTTTTCCTTCTTTTGTGGATTATTATATATACCTCTGCACCTGAAACACCTATACTCGTTCTTTTTCTTATTCTTATCTTCTGAATGTGACCCTTTGTCTATTGATTAAACTCTTAACACTTGCTGGCTTGTGCTTATAGGAAAAAAAATTAGCTGTGGAATGGATTCCCACACCCTTGCGGGTGTCCACGGTGTCTTTAGCGGGACATCTCCTGCGACAAGGCGCCCGTATATACCGCGTGGCGCACGCACACACATCCCGTTTACCGCAAAGTCTACCGGAAGTGTAGGGTGGACCACACGCACAGTGAAAAACACGCATACCACTGAGGGTGCGGGATTGGAGGCAGAACATGTGTCTCTCGTGGGGCTCATTTCGTCGGATTCCCTTTCACAGACTCGCATCACGCGCCACACCCCTGCAATGGAAAAAAGTGAAGATGATGCTTTGTGGAGCTCTGTTCCACTACCCTCTGCGCAGCGTATTTGTTGCATGCAACTGAGCCACGATACGGTTCAAGCACTCCGCGATGTTAGCGATCCAGCCCGTCATCCGTCCCCACGACTGATTGTTGCCGATGTTGTTGGCAATGTTTACCATGCCACTCTTCCATCCGACTCTGTGGTGTCGCGCGAAAGTGAGGAAACCCCTGCGAAGCGACTTCGCCGCGAGCCCCATGCGGAGTTTTGGCAACTCATTGCCCCGGCGACCGCAAGTGGCGGGGCGGGCGAAGGCGAATCGCTGGGAGCCCCGGGATGGTGCGGTCTCGCCGCCCCCACGGCACACTCATCCACAGATATTCTTTGCGCCCGTGAGTTCTTCTTTGACCTGCGCCTTATGGACGTCAGTACAGGGACTGTGGTGCGGGAGTACGGGACGACACACCCGCCTACTGGGATTAGCGCATGCCGTGGTATGCCACACGCTGTCGTAGTGGCAGAAGGCCCGCTCGCTACAGTATACGATACGCGTTGTCCTGGTGTTGTCTTCACCGCAAAGAATGCACATGTAGCTCAGGAAAACAAAGATAACGAGGAGGAACGCCGTTCAAAGAGCAAAGAAGAGGTATCACTTGTCACAAGTCGGCTCACATGTCCATCGGCTTACGTAAAAGATATATGCGAGACGTCTAATGAGTTTGAATTGGCCGCTGCTGTTGGCCGATCTCTCTGTGTCTACGATGCTCGTAAATGGAACTGTGTGTCCGTTACAACAAATATGCTTAAGTATGAGATCGGCGCAATCGCACCCTTTGCGAACGGTACGGCCGTTGTGGCTTCTGGTATTGATGCGGAGGTGCGTAGTGTGCCGCTTAGAAAAATTGCATCCAATAAAAATAATCATCACAATAATAACGACACGGAGGGCAAACCAACTGAAGGAAGCGGAGCAGAAACTGCATCATTTAGGAACCGAATCGATTCAGCTGTCAGTTGTAAGAGTGTGTGGCATGGAGGCTGGGTTCCTTCGGTTGATGAAACATGCGCAGTAGGCTTATCTGCGGACCACGAGATCTTTATCGCATACAAGAACAACGCTTAGGTACCATGTGATATACCAATCTACCTGAGAACTTAAGAGTGTGCTTGTTCGAATAAAAACAAAACCTATAGAGTAGATATATATTTGCTTACTTGCCTTTGTATTTGTTTATTTTGACCAACCTCAGATTGTTTTGGAATATTATACTGTTTCTTTATATTTCTATTTATTTATAATTGCTTTTAAAATCTAAATTGCACTTGCTGTGTCGAAGAAAGGAAGACATGACGCTCGGCAAGAACAAGCGCATCAGCAAGGGCGGTAAGCGCGGCAAGAAGAAGGTGCAAGAGGCGATGAGCCGCAAGGAGTGGTACGATGTGGTGGCGCCCAAGAACTTCGAGCAACGTCAGTTTTCGAAGACCATCTGCAATAAGACCCAGGGTACGAAGATTGCCGCAAACTTCCTTCGCGGCCGAGTCTACGAGAGCAATCTGGCTGACTTGAACAGGACCCAGAGCGATGATGACGCATACCGCAAGGTGAAGTTTACCGTGCAGGAGGTCCAGGGGCGCAATCTGCTAACACAGTTCCACAGCATTGACATGACTGCGGATCGCATCAACTATCTGCTCCGCAAGTGGTGCACGACAATTGAGGCCGTCGTCGAGGCCAAGACTGCGGACGGTTACACACTGCGTCTCTTCGTGATTGCCTTCACAAAGAAGCAGGACAACCAGCTCTCGAAGAACTGCTATGCCAAGACGCGCCTGGTTCGCTGGGCCCGTCACCGCATGGCGAACCTTATCTGCAAGCGCCTGGCGAAGACCACCATCAACGAGGCCGTGACGCTGCTGACCCGCAACATTCTCCGTGACCGCCTGGCGAAGCGCTGCAATGCCATCGTTCCCCTTCGCGATCTCCGTATTCGCAAGGTGAAGGTTGTCCGCACGCCCAAGTACGACGCGCAGGCGCTGCTTGCCGCACACGGCGAGATCCCAGCCTCTGCGGAGGGTGAGGCCCGCCAGGTGGAGGAGGCGCAGGAGGAGACCGCCTAAGCCCTTTCATCGTTCGTGCGACGTTACTCTTTTTCGTCTGAAGTTCATTTGTGTTTTCCCTTTTTATTTTCAATTTTTTTAATATATTTTTTATTTGCTTTCCTACATTCTTTCAGGTGGGGAAAAATGGGATTTATAATCTTTTTGGTGCCATTATTTGTATTTTGTATTGCTTGTAATGTTGTATAAAACCCTTTTTGCTTCTTTTCGTGTGCGATTTCTTCTTATTTTGTAATATTTGCTTAAAGAGCATATACATCTTCTTTACCGACAGGTATGACGCTCGGCAAGAACAAGCGCATCAGCAAGGGCGGTAAGCGCGGCAAGAAGAAGGTGCAAGAGGCGATGAGCCGCAAGGAGTGGTACGATGTGGTGGCGCCCAAGAACTTCGAGCAACGTCAGTTTTCGAAGACCATCTGCAATAAGACCCAGGGTACGAAGATTGCCGCAAACTTCCTTCGCGGCCGAGTCTACGAGAGCAATCTGGCTGACTTGAACAGGACCCAGAGCGATGATGACGCATACCGCAAGGTGAAGTTTACCGTGCAGGAGGTCCAGGGGCGCAATCTGCTAACACAGTTCCACAGCATTGACATGACTGCGGATCGCATCAACTATCTGCTCCGCAAGTGGTGCACGACAATTGAGGCCGTCGTCGAGGCCAAGACTGCGGACGGTTACACACTGCGTCTCTTCGTGATTGCCTTCACAAAGAAGCAGGACAACCAGCTCTCGAAGAACTGCTATGCCAAGACGCGCCTGGTTCGCTGGGCCCGTCACCGCATGGCGAACCTTATCTGCAAGCGCCTGGCGAAGACCACCATCAACGAGGCCGTGACGCTGCTGACCCGCAACATTCTCCGTGACCGCCTGGCGAAGCGCTGCAATGCCATCGTTCCCCTTCGCGATCTCCGTATTCGCAAGGTGAAGGTTGTCCGCACGCCCAAGTACGACGCGCAGGCGCTGCTTGCCGCACACGGCGAGATCCCAGCCTCTGCGGAGGGTGAGGCCCGCCAGGTGGAGGAGGCGCAGGAGGAGACCGCCTAAGCGTTACGAAATTGACGGAAGATGTGCCAAGGCTCTTTGCGTTGGTTTATGTTTTTATTTTTTGTTTCTCACTTTTTATATAATGAAAAGGGTATTTGTATACTCGTTTTGCCTCGGTTCTGGAGGTTTGTAGTGCTCCTGTGCTGTTTTCTAATTATGTGAGCGGAATTTGTACATAGTTAGGTTTGCGTTCTTTTTTTTTTTTTTTTCTCTCTCTCTCTCTTTTTTTTTTTGGCGGGGGACTTATAGAGGCTTTTCTTGATTTTATTTTTGGCTTCTGTTATGATTGGGGGTTTTACACAATGGGCGCATCTTCGTTTGCGGGACCGCCGTCCAGGCCCTATGAGTTATGATCTCCCCCCGCAGGATGCCCCGCAGAAATCCATGTTTTCCAGACCTAGCCACGCCTTACCGGAGTCTGGTGTGGGCCCAGGCGAGTACCAAATCCCATCCACAGTTGGTCAGTGCCGCTCGGTCATCATTGCCGCTGCAACGGCGCCGCCGAGTGATGCGGCGGCGCAGGGAAAGGGGCGCCGTCGTCGGGCGCCGCCGCGCCCTCTGGCGAAACAGTACAGTCTTGCGCTCATGCCGGATACACCAGCCTTTTCCATTTATCCTCGCGTGAGTCACGAGTTGGATAAACCTTCAAGTGGGCCTATAGGGCCGGGCGAGTACCTTATTCCATCAGATTTTGATCCCGCCCATGGGGGTGGTGTACAAAAGGGCAAATGTTTTGGTCTGCGAACTGCCATTCCAAATTTTAAGGAAAATGTACCTGGGCCAGGTTCTTACACTCTTCCGCGCTTTGGTGATGACTCAAAAAAGAAGAAGGAGTACATTACTTCCATCCGTAAAGTAATTGAGGAAGATCCTGGACCAGGTCCAGGATGTTACGACGATCCGACAACGATTGCCTCACGCATTGGCAAACCACAAAAGTATCTTAACGACATTCCACGTTTCGGTCACCGGTATGCTGCACGGCGAAACTTGTCATGTGGTCCTGGACCATCGGCTTACGGGGATGTGAGTCATATCATGCGAAAGCCCGTCACACGCACGCCAGTCTTCCGCCCGTTTGTGAGGACAGGTTCACCCTTTAAAACAGATACTTCAATGAAGGATAACGGGCCAGGGCCAGGTGCGTACTCCATTCCCTCCGAATTTGTTCAGGACTACCGCAGAGGAGTAACATTAGCACCGCGCCTTGAAGAAAAGGGGCCTTTCACCGCCTCCTGCGATATTGGCCCGGGGCAGTATGATTTGAATAAAATTCCATCAGACGCGCGGGCTTTTCGCTTTGCACGCAAGCCGTACGATCCTATTGCCAATGCAGAGGCAGCGGAAGCGGCGCGGAACAAAGAAGCGGTCCCTGTTACAGGGGGACCTGGAATGTACGCACCAATGTACGACGCTGTCTATCCAAATAAATATTGCGCAGTTGGTGGATTTGGTATTGGCAATCGATTCGATGACCGTACATCCTCTGTCCCATTGTGCTATGACGTACGGCCTCCAGCGGATTCACGTGGAACGATTTTCTATCGTGGGGATTATACACGCAGCAAATACTTGATGCAAGGTCAGTCATCAAAAGAGGGAGCAAAGTACGATGTTAATCACGGCACCATTGAGGAGAGCTTGCAATTAGGAAAGGGAAGCACATTTGGTATTCGCTATCCGGCCCGGGCAACACATCAAGTCTGTAAGCCACGGGACACGACGACAAATGTTAACTGTGAGTACCCGGATGAGCAAACGTGGATGATAAATACCAAAATAATGTAAAAAAAAAAAAAGCAACCAAATTTCTATTCCAATGCTGTTTTAGCCTACACTTCTTCTTAACGCAAGGAAACAAAGACAAAAAAAAATTGCACTGTCTTTTTGTGCTTATACATGTGTATGTACATTACCCTCATTGTGTCTCTTTTTGTTATCCTGACATATACTGGAATGGTTCGGATCAATGGAGAACACAACAAGGAAACTTTGGAGTTTTACGAATTAGTCATTGGCATTTAGACCAAGCAAGAAAAAAAAAAAATGGAAGAAGAGCAAAGAGTATCCAAGGCTATAAACGTATGTGGAGAAGAATAGAGTTGTGATGTTTATTTAGTCTTCTTTTGTTTTTGTTTTTGCTTTTCTTATTACCCTGTCTTTCTTTTAAGATTGTCACATAGATTTTTATGTTTGGCTCCGAAAGATTCTTTTAAACTATTGAGTTTCTATAAAGACATAATTACTATTGGTTTTTGCACTATTCTGCGTTTTTTTTTTGTTGTTTTACTTTTTTTTGTGAAGCATGAAAAAAAAAAAAAAACTTTATATTTGTTTATTTTTTTTTTGTCTTTATGATTTATTACTTTGCGTCATTTCACTTTTAGCAAAATGAGGAATGTTTATGCACTTTCATCGCGACGGGACTGTTTGTCTTCTTGCTTCGACCTGTAGCGTCGCTTTGTACAAATTAATCTTCTGGTCAATGCATTTGCCGCGATGCCCCATGCAGCGCCTTTCCTTTTATGCACGAAAAGAGGAAACTGGTACACTAGTGCCACTGTGAGGAAAGTCCAATGTATCTTAATATAACAGCCGAGGAGAACTCTGCGCAAGCAACTGCGCTTGCAGGTGTGAATACACAATTTGAGATGTTTTGAAGTACGACACCTGAGCAATGTGTGGTGATGACATATAACGCTCTTTTAGATCAGGGAAAGTACACAAGTATCACAAACGAAGGTCCCCGTGATACACACTGCAGCAAATCCTTTGCATTTTGTGCTTTTTATCAATGACACTTTGTTTCACGCTCATGAGGTCCCACATGGCGATGAGAAAGTTTTTTTGTTTTGTTTTTTGTCGCGGCATCGTCCCGGTCTGTGCCTGCGAGCGAAAGCTCATCTGTGAAGCTGTGATGGGGCCTATTGATTGTGTGCGTTCTGCGCATAGGATTTCAGCCGCTGACGACTTTTATGATATCTTATGTACATCATGAAAGCATTGGGACTCTTTTGTTTTCGCCAACAGCAGGGCTTATCGCCACAGTCGTTAAAGCGTGGAACAAAAATTAATCTTTGTTATTTATTTATTTATTTATTATTATTATTATTATTTTGCGTGTGCGTGTGTGTGTGCCAGAAAGTACGAGGATGGGCACGCTTTGACGCGGCCACGCACTGGCTGAGGTACTTGCATTTGCCCTATTGCAGTAACAGGGCACCTCTTGCGGCTTTGGCAAACTTGCCAACGCTTTATGTGTTTTCCACACAAGGAGATATTGGAATATCAAATAAAGTTTTGGAAGCGGAGTACCGAAATGTATCAAGGATAAGACTATCATCATCATTCTTATCTCACGCTGGTACCGCTTTGTCCTTTATGGGTTTCTTTCATATTTCAGAGAATGAACGCCAAATGCTTTCTTTGGTGATTCTTTCGACAGAAGCGCTGGTTTGTGCATCGTTTCTTTAAGCTTGATGAAAAACATGAGTACGAGAAACTGCATAGCCTAAAAATAAGACTTTAAATAAAAAGGAAGAGGGTGAATCTGGTGACAAAGGTGGGAGTGGAGTGTACTTCAGTAATATAGGTTACATACTTTTTTTTTTTGTTCTTGTTATTTATTACTGTGATTACATCACAAAATTGTGTGTTTTGGTTTTGGTTGTTATTTCTCTTTTTTTGGGTTGAGTTGTAGTACGCTGTTCATGCTGTTATATGTATATATATATATATATATATATATGTGTGTGTGTGTTTGAATACTTTTCTTTCTGCTTGCATTGCTATTACATCACTTGAAATTGTTCCTTTCCTTTCTCCCTTCTCTACAGTTTTATATAAAACACATGGCGAAGACACCAGAAAAAATGCGTAACACGACGTGGGAATACCCATCGCCGTATCCTTCGCGATCATCTCCTCACAATGAAAGTGAAATAATTGGTCTCCGTGCTCTCGCCGAGACTGTGCTTAACCTAGAGTACCAGCTAAAGGTTTGGCGACGACATACATTTCGCCGTCTGGACCGCATTGAAAACCGCCTCCACCACTGCGAGGATGCCTTGTCCATTGCAAGCAGAGGGAAAAGCACAAACACGAGTTTGGGGACAATTGATGCTCGAAGTATTGCGCCACGTAACATATCAAGCATCAGTCCCACACATAAAGTGATGGGCAGTGGCACATGCGAACCAAAAGCAAATGATTTTGTCTCTGAACCGACGGAGAATGGGGACCATGGTGATACGACTATTGAAAGATCCTGCACTGACAACGAGGAGGCCCATTCCACCGCAGAGTATGTCTTTGCAGATGACAGTCCGACAATGGCAAACGAGAGGAACAAGAACAAGAAGAATGAAGACGATAATGAAAGCCCAGGATTGACTCCGGACCCCAAAGAGAGCGAAATGACTCCACATGAAAGCGTGGCCGAAGCTGAAGGCAGAATACCAAAACCACAACGATACTTTGTGTGTGGTATGTCAGCCGAGGCCTCACCCCCGCCGGCCATCCAGGAGCCACGCAAACCGGACTGCATTGCCCAACACACTCCGCGGAGGCATCTCTCCGACGGGATCGATGGCCCACGCCCGATGTCGCCACCAGCTGTGCCGCAGCAATTGGGCAATGGGCTTAAAAGGAGCGATTCGGATTCACCGCACATGCCGCGGCGTCCAAAACTTCAGAGGACACTGTTATACTCACCGGAAGTGCATGACCACGCCACAGTATGCCAGAGTAGTCAATGTGATCAACCACCTGCAGAGGCAAACACTTTTGCACACTCCTCGACCATAGAAAATGTCTTGGGAAAGTCTGACAAGACAAAGACAATGGGCCAGTCAACAAATTCCACTCCAGTAGCTGGACCTATTTATATTGTACCCCAAGTCCTTTACAGCACAGATGGGGATACAGAAGAAACTGATAATCTTCAAGAAGAACGATCGCACTCCATGAGTACGTGTGAAGAAATTAAAGATGATTTGATCATAGATCCCCCACCCCCTTTAAGTGCTTGGAAAAGAGCACTGCAATTGGTTCAAGCGGATTCGCAAAATGAACAATTGCAAAAAGCATCTAACTTCACTACCTCCTTCTCTTCCGGTGCACTTCTTGATGTATCGTCGTCAACAGATGTGGACTGGAGAGAATAGGGGAGAAGCGCAAATATGTGTGTATATATATATATAAGTTCTTATGGATATAGCCCAGGTGCAGTAGATATTTTATCCGCTGGTGCATACCTATATAATTTTCTTTTTTACATAGATTACTCGAATACTATAGATAAAAGTGTTACTTCTGTTGATCACTTGATGCGATATTATTATTTTTTTCTTTTTGGAATTTAAACTCTTTAAAAAAATATATATATTTATATATATGCTGCTTTTCTTTTTTATAACTATTTTTGTTTTATTTTTTATTTGTTTACCCACTGCTTATAGGATAAAAGTATCTTTTCTTCCTCAAGATATAATGGCCTTCGAGCGCAGGCATTGTCAGGGTCTAATACGGAGTCGCACCTTGGCTCTGTGTGTTTCATAGAAGTTCGTATATCTGTATGAGATAACATGACCATCGTAAGTGTAAGCCGGAATCGCACTCATTCGTTTTATTAATCTCAATATGAACGAATTATCTTACTGCCGCTTGATGAGATCGTGTCATTCGCCTCCGCATTCGCAATGCGAATTTGCCTTCACAGGACCGTATTGGTGATAGTTATTGGCTTTGGAGGAGAAGGTATATTTTTGTCATTTATGGAGTTTCCCCTCTAACACCATACATCACACGATTGCTGCAAATTGACTTTTGATGATCTCCGACAACGTCACGTTCTTCTTGTTTGCTGCGGAGAGATTATATATTACAAAATTGGTAAACCAAAGCCAAAAATGGTATGACGCAATCGGGCACTTTATCAGTGCTGCTGGGTTAAGTGCGTGCCTTATTATTATTATTATTATTATTAATTTTTTTTTTTTACTTAGCACCACAAGTTTGGCGTAGAATTACGGATTTTTTTCACATTGGTAACACTCCTTGTGCTGCGAAATAATTCTCTCGCATCGTATTGCAATAATCTATCTTGTTTTTTTTTTTTTTTTTGCTTCAAATCGCACAAAGGCTATGGACTAACCAACGTATTTTCATTTATATTTTGAAATTGTGTAACAACAATAGAGAGTTGAGAAGATTGTGTTCTTTTAGTTTTTTTTTTCTTTTTTTCCTTTGGATTTCTTCACTGGGAAGGGTCTAACTTACCCCGAATGTGTTAATAAATGCATAACGCTATATATTTGTTTCTTTTTCTCTTTTTGTGTCTTCATTTGTTTTTTTTTTGGGGGGGTGTTTCGCCCTTTCTCGACATTTATTGGCATAAATATGTAGAGTTTGCGCCGTTCGCCTTTATATTCCGCAGTATCTATATATATATATATATAGATAGAAGGGGGAGAGAGAAGTGGATATATACATAGGTACCCAGATAGAGAGAGAGAGAACGAGGATCTATAGCGCCGTCTACCCTATAAGAAAAAAAATAGGGAATTTAATATATATATATATATATTTTTTTTTTATTTACGCATTCGCCACATCTTGTAGAGAAGTTGGCAGAGAAAGGTGAGGTCTCATTCAAGAAGGATTTACCTGAGAATCCAAGTACATACGGAGGAATTGGAGAGGGGGACCACTCTTAACCTCGGCGCTCATTAACTATCCACAAGCAACTGTGGTGAGACTTTATTTGTACAAGGCTTGAAAACGGAAATAAAATAAAATAAAAATTAAGAGCCAAGGTGATAAGAGGAAGTCTTCGCCGTTGCTTGGCGAAGTCTGTGGGACGTGAAAGGAAGACGGCCGGAGGGAGGTAGGGCCACAAGAAAAAAAGAAAGAAAGAAAGACAACACCAAGAGGCGTTTTTTAGTTGTTGTTTTTTTTGTTGTTGTTTGTTTGTTTCTTTCTTCCAAGTGTGAGTATCGAAAATAAAGGTCTTAAAGAGAATAAGTCCACTGAAGTGGAAAAGACCTTATTTTCATCTAGGTCGATTTTTTTGAAGACGCTTTTTTTTTTGTTGTTGTTGTGCGTATTGTTGTTTTTTCTGCCGCTGCTTTTGCTGTTGTCATTTCCTATTGTTGCCTTTTGGTAATATCACCGGAGGCAAAGGTACCTTGTTGTCGCGTTCCTTTATTAAGGAGACCCAAATACGGTTTACTTGAGTGAATTGGAGGAAAGAATATATATATATATATATATATATATATATATATCACTTGTGCGTGGATACAATAAGACACTTTATTGGTTAAAGGATTAAATACACTTTGGATGCCGACCTCAACGGATTTTACCGGATCCTATCTTCTTGAGGATGAGGCTGTTGTTCTTAAAGATTATTTGATCGGGCACCGCCTCGGAGAAGGTGCTTACGGTACGGTTTACGTAGCAACATATATACCCTCCGGTCAAAAATTTGCGCTAAAGGTTCTGTCAAAGTCAGATCTCATGGGAGTTGAAGCGAAGATAATTCAAGAAGCAATTGTTATGCAATCTTTGGAGCACACACATGTTGTGAAACTCTATAAGTTTCTTCAGAGCACAACGGCCTTTTACTTTCTTCTTGAGCTTGCGGAAGGCGGTGAATTGTTTGATCTAATTATTTCAACGAAGCATTTCAGTGAGAGTGTCGCTCGACGATATTTTCAGCAATTGATGTCTGCTATTGATTACTGTCTTAGCCATGGCGTCGCGCATCGTGATCTCAAGGCGGAAAATATGTTGTTGTCTAAAAGTCAAAAACTTCTCGTGTGCGACTTTGGTTTCTCAAGCAAGGCAGGACATGACATGGGACAGGGATCGGATAGTGGTGTAAGTGATGAGCCAAGGGCCTTTGGGACTTTGCATTACATTTCGCCAGAAGCTCTTTCGCAGTTTTCAGACAACAAGGCTTTGGACGAATTTCAGCAAGACCTCTGGAGTGCAGGTGTTCTTCTTTTCTTTATGCTCACTGGACGCCTCCCGTTTGATGGACGTGGGGATGAGGAGACGATATATTTAATTCAAAAAGCTTCTTTTGAGTTCAGTAAGGAAGAGGAACAGGAGATCTCAACGGAGGTGCAGTCTTTATTAAGACAATTGCTTGCGCTTGAACCGACAGAGCGACCGACTCTGGAGCAGATTATTGAACATCCGTGGTTTACTAAAGATCTGGATGCTGCTCTTTTTCCCCATCATGTATTGTCTAATAACTCCACATTTCTTGACTTTTCGACACAGCACAGGGTGACGCAAGAGGAGGAGGCTGTCCTAAAGAAAGCTTTTGAGATTATAGACATTGACGGGTACGGGAGGCTTACGCATGACCAACTGCGTGATATACTTATCACTCTCCATGGGAAACTGGTCGGTGCGGACGATGTAACTGAACTCGTGAAACTCTTTACGGGAAACTCAAAGAGTTCATCTATCACATACGCACAGTTTCGCGATGCCTGGGTTCGTAAAGACCTTGCGCATCGTGCGTTCAAACGAAAAAATGACTTTCAACTTTCCAAAATTGTTGACACACAAGTGAATATTGTTGAACATGATGTGGTTCGACAACTCAGGACTGCATTTAACTCTGTGGATGATTTACACACAGGTTCCATTGACGTTTCAAAATGGCAGAGACTCTTTAAGCGCTGTGATATCAGCGTTTCGGAAAAAGAGATTCTCAGCCTTATGCGTTTTTTTGGTGAGTCCGAAGGGGAGAAAGGTGGTGAAATCACATTTTCGAAATTTCTTTTTGGTGTTTTAAATCGTGAAATGCTTGTGCGGCATCCAATGGGACGAAAGTTAGCAACCGCAACGAATCTAGCGGCATTGTTACAGTCCCGAAAAGTAACGGAGTGTGTGCGACATGGTTTTTTTGTTGTAGGGCTACAAAGTGCCATTTTAAACACATTGTCCAGTTGTCCCGAGAGATTGGTTCTTATGTATAATGATGAGATTGTGTCGGAGACAGAGAATATCTGTTCGTTTCGCTATTTAGGCTCAGCGGCCCTTGTGACTGGGAAGACAATGGAAAGTGTAACTCCAATGCTTATGTCAGTCACCGGCCCTACAATGGGGGCGAGCTCTGAAGGATTTTCACTATACGTTCCAGGAGATGCTTTTCCGATTGCATCCAGAAATAACGGAGACGCATCCTCCTTATTTTTACCCTCTCTGCGCAATGCAAATGCGAATGGTTTTGGAGAGAGTGGTGGGATTTTGTCTCCGCCAATGCATTCGGCGTCTTCGCTAACGCATCGTGCATTAGTGTATGGCGGAAGAGGTACCGTGTGTCAGGTGAATGGTGTGTGTGATGTGGATATCATTCTGTCGCCTGCGACTTTTGGTTACACATTGGTTCGGTTTCGCCGTATTTACGGCAAAACGCGAGATTTTCATGAAGGTGTTGCTTTTATTTCGAGTCTTCTTGAAAAGGAGCGGCAGCAAGCGATGGAAGATACACTTCCAAGTGGAGAGAGTGAACTACTTTAGCTGTTGTACATATATATATATATATATACATGCGCTTTTACACAGATATGTATACTCTCTTTGGGCCCGGTCCAAAAAAACAAAAAAAAAAACTAATAATAATAATAATAATAAAGCAAGAGAAGAGAGCCTTTTACTTTTACCTGGATGAATATGTATGTTCGTTTGTTATGTATGTACGATTGCTCTTGTTGGCAATGATAGTGTTCTTGTCGTTCTTGGCTTGTGGCGTATTAAAATGTTTGTGTGATCCCATGCCTTTTTATTATTATTTTTTTTTAGGTATGGAGAGGTCCAGCATTTTTTTTTGTTTCTTTTTTTTTTTTTTATCACCTCTTCTCTTTTTTTTTTTATATTTTTCTTTTGGAGAAAACGAAAGAAAGAGAAAACGAAAGAAAGAGAAAACGAAAGAAAGAGAGAGAGAGAGAGAGAGAGAGAACTTAATTCTACTGAGGGTTTGAGGAAGGCATACCACTCTCTTACTGTTTTCCTCATCTTCTTTTTTCCTTTTTTTTTTTGTCGCAATGAAATCTTTTGTTTTTTTGTTTTTTTTGTTATATATAGGAGTAGCGATTGGTGGTGATTGACCTTTGTGCTCGAACAAAAATAGATCATTGAGACTTAAATATGTTTTTATGTGAAAGGAAGAGAAGGTGTCGAGAGCATTTTTTTTTTTTTTTTTACCTATCAGCAACAACAACAACAACAGTATATATATATATATATAAAACATGCAATATCTCTTTGATAAGAAGCTGAGGGGTTTTTTTTTTTCTTATTTCCCTTAGTTCATATGTGTTGTTGTTTTTTTTTTTTTTTCATTTGTGTATATGTTTGCCACTGTGATTAGAGGCATCTTTGTGTGAAAAGAAAAAGAAAAAAAAATTAGTACGCAAGATCTTTTTTTTTTTTTCTCCTCTTTTACTTAAGCAGTGCCACACTTCATGATAATGTGATGCTAACATTATTGGGAATGAAAGTGTGATGGCATGTTGTGTGGGGTCTGATGGATGTAATACTCTAGGAGAGCTGCGAAGAAAAATAACTAAATACTCGGATGATGCTGATGTAATCATTCAGATAGCATACGTGTATCTATATATATATATATATACATATTTATATTTATATGTATAAATAAATAAATATGTATATATATATATATATATAAACATACATGTATTTGTGTGTGTGTGTGTGTCTGTGCTCGGTGGGTGGAAGATGAGATTATCTTATTAGTTGGGAATTTCAATAATGGTGAATTCGACAGAAGTTTTCCAATGTAATTTAAAAGGAAAATAATAAATGTTTTCTAATAAGTGGTGTAGAGCGTGGAAGTCGTATCTATGAGAAAGGAAAAGAAAAAAATCAAAAGAACAAAGTGACTTGAATTGTTTTTTGTTGACATGATCACACTCCGTATATCTCACACGTAAACTTTTCAGTAAAAAAAAAAAAAATGAAGTACAGAAGTCTGTTTTCGATTTTACTGATTTTTTTCTTCTTTTTTTTGTTTTTTGAGTTTATTTCTTCTTACATATCTTTTGTGGTCTTTCGGAAAAACACGATTACACAATGCGTGAGCTCGGGCTGTTATTCAAGCCGACAGCGCGAAAGAAAAAGAAAAATAAGAATAAAAGAAACTTATAGAGGCATGCAGTCACACACAAAAAAAAAAAAAAAATGAAGAAAATGAATAAAGAGAAAGTGTGAGTGAGTGAAAGAGAGGAATAAAATAATAAAAAAAAAAGAAAAAAAAATTAAAATTAAAAGAATGTGGAGAGTGCGAGAGGATCATGGCAAAGGAAATAAGCGATTGGGTGAGGTTGCGTTGGTGGAGACCACAGTCGGGTGATTATACGAAAAAAAAAAATTAGTCGCAGTGGAGAGGAGTTCGCCGCACACTGTGGCACTCTCCTCTTAGTTCATTATTTGAGGAACGACGATTAAAAAAAAAAAAAAAAGTTTGGGAAAGGGGGGGGGAAAGAAAAACAAAAAAAAACATTGTGTTTGTTCATCAACGTGTGTACTCTTTCTCCCTTTCCTTTTTATGAACCTTTAAGTGGCACTATGAAAAGTGAATTTTTATTTTTTGAATCCATCTTTTTATTGTTCTGCCTTGTTTGCTTGTGTGCGTGTGTAATATATATATATATATATATATATATATATATATATATAAAGGTTTTAAAGCAAAAAAAAAAAGAAAAAGTTTTCTGGCCAAGTCAAGGGAAACTATTTTCTACGAGGTGTCTCCCGGCGAGGGAAAGCAATAAGGGGGAAGCGAACGGTAAAAGAAAGCAAACAAAAACAAAAAAAAAAAAATCCTCACGGCATATGCACAATGATTCCGCGCAGGCATCCGCTGAGGCTTCGCTGCAAAAAAAAGTTACCGCACTGCAGACACAGCTCAGGCACCGCACACATCAAGTTCGGCGCCTTCGCAGTGAGAAGAATGTACTCATGCGTGCCGTTCTTTCTCTCCAGCGCGAGCGGCGAGCGGCGCACACTGTTTCTGCCGCTGCGGCTTTCCCGCACTCCACGCAGGCCTTCTCCGCCCCGCGCTCCTCTCCAAATGCCGAAGAGACCGCAGTTGAGCAGAGTGTCCTCCACGCACGTGTGGCAACGCTTGAGAAACTCCTCGCGCGCGAGCGCCTGCGCCGAGAGACGGACTCCCGCGAGCACGCGAGTCTGCTTGAGCGCATGCACTTTGCGCCGAGGGAGGCAAGTCCTTGCGGGGATGTGTCCGCCGCAGCAGGCCGTGCCGAGTCCACTGCAAATCATTTGACAGCTCCTGCGCAGGCGCACAGTGGCGCGGAGGGCGGGGCGGAGAATGGATTAACCAAAGAAGTGCGTGAGGCGAACGAAAGCGAGGGAAGTGGGGAAACCGTCTCTCTTCCGGCATCACACAAGGCTCAAGGTGCAACAAGAGATGATTATCTCTCTCGCATCGAATTCCGCCGTCGCCGCCTGCGTAATATTATTCTTGATGTACCAGAGGCAGAGTTTGGTCCACTGTCACGAGGAGCTTCGCCAAAAGTGTGCCGTACGGGTATACATTCTGCACGCCGTGGAATTAGTGGATCGCGTGCAAATGTCACTTATTTGAATGGCGCCTCTGCTGTGAAACGATCGGAAAGTTTTGCATCTAACACAGTGTCTGGGTCACCGCACTGTAAAGTCCCTCTGTCCGCGGCAACGGCGAATCCAAATCAACTCGGCCTCGTCGTGAACCCGAGTGAACCACGCAACCGAACCTGGTACGTGCACCAAGTCCTGCGCCTCGCCCTCACGCACTGTGTTCGCTCGACGGAGGCGACAGACACTTTTGTCCCCGGAGACTTCACCACTTTGGATACCGATGCGCACGTATCAAATTTGCCGCCCCAGTCACAGTCACAGGGGCCGTCTTTGTCCATAAAACTTCAGTCACCGCCCTCGGCATCGCCTTTGCCGAATGCGAATGTGAGTCGCGAGGAAAGTGCGGTGGACCACGCGGCGCCGCACTCGGGCGCAACGTGTGGGGTATACAGCAGTACATCCTGCGCAGCTGTTCAGAGAGCCATTGAAGAAGTGATGCACTTTCATTTTTGCTGTCGCCGCAATAATCCGTTTATGCTTAGTAACTTTACTAGATTGTCTCAGCTTCCAAAGTTTTATGAAGAGAATACGGATTGTGATCTTTTGGAGGCCTTTGCTGAAAATTCTGGACAACGCGAGCAACGCACAGATTGCCTACGCGTCACATTTCATGCCCCTGTGCTCTTTAGCCAAGTCCGAAGTTTTTTACATATGGACATTGAGGGATTTCGCGCTTCGTTAGCCCCGGACAGTGTTTGGCGACAAACCATTTCCCCTGGAAAGAGTGGAACATCACTCATATACTTTGGAAATTATGTGATGAAGAGTGTAAAGCAAAGTGAGTTCCATTTTCTGAAACATCATTTTTTGTCAAACTACGCGGCGTTTTGTGAGCGTAATCCAAACACAATGCTTCCACGCTTTTACGCGTTGATTTCTTTAACATGGATACAAACTTTTAGATGCAAGCGGTATGTGCTGATGCAAAATGTTTTCTCCACGTCTCACTATATCCATCGCATTTATGACGTAAAAGGCAGTACGGTAGGGCGCACGACGACATTAGACGAAGCCCCGCGAACCTCTTTTGGCGCGTTACTGTTGAAAGATAACGACTTACCCGCACAACTTATTATTTGCGGACCTGTTCAACGCGCTCAGCTCCTCGCACAGCTGCGATCGGACACAATGTTTCTCCACTCACTGCATATCGTGGACTACAGTTGTCTCATCGGCGTGCGTAGTCGCATCTTTTCGAGAAAGGAAGGCCCCTCCAAAACGATTGTGCTGAAGAAACGGTTTGGTGATGTGTGGACGGAACATGTGGACTCCGCTGCGATTGGCGTTGGTGCAGCAGAGGACATGACTGACATGATGAATAACATATGCATTCATGCATGCGATGGGGGACTTCTTTCATTGCCTATATATTCCGCTGGAGACGACACGACGGCACGGGAAGATGTGTACTACATTGGTATAATTGATGTACTCCAGGTATACACTCCGGCGAAACGACTGGAGAGTTTTGCGAAAGGTCTTTGGAATGATAGAAGACACATTAGTGTTGTCCCTCCAAAGGAATTCGCCGAACGCCTGTACAATACAGTGGAAAACATAGTTGTGTGAACAATACTTTGTTTTCAATTTAAAACGAAGTTGGGGATTCAGTTTTTGTTTGTTGATTGGTTTTTTTTTTTTTTTCTGCACTCTTGAAGATGACGAAGAAGAGGGGAAAAAAAAAAAAGATAAAATTAAGTACCATTCGTGTCTTTAGTAGTGCATACCGGGACGACACAAATTCCACTTTCCTCCGCAGTGAACAGATTATCTTTTTGCTTGAATATAGTTTCTTTAGTTTTACTTTTTTTTTTTTGTTGACTTGATGGAGCACGCAAAGTGCGATTTGAATTTGTGGTTGTTTTTTTTTTAATTATTTATATTAAGCACAATAAAACGTTACTCTTTTTGATACTTTTTTTTTTGTTTTGTTTTCTACATCTGCTAGTGCTCTTGCTTTCCTTCATTGTCACTTGTACTAATCGGTCTCTCTCTGTGTGTGTTGTGTGAGTGTGCATAAAGTGAACTCCAGTGGGGAGCAAAGCTACAGCGGAGCCCCCCCGATCAGAAAATCAAAAAAAAGAACGAAGACAAAAAATAAAAATAAACAAAAAAACAAAAGTGGAGCAATGAACTCTGTGGATGCGGGGCGCGGGGGCATAGCGCCTTTGGTGAACCCGGCGGCCATGGCGCACCGCAGGCGCAGAGCCTCCGGGCGCGACGCGGAGTCCTCCTCCGCGCACTCGGAGTCCCTCGGCCTGGCAGGCGACGCGGTGCTCCCCGCGAACCAGCGAGTCCTCGAGCGGGAGCGGCAGCAGGCGCTGGCGCTTCTCCGGGAACAGCAACTGGAACAGGCGAATTCGTTGAACTCGCCGGATCCATACCGCTCACGCGACTCGTCGAGTACGGAGGAGCCGAGTACAATGGCGAATCGCAGAAACGAACCCGCAGTACCGCTTGCTGTGCTGAAGCGTATGCAATTGGTTTTTGAGCTTCACGAGTGGCGCATGGAGCGGCGGCGGGACTCGCATCTTTGTTTTATGAGTCCAAATGTTGGCGGGGATGGATTGGGTGGCACAGGGGAAGATGATATTGAGACAATGCTGCGGTTAAAGGAAAAGCAACGGAATATGGAAATGCAACTTCGTGCCACCAAAAGAGAGAGTGACGATCAGTTTCAAGATGCATCGCCTGTGCATCAATCGATTGTTACAGAGCCGAATCCCGGCATTCCATTCCATATCTTTGAGCGTGATATTGTGGAACCATTTTTTGACGTACTATTCCCAACTTCAAAAGGAGTGGAATCTGCGCATATTTCGCATTTTTCAAATCCGCTTAGTGCAACGAACTCCCAAGGGGTAACGACACAGCCGGCAGTGAGTGGTTCTTGCGCTTCTACAAACTATCGCGTTTTCTCCCGAAGTTGGCATTCGCAGAAGACTACGTATCAACGCCGCCGTGCGAGTCACGTGGAGGCGGCTGAAAATCTTTTTCGTTTAGTGGACACGAACGTCGATGGGTTTATTTCGTGGGATGAAATGAGCAATTACATTCTCCAAATAGGGCAGCGACTGCTCGCTGAGGATGACTCGCTTCAGCGCCCATCCGGTTCGTTGCAGAAACGGGGTGGCGCCGAGGATGGAGGAGATGGAGCGGGAACCGCATCGAGTCGTATGCTCACATTCGCCCCATTTCCAACGAACACAGGTGTGTGGGAGCAACAGTACCCGCTTGTGCGTTTTCTCCACCACACACAACCGATCTGTAAACTTCTTTCCAGCCGAGGTCGACGATACGTGACTATTGCGTGGGATGGTCTGATGAAACTCTGGCGCCACGATCCATGTCTCTCCGATGCGCGTGGAAAGCAGGCGATTGTACACGAACGCAATCTCTTTGCCGCAGGAGCGCCTATTATTGATGCAGTTCTCTCACCGGAGTCTTTTGGAGACTCGGAAATGGCAGTGGTGGCGGCAATCGACGGAACCGTCACACTCCTGCGCGTTACTAGTGGAGAAGTGTTGAAAACATTTATTGGTCGTTGTTCGATGCCTGCTCCATTCCCTATGCGCTGCGTTTCATCGTCGAAAGAAAATCCCCGCACGTGGCGACCGGATGGCCATATTGGTGACGTCGAAATAAGCGAAGATCTTCGCACACATGTTGAAGGCAGAGCGTGTGTCCTACGGCCAACCTTTAAGGTGAAGGCATACCACCGCGATGCCATTGATATATTTTTTACCGATGTCTCGCGTTATTTTAGCGGTCTTGGTGTTGTTGCCCCTACTTTTGAACACCTTGAGCGGCGACGTCCGGTGCGGGCGGACATTTTGGAGTCATTTGGTGACGGTTCTGACGCAGTTGAAGTGATGGACTCCGATAAACCGTTCCGCGTGGAAATGCAGGAACGCCTTTCTTTGAAAGAAGGAAACCCTGAGATCATCCGATCAAGTGAAAATGCGGGAAGAAGTTCTTTTACTTATATTCCCGAAAGTGATAGTGACAGTGATAGGGATGGAAACATGGAGGCTGGTAGTGGTGTCTGCAATATGGATGAAAGTAGTGCTATTTTTTCCTGCGGAAGAGGAGTAATGAAAGGAGATGCGAGTGCAAGTAGAAGTGTGACAACGCATATGGAAAAAAGCGTTGCACTACTTCAGAGAAAAAGTGATGCGAATCCAAAAGCTGGTGTATTAAGTCAAGAAGAGGGGGTGTGCAGTCAGTCCGAGTTTCGAGAGGCCTATGGGAAAAACGATGTTAATCCGCGCAGAAAGAGTACCCGACAGTACGCAAGTCAGCTTCGCCAGTCAGACTCTGAGAAATCTTGGTTTGCACGATCTGTCGCGCTTGCCCGCCACGACCCGCAAACTACTTCACATCTTCCTGCTGGTGCATATCTTCTTCTTGGCTTTGAGACGGGTGTACTGCAGCTGTACCGCATGCGAATGGAATGGTTTTCCATATCCAATCTCTGCACCACACGTGTAGAGCCTCCGGCCAAGCATGCCCCTGTCTTGGCCGTCTCGCTTCATCGCGCAGCCATCACACATATTCTCTTCAGCGAGTCTAATGGTCTTGTCATGACGGGTAGCGATGATGCCAGAATCGTTGTGCGGCAATTGGGGCGCATACATGTTCCATTTGTGACTTTGGGTGAAGGCGTCCCTCCACCGGGTACGATTCCGTCGCACAATCACGGCCACACGCGGCGCATTACGTGTATGTGCTCTGAACCCACACGAGGTCTTCTTGTGACCGGTGCAATGGACCGACATGTATTTTCTTGGCTGCCTACATCCTCTCGCCCGATGCAACACATTGATCTCCGGGACCTCTTAGCAAGCTCAACCAGGCACAGTGGATACCCGATTGATGTCTCATTCATGCAGCCCCCACGCCAGCCTCTCTTGCTTCTTGTTCTAGACTCCAGACGCACTATTTTTCTTTTTGATGCTGTCGCCTTTAACTGTGTACACATATTGTGCGACGACAGTCCAGGGTCTCTGCGCGGGGGATCGCTTCTACGTGTATGCTATGATGTAGGAGACGATCGACTTGTTCTCGCGGGAAAGTATCTTCGCACGTGGGATACCGCGTGTGACGACACATACCCGCATGATTATCAAGGCCACCGTCGCCCGCTTGTGGGTCTTGCATTTCAGCGCTACTGGCGCTTTTGGGTCAGTGCCGATGACACGATTATTATTGTATGGAAAGGAGAAGTAAGCGCGGGCCGAACACAAACGCAGGCCCCTCCATCGTCTGGAGAATCAAGGACAAGTAGCACAGGATGGGCATTCAATACAACTCCTTTGCGTTCATGGTGTGTTGAGAGTGGTATAACCTTTATAAGTGTGGATCAGACAGAGTGCGCTCACATATTCGTTTCGCTTTTGCGTGAGCGTTGCATTGAAGAGTACAATATCTTTTCCGGCTCTGTGCTGCGCACCTTTAAATTCCCAGCTAAAGTGGGAGAAATTTCATCCTTGGCTTGCAGTGCCCCCGTGTTGGGTGCCCCACCCCCCGCAATATATAACCACTTGTCGCCGCTTTCATTTGTTTGTGGAACCTTTGAGCGTGGCCAATCGCGGGATGGCACAACGGCGCTTTATTCACTGGGCGATGATAGTGGTGGGCTTGACAGTTATATTCACCGCCTTGTTGTGACAAGCGAAGTGGGCGTGTCAATTGCTGTGATCATTGCTTCAGTTGGCCTCGTTGTTGTTGGGCATCGCGGTGGCATCAGTGTCACGCCATTCGATGAATCCACCACGTGCCCCATCCCTTGCCTTCGCCTAACGGACAAACCTCCGAAGGATGCTCCTGTCGGGATGGTGCGGCAGAGGAATGTCGGTGGATCGATCAGTGGGAATCCTCCTCCTCCTTCTTCTTCTTTGCATCACCAAAAGAGGTATTCTTGTGTCAGGCTACCGCCGCCCAGCGCGAAATCGTCAAAGGATCAGGGACCGCACAGTGCACAGGGAGAGGGCAGTGCGGAGACGTCGAGCGATAGAGCGGGGCACTGTCGTCCACACCCGCCACTGGATCTCGTTGCGCTCTTTCCAGGTCCTCTCGTGCAAGACCCAGTGGCAATTACACGAGAGTGCATGTTGCACCGGGAGCAATATCTTTTTCATGATAGTACGAACGGTGGAACAACCACTGCGCCTTCAGGAGATACAAGGAATTATATGCTTGACGGAGAGAACACCAACCGCAACAAAAATATGAGTTGTGACCAAAACAATGGCTTGACGAGGTCTACGCAGCCACTTTTGCTCTTTTCGGAAGAATTTACCGCTACGGCATCAAAGGTTGGGAGCAGTTTTGGTGTCTTTCTCCGTGAGCAGCTTTCATCTCTTGGGTTTGTCCTACACGTTGCCCCTGTTGCCGATACTGCATACATCGCAACCGGTAGTGATGATGGTCTCGTACAGTTTTGGAACTTGCGAACAACGACCGAAGTCCTGCGCTTTCGCGCAACGTACACCATAGACACGGTGACAGCGATGGACGTGTGCTCTTCAGCTTCGTACATTGCCGTTGGTGACACAAGCGGATATGTTCTTTTGGTTCATATTGGATCTGTGCCGTGGGAAAAAGACGAGCTGCTGGAAATGATAAAAGGCATTGAGGCAGGCATCCGCGTGGAGCACCGCTGGCGAGGTCACAAGCAGGGTATTTCCTCTGTGCGCTTTGTCCACTCCTCGTCTCACTCACCACAATCCAATTCTGCACGTGTGTCACAAGTACAGACACAGCGGCGGAAGAGCGTTCTGTCTTCACCCGCATCAAGACCTAGAGCAGCCACATTGGCGATGGCGGATGTAGCATCGCAAGCGAAATGCAGTGCGCAGCAAACAGATCCAGTGTACGGGATTCCTCAAGCAGATGACATGGGTCCTGTTTTTCTGTGTACAAGTGGCGAGGACACGTACATCTACGCATGGTGCTGGCAACCAAAACAAAAAC
Organism: Trypanosoma boissoni; assembly: GCA_030849725.1. NCBI lineage: Eukaryota > Euglenozoa > Kinetoplastea > Trypanosomatida > Trypanosomatidae > Trypanosoma > Trypanosoma boissoni. Next base: position 111,700 of record JASANW010001430.1, on the reverse strand, counting down.
CCACAGGCATCGTTCAAGGTGAATTGCAATGCATTGGTTGCTTTGGCGGTGCGGTCGAGATACCGCCCGTGCCGCCGTTGGGGAAATGGACCGAAAGCTCGTGGCGCGTACTCGATACAGTGCGCCGCCTGTACGTGGCCGAACGCCTCATGTCCCCATCTGGTCCACTTGGTGCCGCAGGATTTACCCCTACCTCCTCGAGCCATCCAAGCACAAAGGCGCTGGAAAAAGCGGCAGCCTTTATTAGGGAAGATATGCAAACTGTACGGGAAACTGGCGCTTCCCTTTGTTATGTGCCGCCTGTTTCATCGGGGCGTTCACATGGTGGGGAGGGGCGCCGCAATGTAGCGCACGATGCCCCTCGCAGTGCGGCGAGGCGCCGTACCTCTTTGCATCTGCCCCGTGACCTCGCCCCAACGCTTGTCTTCGCATTTGAGGAAGGTTCGTACTATGATCGAGATTTGATGTCTCTGCTCGCGCGTATAATTGAAGAGATCAAAGGCTGCAAGTTGACTCCGCCTATGTCGCCGGAAGAAGCTGTGCTGCCCAAGACCGAAAAGAGTGCAAAGGGCCCACTAACCGGTTTGGGACCAACAGAGGACGGACGCCCCACATCAGCCAAAGAAGAACGCAAAGCAGCACAGGCACAGCCGCGAGAACAAGGCCCTAAGGATGAGCAGTTCTCTCCAAAAGTACCCGTGTTGAAGTCATTGGTTTTACCAGAGGCTCTGCAGAAAGGTACAGTGCTCAACCCCACGGCTCCCGCGGAGCAATCTTCTATTTCTCTCCAGTCTGGCATACCGGCGGGGCAAAAACCAGATTTAATAGATAATGAGACAGGAGTCTTACAAGAAGAAGTCCCCACTGAGCTTGCAGTCGTGTTGCTTCCAGAAAAAACTAGTGCGTCACCTTTAACCCCATTACATAGCGATGCAGAAAGTGGTGTTAAAAGCAGGAATTCATTGACACTGCCGAGAGTTGGGCATATCTCCGCGAACCGTTCGCAACACCCTCTCGCTTCTGAGTGTGTTTCGCCTAGCGGGCGCTATTCCTCACCGCGTCAGATGGGTTGGGATCAGTTGCCATCTGTGGCGGTAACGTACGAAACCGCCGCACCGCTTCCCCGCTTGCGCCGCTCATCTTCACTGGAAAGAGGAATAGCCGGCGTGGATGTGGCCAAGAATGGCGCGGAGTTACTTGAGAATCGACTTCCGGTACTCTCACAGATCATGTCTACTCCTGGAAGTCCAAAGACCCGCTCTACGGGACCTGTTGAGAAAGTGATGCTCAACAAGAATCCAAGACAGAACCTCTTCCCTAGTAAGTTCTTCGAACGCTACACTGGTATAACGACGGATCCGCTGCAAAACGCTAGTGGATCTGAGGAGCGGATTCAGGCGCGACGGGCGCGCAAGCGCATAGCGATGCTGTGGGGACCAGCACGAGTCATGAACACACTGATGTCGTGGAAAGCGCCGCTTGTGGATATTGCCAGCAGCACGGGACTGCGGAGACTCCGCGCTCGAGACCACGACACGTTTTGTGATACCGATGAGGGAGAGGTTTCACTTCCAACGTGTATTCCCCTTGTATTGGGGATTGGAAGTGTAGGACCGCGACCTGGTAGTGGGCCACTCGTGGAGCGCCGTGCGTCCGCAGTGTTACTAGAGGCAGAGGTGAGTGAGATGAGGAACATCTTGAATGCAGCAGTGCTAGATAAGCAGCAGCTTGCTGCGGAAGAAAGGGCCACTACCAATTTAAGCTAAAATGTCATTTCATGTGTATGTGAGAGGGATAGTGATGGGAAAGATTGTCTTGCTCAAGTGTATGTGTTTTCTTATTCAGTGTGAGGGGTGTGTGTGTGTAAAAGGATTGTCTTTTTTGATTGAAAGACTTTACGCATGTCGTTTTGCATTGTTATGGTTTGCAGTCGAGTTGCCTTTTTCCTCCGAATTTTTTTTTAAATTATTATTCCTATTGCAGTTTCTACTTTTGAGTGTGTTATTTATCTTTCTCCCCTTTTTTTTCTTGAGGCGGCTCCTACTGGCGTTTGGAAGCGCAACTATGAAGAGTTTTGTTTATGCCTGTGTGTGTGTGTTTGACAATGTAATGTATCTGTGTTTGTATATGTCTACTAAAGCAGAGTTTCGCAGAGAGTATATATTTCTGTTATTGGCTTTCTTTTTCAACATCTCTGTTATATATATATATATATATATTTTTTTTTTTTTTTGTGTGTGTGTGGGGGGGGGGGGTGCAGTTTACCACGACTGTATAATGTATGGTGAACGCGCTATGAGGAGTGCCGAAAATTAAAGTAAAGAATGAAAAAATAATAATTATTATTATTATTTTCGTGAGTGTATCTTTTGTTTTTTTCTTGCCATGCATGATGATTAAAGTTTTACTTTATGCTTATAATAAATTTCATTTTTATTTTTTACCATGTTGGTTTTTCTGTGGGATATATATACATATATATATATTGTGTCTGTATTGCTTTTGTATGAGTAATAGTGGGCCTAGTAGAAACGTTAAGTTTTTATTTCAAGGTGCTTAGTATAAACAACATTGTCTTAAACAGCAACGTGACGTAATCGAAATAGTTCATTATAATCAAAAGAGAGAAGAAGAAAAAAAAAAGGTCAACACAGAGAATCCATAAAATGAATCGACTATTCGGTAAAAAGAAAGAACCTACACCGAAACCGACTTTGGGGGATGCGAGCGCGCGCCTAGATGCGCGTAGCGGTGTTGTAGATACTCGCATTGCAAAACTTGATGCGGATTTGCTCAAAATGAAAACTCTCATCAGCAAAACCTCCGGGTCCACGCAGCAGCGTCACAAACAACGCGCTGTTCAGTTGCTTCAGCAGAAGCGCATGTACCAGAACCAACAAGACGTTATGATGCAACAGCAGTTCAATATGGACCAGCTTCAGTTTACCACCGAGGCTGTGAAGGACACAAAGGTTCAAGTAGACGCCATGAAAGATGCGGGCAAAACACTGAAGAAGGAATTCAAAAAGTTTAAACTGTCGGACGTGGAGGCAATGCAGGACGAGCTGCGCGAGCTCTACGAGGACACGCAAGAGATCCAAGAGATCATGGGCCGCGCGTACGATGTGCCGGAGGACGTCGACGACGATGAACTCCTCGGCGAGCTCGAGGCCCTCGACCGCAACACGGAGCAGGAGCTGGACAGCAGTTATCTCGCAGAGGCCCTCGCCCCGCCGAACTTGACGCTGCCGAGCGCGCCGGAAAAGGAAAAGCCGGAGGAGGAGACGGCGGATCCGTACAGCCTCGAGGCACAGCTTGGACTGTGAGTACAGAGAGCGTGAGGGGACGCCTATACACTATTTTTTTTTTTTTTTTTAGTTGTTGTTGTTTTTGTTGCTGCTGCTGCTGTTAATCTCTGTCGCGTGCTTTCTGAAATTTCAGTTCTTAGTTACTTATTCATTTTGATGTTGATACCTCCTTTCTTTTGGAATTGCTTCAGAACAAAAAAAAAAAATATTGAAGATGCGTCAGAAAGGTGCTTGCCCCATACCTTTTGAGAGACTTTCTTTAATGATAATATATATATATATATATATATATATATTCTCGTACAAGGATTCTGTGTTGTCAATTGACTGGTTTTTTTTTTCTTGTTTTTTTTTCTCATAAGAACTCAAAACAGACAGATCGCTCAATGACCAAAGGTGGTGCAAGAAGTCGACTTTTTTTTCCCGGGAAGGCTCGAAAGCGCCGCTATGCATTATTGAATGCAACGAAACCGAAAGTCTCTTTCAAAGTATCGGCTTCAAAGGGAAAAAAGGTTAACAAACCAAAAAAGTTAGAAAAGGCGAAAAAGGAGACAAAGAAAAGTAACCGTTCGCAGAAGGGAACGAAAAACAATAAAACCAGTCGCGTGTCTGTACAAACTAAACCCAAAAGGGGTATTGTAAAGAAGAAACCGTTGCGCTCTGTTAGCACACGAAAATGTCCTGCAAAGTCCTCTGAAAGAATTTCTACATACAGGGCTGCGGAACAAACTGCAGAAGAGACAGTGGATGAAAAAAAATGGATTGCAGGAGAGCCACCATGTGATGTCCTGATAGATCCGCAGAGCGCCCTAGATGATACCGTTGCAAACGATTGCCCCAGTAAAGGCTTTTCTACGAGTGCGATGACTGATCTTGTGCAGCAGGAGCTGGTTCATGCGTCTGAGGATTCAGCTCCTCTGCCGAGCGATAACAGTTCTCTTCATGTGCGCGCTGAGACGCGGTGGTATCGTGTTGCCGCTCCGCTACTTCCCACACGTGTGCGAGAACTGTTTGACCACAGAGGCTTTGCGGCGACGAGTGACTCGGCAGATGCCGCGGCTCTTGCGTGTCTCTTTCCTCTCACGCATAACAGTGAGTGGTTTAATGGCCCAGACGAATTTGTTGAGCACTGCAAGTCCATATCTCATCGGCTTCTTTGTGAGAGTGCTCCGTGTTTCCCTATGGATCCGCTGCCGCACAAATGGATAAAACCCATTGTATCTTCTTCTCCTTGTGAAACAGATTATTCAGAATATACACATGATGAGTGTGATGACTTTAGCGATAACAAAGAACTTAGTAGAGTGCGAGATATGTGGTTCATGCGGCTGCACGCCGTTGCCATGCATTTCTTTGCACGAGAATGGAATTCCTTTTTACTCCACCACACCGCAGGCCATGCGTATATTGCCGAACTTCAGCAGAGCATGAGTGCATTTCACTCCGCCGCGGCCGAAGCGGTGGCACGGCAGATTGCGCAGGAGTGTGGTGACGGGTCTGGCGACCAAGTGCCTGAGCGATGGCTTTCTCTGAAGGAAACAGTCCCCACTGTGGAGACCACACTGCGGCGTGTGTATGTCTCGCGAAGGGATAGTCCCATTGCACTGAGTGAGATGGAGTCCAAAGAGATCCGGGCGCTGGCTACAGAGGTGGCTGCCACTGTCGTGGAGTCTCTCCACTACGCTCAGGATATGTTCGTGGAACCAGACGATAGAGAAACATGCGCAATGAGTGAAGGCACTGAAGTACCAATCTTGCAGTTCAAAGAGGACTGTGAGGAATCACAGATTTCACAACTTACATTGTGGCTCTTTATGAAGAGTCATGCTAGTCAGTAAAGTGAGAGTAGAGAGAACATTTGTTGTTTTTTCTTTGGTCCTCCTTTCTTTTTACCCCTTTCCTATTCTTTTTCTTTTTTTTAATTCAATCCTGTAATACTATCAAGCAGCAATACCTGAAAACACATGTTGTATGAATCGAAACTAACACGTGACCGAATAGGTACGCTGACTCGTCACAAAACAGAGGAATAATACAAAGGAGAGGCGATTTGTGTTCCTTATTGCTACTTTCTGGTGTTGTTGTAGTTTTTAATGGCACTATTTTTTTTCTTTTTTTTCAGATCTATGGAGGAGCTAACTACAATTGTGTTGTTGGGGAATTAAACTTAGAGGGCTTTAACTCTCGTGTTGTTGCTTAAATTTGTGAATATGTATAGTTGAAAATTAATCTTATTAAGATTGTTTGGTGTGCTAAAAGACACTTTTATCGATTAAAATACCGAAAAAAAGAAAAAAAAAGATTTGCTTCACAATAAAGAAGCAAAGACATTGCTTACTCTTACATATTTATATATATATATTTTTTTTTTTTTCTAAGTTTCTTTTGATAGTCGAGAGGCGTCTGGCTACACGTTACATGCAGATAGTGCCTATTTCTCATAGAGTTTTTTTTTATTATTATATTTTTTACTTTATTTCGTTGCCACATTATATTGATGATGTCGTTTTAGATTATCCTTATATTTGCTTTACTTTCTATCTTCTTGCCATTGCTTCTCAAACTTTTTTTTTATTTATTTATTATTATTACCCCTCTTCTTCTGCTATTGTTTATCTTTGTTTGATGTGTAGAACAGGGAGAAGCAAGTGACTAAGCGCTTAGTATGGTAAAGCCGCATCTTCGTCACTACTGCGTCGTGGGCCGCGAGTCCCCGTCGGAGAAGAAACCCGACCCGACGGTCTACAAATTTGAGGTCTTCGCGCCAAACTTTGTCGTCGCAAAGAGCCGCTTCTGGCGCATGATGCGTCAGAAGAACAAGGTGAAGGCCACGCACGGCGATGTGCTCTCGTGCAAGGTGGTGAAGGACCGCAAGCTCGCGGCGCGCAACTACAGTGTGGACATTGCGTACTACAGCCAGCGCTGCGGGTACACGCACATGGTGAAGGAGTTCCGCGATGTCTGCAAGGCTGGGGCCGTGAGCCAGGCCTACCACGACCTCGCCTCCCGCCACCGCGCACGGTACCACAACATTGATGTGCTCGGCGTGAAGAGCATTCCGAACCACGAGGTGAAGCGCCTGTCCATCTCGCAGTACCACCCGAGCAATCTGTCCTTCCCGCTGCTCCAGCGCCGCGTCAAGCCCGCTCGCAAGGATCGCGCGATCTTCGTCAAGAAGAACACCAAGCGCGCTGTTGTGCAGTAAGGCGACGGAACATGTCACTTTGTTTCCAGGTTCTGTTAGGTTATGCTTTCTGTTTGTTTGTTTATTTATTTATTTGAATAACACTAACAAAAACACAAAAAAAGAAAATAGACTTTTGTGAAAAGGGTTTTTATTTATGACGACCTGAAAAAAATAATCCTTTTGTTAAACTGTATTTTTTTTTTTGTTTTTGTTTTTTTTGTGTTTTTTCTTAATGATACTCTTTAATAACATACAAAAATAAAGGGGGGAAGTAGCAGGTTTTTATTTGGCGTCTATTCTCTTTGTGTGTATCTTTCTTCCGGAAAGCACCACTTCTCCTGATGCCTGTGACTCCTAAAGATAAGAAGGACCCCAATCGCCCCGCATGCCATTTGATTGCTCTCTGTACTGATAGTCATAGCATTGACATCAATGCCTTGGCTGCTGTTCTTGCCCAAAGTGCAATGTTCGCCCCAACTTTGTTGAAAGACCCAACTGCCGCGCAACAGCGATCTCAGGTGGATGCCGTGCTCGCCGCATTGGAGATGTACAGTGGTGCCTCTGGTTCTGACAATGGTGGCGGGACGGGGGGTCATGGTAGATCCTCTGCCTTGTGCAGTAGTGCAGCAAACGCCGCGTTGTTAAAAGCCAGCGCGAACAGCGGTAAATCTGGTGGAAAAGGTGCAAAGGGCAAAGCCGGGGGGAATACGGCAGTGCAGCAGTCGCAGGCAACTGCGGCGAAAGCCGCGCAAGGCCAAAGAGACTCCGGATTACTCACACCAGGAGCAGCAGGGGTTCCTACGAGTGTGGGGGACGAATCAATGACAAAGCAAGTCCCGCGGCCCCGGTCAGAGTGGTATGATGTGGTACGGATCCCGCATTGCGAGTTACCGATGATATTTATTCACCACTTACCGGATCTAGAGCGTAGTGAAGACGATAACAGTACACACTTGAGCCGTGCGCTGGAGATAATTGCCAGTGAACTGGAGATGGAGTCTATTGGACGAGAGATTGTTGTTGTGATGCCCGTACGTGACACGCGTACGATGGCGTCGCTGGCAGGAAGCCAGTCCAACATTGACACACGCTTGGTTGTGCAGTTTTTGGATTCCCCTCGTTCGGTTGGTACTGGGGAGAGCCAAGGGCGCACAAGCAATCGCGGAAGAGTTGGGAACTCTTCAAAGCGTACACCCACAACTGTGCTTTTGGACAACAATGGCGCCGTTGTTCAGCAGCCTCCGGCGTCCAATTCATTTGAAGCATGGATCGATCGTCAGCAGCGCGAAAAGTTATTGGCTTTGGTGGATGGAGCCGCAGCAGCAGTACATACATTAGGCCCTATTTGCATCCGTGCACCAGTGGACGAGGTGAGTGACGAGAAGTCCGGGCCTTTAGCAGCGTGGGTGGAATGCTGTTTGCAGACAGTTTTGCCAACTGTGTGCCAGGTTGTATCCGGTATCTCAGGTTATGGCGAGATCGTTTCCTCAAAGCCACTGATAAGGTATCCTTGTTTTCCCGTAAAAGCGACAGCAGGTGCGTCTGAGGATGCAACACACAATGGTCTTTTTACTTCTCCAGTCACAGACGGCACAGCTGTTCCCCCATTTTTATCCCCAAACTCAATGTCCGTATCTCAGATACGGCGATCAAAGGCGGTGGACGGTGCTCATTCATCACCAGTTGGAACGCCTCACACAGCAGCTGCGGCAACATCCACAAGCGCAAGATTAAACACAATGGAAACGGCTTCTGGAGTGCCAGGCAATTTGGGTAAGTGGGGAGAAGCGACTCAGACAAACTTCATTCCCCCCACAAGCGTTAGTCGTAGCGAAGTGGGGTGGTCAGAATATGTGCATAAACGAAAAGTGCGTGGGCATTTTACGTGTATTTCTGCTGTACGCGCACTTGCGGCACAGGTATCCGTCACAATGGCGCAACGGGAGCAAGCCATCATTGACCAATCATTTGAATTGGAAGAAAAACGCTCAACCAAAGGAGAAGAAGAAGAAAGAGAGAAAAAAGTGAATGTCAGAGAAAGCGAATTAAAGGAATCTAACGAAACGATGGATGATCGCGCGGAGGACACACTTCTTGCGTCATTTGCGTCCAAGTCCGTTCCCACAACTTTACCTCTCAACAAGGCAGCAACTGGACCCTCTGTGATTCGTCGAACGCTTCGGGACTATGTATCCCGCCGTTGTACTTTCACATCAGGCACAAGTCATCGTTCTGTTGGTATTGCTCTAGATTCTTGCGAGAATATGTCACCTCTGCCCCCTCAACCTCCAACACTGGTAGGATCCGTTGCCGAAGTCGCAAGTGGCGAAGGAGAATTGAGAGGAGTGACCTCAAATTTCTTCAAATCGTCCGTACGACCAAAGGAGCACATGTTTGATCGGTTGAGCGCTCGACCATTTCCGGAAGATATTTACTGGATCACGCAACAGTTTGTGAAAAAAGGTCTGGATGCCTATGTATTGTCCACGGCGGAGGCGGGCGCAGATGCCGATCCCTCTGCCGAAGGCAGCACAGACCATTTTTCTGTCACGTGTGAAGGGGAGCGGCTGCGGGCGACATCGCGCATGTGTGAACTGCTCGAGGACCCTTTGAACGTGCTCTCCGTGGAGGCGGAGGATGAGGCGGTCGATCGGCAGGTTCTTGCCATTGTTGAAGACGCTTTTGCGCGTGAGTTTGTGGAACGCACAAGGGCGGGTAGGGCTTCCTCCACTTCTGCTCCAACGACCGCGTTAGCTGAAATAGAAGCTGCTGAGGACATGGCGGTAAGGCGGACGCCGTTGGGTTCCCCTTCGCTTTTTGGGCTTTTAGGCGAACTTTCGCTTGCGGACATGACGCCTTTGGATGAACGGCTCCAACGATCTGTTGAACGCAGTCTCACCACACGTGAGCGGCAGCATATTCTGCAGCAGCTTTTTCTTGAACGATCTGTTGCAGCAGTGTGTATGTCTGGTACAAATGATAGAGACAAGTGTTCAACAATTGCCACTCTCGTCACCACTCAGTTACGTCCTATTGAGGAACATGCCACAACGGCTGCAGCCGTACGCCGCATGTACGAGTTTCAATCCCGCTTTGGAGCACACGCGTGTCGACTTCTTCGCCGTGACATCCCCGATGTGATGGAGATGCTCGCACCCACCACGACGTCCTCCAATTGTACGGAAAATGTGAATCCGCCAAAACGTGCCATTGCAATCATGGCTGCTGGTGTGCCGACTCCGTCGGGGCGACGAGTACATCGGCTGTGGTGCCATCTCGTTTCAGGCGTACCTTCACTTGATGAATTCTGTGAACTTGCCGCTACCGAAAGTCTGCGCAACACAGGGGAGGTGAACGCAGGGACAGAGGATGGTGCTGTTCGCCTGGGGAGTCTCACTATTCCAGACGGACAAGTTCATCATTCGGACTTGACGTGTCGCCATGGTACACCGATTGAGGTATTTATTCGCCGCCAACTATTGCAACGATTGCGAGACAGTGCTCAATTTCTTCTTCCCACAGGACGCCAGGAAGACCCTACATCTCGTCCGAATGGCGCACAGACTGTCTTAGAAGGTCGCCACGCGCTCTACCCGCACTGTAACGCTATTGTCGAGGTCATCACAACCGATCGTGGCCGTATGTGCCGGTATGTAAAATCGAGCGAGCTTTGCTGTACTTTACACTATAGCATTCCTCCGCCCCCGACGCCGCTTTCTTCTGTAGCGCAGCCGAAGACCCAATCTACTCCCGCCCCAGTATCTTCATCAAGCGCTTGTGGACAAACACACACTGAGAATGAGAATGCGACAGACTTAACTTCTCCATCGACTCTCACACCAATGCCTATTACTCGCGATGAAAGCATTTACCTAACCGTTTCCTTTGACGATGGGGTAACGTTGACCTGTACGCGTCGCCTCAAAGAGACTTCAACGTGTTCCACCGGCGAAAAAGCCATTCCCATACCGACCAACACAAGTAACTCCGCGCAGCGCGCCAGCAGTTCGCATCGTGGAAGCCGTCAAAGGCGCCGTGTCTCCGGGTCTCAGCGCACTGGCACAGCACAGGGCGTCGATGAAGATGGCTACTCCACTCGGGGTACATCTTTGCGACGAAAAACACGTGGGCGTGACAGCATTGGGGCGAGGGCGACAACGGCAGGATCAGGCCGTGCGGATGACACGAGGTGGACATTTCCTGTCGCCGCAGATGGGTCTGTGCTGCTGTGGCCGGGCGGGGCGCAGAGGCTGAATAGCACAAGGCTTACGTCGGCAAACACAGGACAAGGCCCCGTGGAATATAATGTCACGCTCTCTGCTGGAGGCATCACTCTGCATGCAGAAGAGCGCGGCGGCATTGTTTGGCTTTCGCGACATGAGGCACGCACATACCCAGCACCAGAGTCTCTGTGCTGTGTCCATGCTGTGGAGGGGTGCAATACGGTCATGCGCAAGTCTATGGAAGTGGAAGTGCGGCGGGCAATCATCCAGGGCAGCGGGACAGTGTACAGATTCTTTCAATCAGGCTCAACGCAGACACTGTATGCAAACGGTGCTGTTCTCACGCGATTTCCATGCGTCCCTGTTGTACCTATTTATTCTGGTAACATGTCGTCGACTGTTTGTGAAACATTGGTGACGGTCAATGGAGAGTGTTTTGCGCGTGAGCTCAACGCCTATGGCGGAAAAGGTGAAACGGCAAAATTTCTGCGCTTGACGACGACGATAAGCACAAGCGATGCGTATGACCCTCAGCATCATTGTCAAATTCTATCACGCGCTGATGGGGTCACCGTTGTGCGGTATCTTTCCCGCAAAGTAGACGGCAGCAGTCTCAAAAACAGCCTACAAAACGCGAGCCCGATTAACCCTTCGCTAAGCAGATACGAAGATGCGCGTGTGGTGCTTCATTCGGATGGTACGTCTATCACAACACTTGCCAGTGACAATGCGTGGCACCTGATCAAAGTGCAAACAGATTCCACACCTCACACTCATACCGGGCAAGTAAAAGAAAACGGCAACAAATGTAAGTATGAAAATGAGATGGATCATGTGCCTCCGCCTCTGCGACCGCTTATTTCGCAGATAGCGACTGTCGCGGGAGCGTGTGGAGGTCATGTACGGTACTGCATAGAAGCCCCAACACTTCCCCGTCTTTTTCTATGCGGAGAGAGGAGGGAGAACAGTACATGCAGCACAACTGAAACCAACCGTGTTCTTAACACACGGCAAAGCTTATCATCAACCGATAGAAAGCAGGCACCCCCAGGCGCTCCTCCTAAGGCCTCCTCTTGTATGGGGGGGAACTCATGGAGTAATTTGTCATTGAGCCATGCACCCGTTCAGGCCCTTGAAGCCCCTATGCGGTCTCAAGATGTGGAAAATCCACAAGTTGTTGTGCCGCTTTCCTCGACCCGTGCAGTATGTGACGGTACCTTTCCGAGTGGTACATTGGAGGATTCTTCGCGGCGTGCATATAGTGAGGGTTTTTATGTGGCCTTCGCAGATGGTTCTGTGCTTTGCCGTCGCGTTGTACTGCGCGGGACGCGGCCAACGCCTTTTCTGGAGACCCTTTTCACACGCACGACAGAGACCTCGGTTCGTGTCATTCATGATTCAGGTATAGTTGTGGTAGAACCGGCTGACGCGGTTCGTCGTAACGTCGCTGCTCTTTCCTCGCTCGCGATAGGTGAAGGTTTCCCAATGTTTGACCTTACACTTGGTGGGCTTCGCCTTGTGGACCACGAGCACCATGTGACAGAGGTGAGTGATCTCTATTCACCCGGGGCCGTTCGTGCTGCGGTAGTGCCGACTTCATTGGAATCTCTGCTGCGCGAGCTTGTGGCTCCATCATACACACCACACCTTGTCCCACGCGCTCGGCAGAAGGTATTAGATGCAGAAAAAGCCGAATCCGAAGCCCAATACCTCCGCGACCGTTCCATGGGAATTTGTCCACCGCTAGTGCGCCGACTTCGTGAGTTCGCCGAAGGATTTATTATTGAACACCAGTTGCTTAATGTGGGCGTTCTGCTTGCAGGTGTCCGTGCATTTGAGGGAAGTCGTGCAATACACGTTGGTGGCCCTTTGACTCTCCACGCGGCCGCGACGGCCTGTTGGGGCGCTGCGGATCCCGCGCGACTCGTTAGTCACCTCACGGACGCACAACAGGCAGGGAATACAACACCTTCCGCGGAGCTGTTTACGGGAAAGGCAAAGGGAATGCAGGAGAGCGTGTATAGTGGCGAACTCCACACGAATCGTGCAGTGTCATTCGATCGAATCCCGAAACTCGATCAAACCAACACGGCAATCGCACCGACCACTGGGGTCGCCCCGCTTTTATTCTCTGAAATTGAAGGCGGACTCGTCGTGCAGTACCTGCATGACCGCGATGTGGATGATTGCCTTTGTGCAATGGACGGGGAGCCGCTTCCTGTCTATCTTTCGCGCAGCGTCCCTGGTGGGGAGCCTGGCGTGCAGCAGTGGACACTCTTTCGCGTAGCGGCCAATGGATTGGACTCCACACGAGGACTCCACGGAAGCTGTGCCGCTCTCTCACCAACCGCGATAGGGGCGGAAAAGTACGGGAGTATAGGTACATTGTCATGTGCCGTGTCAAGCGGGTCGATTCTTAGTGAGGCTGTGCGGCGGGAGGAGCGCCTCAACGCAGTGGCGGGGTTTTGTGTTCCAGTTCACACATGCGCGTGGCTTCCGCCCGCACTGCAGCCACCGCGAAGACACTTGGACTCACGTATGTGTCGTGCCACGCCTGTTTGGCCAGCAGGCATCAGTCACCTTGTCAATGGTGGTCACTCGCTCATTGACCTGGACGAGAGCTCCGAGGTGGGCCGTTCTTTGCCTGCGACGTATAAGCGCCTACGGGTTTTTCTGCGGTTTTCGGAAGTAACGTGGGAAGCAAGGCAAGCTGTGCTGTGGGGGGAGATGCGGCGGTTCCAGCAGCTCGCCTCACTGGTGGCGTATCAAAGAGCAGCGTTGCAGATATCGCAGCGAACAGAAGAAGAAGAAACACAGGAGTAGAGGAACATGTGATGGAATTTGTGCTCGATTTTGAAAAGCTACAACGGATAGTTAAGTTACAAACAAGAAGAAGTGAAAGTGACGCAAAACAGCCAAAGTGGCGAAAAGAGGAGTGTGCTATTGAAGAAGCAGAAGAAAAAAAAAAAAAGTGCGAGAGGGAGTGCGTGCAATAGTTACAAACAGTGCGTATGCACCAAAGCAAAGACAAAAAAAAAAAAAAGTGAGAAAGATGTACAGTTCGTGAAAGCCACATTTGTTTTTTTTTGTGTGTGCTTGTGTATTCTTACTATGTTTTTTTTTTTTTTTACTGGCCACGAAGAGAAAGAAGCTTTGCATTTCGTAATGTTTTTTGTTTGGAGAATTGACCCAAAAATTTACTTCCGTTTCTGTTTTTTTTTTTTTTTTGTTCTTGCTCGGGTAGCATAGATTGCGTCTTAAGAGAAATTTCTTAGTGCTAAAGGAAGGAGTATACTGCTAGTCCTTAAAATCCGCAACATCATAACGACAAAACAGAAACGGTTAACATAAGATAGAAACTATAAGCGAATACAATTAACGGCGTGCACACACACACACACACACAAACGCAAAAAAAAAAAAAATACATTCGGTGGGGTGAAGCCCCAAAGACAGACAAAAACAGAACAAAAGAAGATATCTACTTCAGAACGCGGGGTTAGATGAAGGAAGACGTGTGGAAGCAGGACATTGGCCAGTGGGTCGAGCGCAAAGGCCGATGCAATTGGGTTCAACAGCGTCACCCTCCGCCGCCGCCGCCGCCGCCGCTGTCCTCAGCCCGCCCAGCCGCACGTGCGGGCTTTATCCCGAGTGACTTTGAGGAGCGACAGCCACTCGACATGCCTGCGATGCCTTCGCCGGGAAAGAGCGCATCGGCTGCCGCGTCTACGGCGAAGCGGTGGGAGACGGGGGAGTCATCGTTGGGGAATATGCGTTGGGTCACAATGCATGGCGTGTCGGCTGGGGGTATCTTTGACCTGCGCGAGTACTTTGATGTGAAATTTGGCCGAACCGTTGATCATGTCTGTCCTGAAGTTGTGTGTGACGGTGCGCTTAACTGGCTTCACGTGAAGTTTGAGGACCCAACAGCCGCTGCACGTGCCGTATTTCAGAGTCCCATTGCTATTCCAAGCAGTGCGGCTACACGTGCGGAGGAGGTTGTGGGTGTTGTGTGGTGCAGCGATACGGTATTGCTGGAGGCAGATCGCGTGAAGAGTGAAGGCGTGGGCGAGCGTGACGAAGCGGATAAAACGCGTACAGCATTCGACGCAAACGGGAAGGAAGAGGCCAGTGAAATTAGCAATGCTGCTGGTGTGACTCCATGTGGGGCCGATAGACTCCGTCGTAACCCATACAATCCAAACACTTTCGACGCGAATGGTAGTCCCGATGCCTTTATGGTTAATACCTCTAGTGATGAGGGCAGCTTGGGGCAAAAAAATTTTCGTTCTTCGCGTGGATTTGTCAGTGTTGTACGCGATGCACTTCGTTCACCATGGAGTGCATCGTATCGGGACGCTACCGAGTCGCCTAATTCTGTGCGTAACACTCATAGTCATGCGGAAATACCGCGTTGCCTTTCTGCGGCCCGCAATTCCCGTCATGAGACGAGGTATCGCCAGAACCGTGCCATTCCTGTGTGGCCGCTTTCGGGTAATATTAGTGTTCTTTCCGTCTTTCGCGCGGACAAGTCCCAACTTGGGCTGGCACAGCGCGTATGGCAAGCCCTTCGATTCATCGCTCTTTGGATTTCATCGCTTCTCACAGGGTCACTCAGCACCGCGTTAGGTGCGCATGAGGCAGAGGAGGACTTTGCGTTTGGTTGGACAGCGACAGTACGCGGTATTGACAGTACGGTCTCGCGGCACGAGACACTTCTTCGCGCGCGTCACTTTGGCTCCGCCTCGCGGGTGACTCGGGGAAGCAGTACTTTTGGCGAAGTCACATTGGCCCATTGGGTGCCATGTCGATGGTACGAACGTGGTGGGGTACGCACAATAGCCGTGCTACTCGTGCTGTGTTTACTTGTTCTCTGCTTACGAAGCGACCCGAGATTGACAAACGTGGACATGGCAGTGCGGCTGGCAGAAAGTGTGCAGAATGCAGAAAAGGCAGTGTCGCACTTGGCGGCAGAGGCGGGGGGAGACGTGCAGCTGCAGGGCACCCTCTTTGCACATGGAAACTATGGAAGCGACGCGTACCATGCGAGGACACTCTAGCAGAGTACAGCAATGATATATGTGTTGAGGTGCAATGCTGAGAGGGAAACTGTAAAAAAGAGGCGACATAGACGAATGTTGTTACTGAATATCTTCAATATTAAATCCATACTGTATTATGCTGCTGTTAGTGTGGCTCTAAAGATTTTTTTTTTGTATTTTCCTCTAAAACTTAAAAAAAAAAAAGCTTTGCTTATTATTGTTGTTTTTTTTTTTTTTTTTTTTCTCTGGATGTGTCAGTTTTCTCACATGTTTTTTTTTTTTTTTTGATTTAAATTGTCTTTCTTTTATTTATTTTTTTTTAATTTTTGCCAATTATTTTGATTGTTACTATCATTGAAGGCACTTGGTAAGGAACTGATTCCTTCCTTCTCCAACCCCCTACTCTCCAGCGTTTTACTGTTGCGCTGCGCGATTGGGTTTCTGTGGGATAACATGCCGCCATTTCGACACAGAAAAAGTATTCCTCCGTCTGACAATGCGACTGAGAGCAACTCGGTGACTCCCATACAGTTTTCGCCCTCCCGACTCCCGGAATTGTTGGCCGGTCTCGGAGAGGAAGAGTGTGCAAGCATCACCGCTCGCATTCTTCCGCAGTTGCAAAAGTTGCTGTGCTGTCCGATCTGTCATGACGTTTTGCTTGATGACCCGGTAGTGGTGGAAACCTGTGGCCATGCTTTTTGCTATGACTGCATCAACACAGTCATCGAGGAGGGATGCTATGAAGCCCTCCCAGAAGAGGAAAACAGTAAAAAAGACCGGGCCAAGGATATCGAGGCCAATGGCAGCGACCAGGAAGGCAACAAAAGTGAATGCGATGGGAAAAGCAATGAGCGAAAGCGTCCGCGTGCGCTCGGTGGTACTCAACGACGTGAAAAGCCTCGTCGGCGCAAATTGCAGTTCAGTTGTCCCGTTTGCTTTGGCCCAGCGTTCAAGTGGACCCTTGTGCGTATTCCATTCGTACGCGATGTGGTAATGGAGGCTATGAGTCATCCAGTGTTGGCCAATGCCATTAGACATGACCCTGATAGCGATGGCCTTGATGAGGCAGAAGCACAGAGTTGCCTTTTGCCGTCTGCAGAAAATGCCGCCGATACGTCTCCTCCGAATGCCTCAGATGGAGAGGCAAGTTCGATGACAGTGGACGTGTCTCACACTCTTGACACGTCTGCCACAAAAGGTCTCGGCGTACCTGTTGCGATCAATTCGGGGGCATTGCCAATGACCTCGTGCAGCTATACCATGGATTCACAGCAGCAGTCGATGGTTATCATCCCGTTTCCGTGCTTTTCATTGCAAGCGGTAGAGAACTCCACTGTTGCATCGAGTGAACATGGAGAGGATTCGATTATCAGTGGAGTGAATGGTGTGGCGGTATCGCATCCCATGAGTGCCACATTGCACCACAACAATAGCAATAGTCATAGTCGTGAAGATAGTAGTAGCAGTAGTACTGTGATAAGTGCGGATCTTCAGGGTGGTATGATTTTTGAAGATATGAACAGAGAAGATGACGAGAAACTCGATGATGCTATCAATAGTTCAGTGTCAATACATGCATCAGAACAACCGCCACCAGTGGAAGAAGAGATCTCTGAGTCAAAGCCGTTACAGGAGGTAAAGGATTTAGTTCTTGGAGAGGTAACTGAAGAAGGCTGCAGAGATGTAGCACAGGCTCTGCAATCCCCTTTGAAAAGTTTAGAAGAACAGGAAAAAATACACGAAGAGAAGTCTCTGGCTCAAGCACCACCCAAAGATGACTTTTCAGTCATAGAAACCTCTACGGTGAACTCATGGAGGGCGAACGCATCGCCGATATCCCTCGAGAATTCTCTTCGCCTTCTCCTTGACGCTTCTATGCCACAGGAGACATATGTTGACGGTGTTCTCTTGTCAGCCACACGACTCTTCGGCGCTGTTATCAATGTGAATGAACGAATCTGCGATGAAAAAAGAAGAAGCGAGTATGTACAAACCCCACCATTACGGACCATTACGCGAAGTTTTCACTCTATGCATAGCAAAAGGAGTGGGGCGAGCATTACTGGGTCATCGTTGCATTGGATGGAGTTGCACTACGCGTCCGTACCGATGATGTGCACGCACTGTATTGCCGGGTTTTCTTTAGATCGTGACGGATCCATTATTTTTGCGATTACACCAGCGATTGGCAGTGCGCTCGTTACAAAATCAGCAGTAGTAGCGTGGACATGGCTTGCAGACTCTGTCGCAGCGGAGCGGCTTCTGCCAACGGCACCTTACATGGAGAGAGATGCCTGGTGTGCACAACATGCCCTTAGTGATACTCGCCCTGGGCAGTGGATGACACAAGGCTATGGCTTTCTTGTTCTGCCGGATGATCAACTTTATCAACTGCTCTTTGGTCATACGTATGCAGTGGAACCTATGGGCCGAAAAACCGGCGGATTTGACAATGAGAGTTGGCGTAGGCTTGTATTGCTTAGCGGCGGGGTATGGCTACGTCTCTCAGATGAATGCCTTGGCGCACTTGTGGAGCAAGCAATGTGTGTGCAAGGGGCAAGAGATAGATGGACACTCCGCGAGGCGGCGAGCAAAGGTACGGATACGAGCGAAGAGGCTCTCTGGCGAGCGGAGTGCTGTCCGGAGCGCGCTGGGGACTTACCGCTGCACAGAATTGTTGTACTTCGCGCCACTGTGTCAATGGTAAAGCGTAGTGAAGTGAGTGAATATCGCATGTCGCGATTTGTGAAATCTCTTTACGAACTCTTTGGTTTGGCTGAGACAGATGCGCAAGAGCCTACACATTCCTTGTCTCGCGTGCAATTTGGAGGGAAAAGGGAACACGGAGACAGCTCGCCACTCTCACCCTTCGCACCAACACAATTTACATTTCCAGCGGGCGAGAATGAGGAAAACAGTGCAAATATTAAAGTAGAAATGCGCTCTTGTCAGTGGCTGCTGAAAAACATAAGAGAAAATCGGCGGACAGCTGGTGTGCGTCGGCAGCATCATAGTTATGATAACTTGGGCAGTGGCACCGCCTTTTCAGGAGGGGCCGTGTTTCAGCAGCTGCTTTATGACGTCTAAGGAAATGATTTTCCTGTTTCTTTTTTTTTTTTTGCCTACGAATTTACAGTGGTGAGATGAAGTAACATATATCTCCTAAGGATATAGAGTTAACTTGCGTTTAATGAACGAATACAGTTGAGGGCATTTGGTTTAAACATGTCGTATTATTGGGTGTCTTATGGGTAATTCAACGCTGGAATTCTACTATGATTTTATACTTTTTTTTTTAAAATATCGGCTTATGCTTTTACACCTTTTTTTTTTTCCTTTTTTTCTGTTTGTTTGATTTGAAGCCGTAAACATTCTTTGTGGTCTCTTCTCAGAGAGAGAGAGAGAGAGCGGTAAGACTTGTATACATACACAAACATACAAACCAAAGCGGAAGGCGTGGTCTCTTTAATTTTGTACAAGAAGAGAAAGAAGAAGAAAAAAGTTTTTAAAAGAAAAAAAGAAAAAAAAAAGGAAGGGGAGAAGTAGAGTAAAAATAAATAAGTTTACTAAACTCTCTTGAAAGAAGAAAATGCCACCCAAAAAGCGCGGGCACAATGCGCGCGGCCGTGATAAGATTTTTCGAAACGCTGTTCAGCATGTTCACGTGGGTATTGGCCACAATGTCTTGGGGAACCTCACACTTCAGCCAATCGCCGGTCTCACGGATCATGGCGGAGTTAATGACGACGAGTGTGCGTTTCTGCTAGAGCTAAATGAACAAATGTTGTGTCACACATCCACAGATTTCAAACGATTTCGTTGGGAAGTCCTTCCATTGTGTGAAACAAAAGCGCTCTTTAATCTGAATCATCGCAAGATTGCGCAACTCTTTCTGCTTGCCCTGATGCGTCGCGATAAGAACGCAGAAGGTTATGAAGCCTTTGTTCGTCTAACCGTTGCCTTTGCACGAGATACTCGAGAAAAATTTCTCACTTACTTTGAGTGCTTTCATCAGGCCATAAATAGTGGATTTCTCGACGCCAGTGGTCACTTCATTGCCGACACACGTCGTCTTCAATTGGTCTTTACTGCGCAGGCTGCGTGGTGCCGCGAGTTAGCCCCATTCTGGACTCAACCAGAGCACCACAAACTGGTTGAACGTGTCATTCGACTCTACGTGCGACAAATGCATGACCCAAAGGAATACATTCGCCGACTTTCTGCGGAAGTTTTGGCGGTTGTGTGTCGAATGGTTCCCATGTTACTCCCTGGTATCGTGCGAGAGGCGTGCATGGACGCAGTGGAGGATTTTGATACATTTTGTCGGGGACAAAGCGGTAACGAGGATGATGAGTTCGCCGATTTTGGCGACGAAGCGGAAGAAATTAACGCAAAAGATAAAGAGGACGAGGTTGAAGCAAAAGAAGAAGAAGAAGCTGATGATGATGATGAGTCCGATGCAGGGGCAAAACAAGTCGATACGGAGGATCAAGGAAGAGGAAATGTACACATAAACGTAGCGGAGCTGATAAACAAATACGAACAGGAACATCTTCCGAATGTTCCAATTGTGGATGGTCTTTCATTTCTGTGCGGAGAACTCCTTCGAGGAATTCGCGGCGCGTTGAACACGCACTTTGAGTATCACTATGCATTGCTGCTGTACGCGTTCAGACTCTCAGAGGGAGCGACACTAACCGCACTGTATTGCTCCGGTGACGGGGTCGACGCGCATGAGGCATTTGGAGTGGGTGAAGAGCAAACCCGTCAATTTGTTCCCTGCTCGCGATGGATGGATTTCTTTGGAGAAGGCGTAGCGGGGGGGAAACAAAAAGTGCAAAGCGAAATTGTGCGAGTGGTGGGCGCGGCAGCGCTTGGCGAGGCGCTTCGTGTGGTGATGGGCGAAACGATGTCAGCGGCTGCGGACTCTGATGTCCTCCCGTCCCATCGGCTGCTCTCTGCGGTGGCGTCTACAGTGACATTTAGTGCCCCGCATGTGCAACTTATTGCAGCGCTCATGCATGGTGGGAATAAAATGCTTCTCCGTGATGCAAAAGCTGTAGCGCATCTTTCTCGGGCAACCAGTGAGATACTCTCTGGATTGCAGGCATCTTGGAAAACCATGCAAAAGGGTGATAATAATAATGAGGATTGGGAATGGTTATTGCTCTTGCGCAGCTGCGCAGCGTTGCTGGAGTCTGTCGCACCGCTTTGCGTTGGACCGCGAGATGCCATTGCACCTGTTCGTAACGCTTTTATTCCGCTTTGTGTGGAGGTCATCTCTCTCTGCGTAGAAACAAGTCGCGGCGGGGATGTAAGCCATACAAGTGGAGGTGTTCGTTCCATGGCACATGGCCCAGAGGCTGAATTGATTCTCTTTGCCTTTGCGCAGGATGTACTGCAGAAACATTATGCGTATTGTTTACGAGAGGAACGACAATTAGCGGAGGAGACACATGAATCCACCGGCGGTTCTGTTTCCATGGCTCTTACTTCATTTGGGTATGCATTGCTGCGCCCTATTCTACATGCCGCCTGCGAGGCGGCAAATGAATCTATGCGTACGGGTCGTCTTTTATTTCCGCTGAGAACTGTTCAGCGCACTGCGTTGCTCACCCGTATGATGGACGAGCGCACCGCACACGTGACGGGAAGTGCGTTGGAGAAAATAATGTCTCATGGGGGTGCCGAGTTTTCCGGAGTGCAGAACTTTGTCCTCGGCGCCATTGGAGCACTTGTCACCGCACAGGAATCACAGAATGATCGCGCCATAACACTATGGACCGATGCAGTGGGTGCCATTCTGCCAATTGTCTCAACGATTGAATCCGCGCGTGGAATTGATAAAGTGGAGAAGTCGAAATTTATTGGAGGTATCCGCAACGGGCTTCGACAACTGATGGGTGGTGTGTCATCCTCTGCTGCGTCGGCTTCGCAGGCTCTTTTTGCACAGGCCGCCGCGTTGCTCGTGCAACTCTCCACGAAACGCAGAGAAAGCGGTGAGAATGAAGAAGCATGGGATACCCAAGACGTGGAAGAGGTGTGCACAGGGCACCTGCGCAAAGCCATCGCACTGCTTGGGGTTGGATTTGATAATGCCCACGCGAATGTGCGTAGCGATGATGAAATGGCAAGACTTTTCCATGGCACTGAGTGTCTTTTGCTTTCGCTGCTTCGCCTCGCTGGATCCGAGCAGAATGACGCGACAAATACCGTGGACGCTATATGCCGTTTACTTGACACACAAACACAACGGATACTTGTGGAATCCCTTTTATTAGAGGCGTTGGCTGCCCCTGTACAATCACTTCGTGTTATGGGACTTCGGTTCCTTCGTACACTGTGCGATCCAGAAGCCAAACTTAGAGTTGCTGGAAGTGGTTCGGTGAGCTCTGAGGTATTCGACGCATTGCTTGACGCAGAATTGTTTAATCCACTTTCTACAACAGGGAACCTCGACGGTATTCGTCAGGCATTGGCAAAAATGTCGTTTGCGGCAGCTGCAAAAACGATAAAGGATCCACTGCAGCGTGTTATTGTGGCTCGCGCTATGATTGGACTTCTGCACGTAAAGTTTGCCGACGCGTGGCCAATTGCACTGAAGATCATTGCAGACCTTGTGCGCTCTGAGGATACATCGGCAGGTGCTCTAGAGCAGTTAAAGAATGAGGCTTCTAGCGATAAGCCTGGCTATCCTCTTAATAATGGTGATGGTGATGCAAAGGACGATGAACATGATGATGATGATGCGGAGGAGGATGAGGATGACGAGATGGATCCATCTGTTGTGAGGAGTCAGAAGCAGCGGCGCAAAAAGTTGAAGCCAATAGTGTGGACGACAGTTATGTGCCGCTATGCACGTGCGCTCGTTTTTGGTGATGTTGTTCGCCGCTCCAAATCCAAGTTTTTAGTATCTCCTGTTGAGGACGAAGATGAAGTTGCCAGTTGTGCTGAAAGTGATGCAGATGTGGAGGTGGACAACAAGGGTGAGGAAGGGGAAAATGTTAGTGGCGGGAAACAAAAGCTTACAGGTCCTAAAAGTGTGCTTGTGTGGTATCATATTCGTCTTGATGACGCGCAGCGGCACGAAAAGGGTGAACTTGTCAGTAAAGAATTTTCTGCCACGCGTTATGCGACTTCTTCCATCACTCTTTTGGAGCTCGCGAACGAAGTCGGGGTGGTGCTCTCGTGGAACACCCACTACCTTCCCTCCGCCTCCCCTGTTCATACGCATGGAGTTCTTGTTTCACGCGCCACAAAGCGCGCGGTACTCGCGAAGACATTTCTCTCCGGTCTTGCTGACATTACGCGTGGAGCGCCATTGCACTCGGATGCTCGTGCGACACTCGTTGAGGAGATAGTGTTGGAGCTCGCGACTATTCGCCGTGGCGAGCACCCGGATGGGCTTCGAGAGCTTAAACAGCTCGACGATCGTCTTGTGCTTGCCATGCAAGCTTGTGCAGGAGCCCCTGCTCCTGTAAATGACGAAAAACTTAAGGTATTTCTAACTGGGTTTCTTTCAGATCCAAACGGTAAACTGCAGCGTGCAGCACTGGACAATCTTAAGCGTCTGAAGGTTCAACCATTCGTCCGTTATCACGCACAAATTGTGCCATTTTGTGACACAGAGGCCAATCTGTTCCGATTTCTGTCCTCATTCCACGTGGAGACCGATGTGGCTCAGGAAGATCACGCCAACTATGTCGCCACGGTGCTTACTATAGCCCTCCCAAAGCTCACTGCAAAGGTAAAGAAGGATAAACTGAAAGATCAGGCTATTCTTCAGCGTCGGGTTTTGGCTTTCCTTACTCACATCATGAAAAGCGATGATTTTGCATTGGTTCTTGAAGGTCTTGTGCAACGTCTTGTTTTTGAACGCGTAGTGCCGTTTAATGATGGAATTCAACTAGAAGACTTTTGTTTTCTCGATCGTTGGTCCGAATGGGTGAACCATGACAGTCACAGCACGCGGCGGCTGGAGCGATTGCTAAAACAACTTCAGAGTACTATACAGCTGCTCATTGTTCTCTTACATTCCGTTGGGAAAGGATTTGCTCCATTTACCAGCACTTGCCTCACTCTTGCGCTAAATACATATCTTCTTAGCTGTCGGCATCACCTTCGTGTTCCTCTGGTAGCTGCTTTGTCTAAAACCAGGGAGGGTGAAGTGGAACAAATTGAACAACTGGCAGGTCGCGCATTGCACACAACGGCTTTTAATGCACTCTTACCAAAACTCCGCCGAATGGCCGGGTCGCTTACTGCTCTTTTGTTTGAGCAGTTTCCTGAAGAAGTGATGGCTACCTTGCGATTGGATTTAAATACGCTGCGTGGGAACTCCGTGGAAAGTCTTATGCATCGCTATGTGGCTGCTTTAGTCGTTAACAGTAAAGGAGCCATACGCGATGTTATGTCAACTGCTGGTCGCGGTGGGGATGGCCAAAGTCACATTAGTCCGACGATGCCACTTTTACGTCTTGTAAAAGCATGGGTTGCGTCCGCCGCGACGATGCCCCTCGTCGCCGCCTTTGGCGATGCGGTCACTGTCATGTTGCAGCAAGTCTTCTCGCTAACCTCTCTGAATGGTAGTGCACGACAACATCACGGACAAAAGCAACATCGTCAACCACGAATTCCTCAGAATGTTGTGCTTTCAGTGTACGAAGGTCTCCGCTGTGTCACTGCTATCTTAGCATCTGGAGAGGAATCTATTGTGCCTTTCGAAAAACAAGTTAAGAAATCCAAACGAACCGCCTCACATACGGTGCGTGAATTGTTCATTGCTCCCTATGTAGTGCATGTATTTGAAGCCTTGTATCGACTTATTATGTATGGAACTGGTACTACAGAAGCAGAAACACAAGTGGAAAGAATGGCTTCTGGTGAAAAGTCATCACTGCAGGCAGCGAAAAAAACTGGACAAGGGCAATCTTATGTGTCTTCCGCATCTTCGTCTTTCCTGTCAGTCTTCAGTCTGGCAATGTGGAAAGAACTGATAGCCACAGTTACACTTCTTGCCGAATGCATAGGCACAGAGGATACAGTGAAAACGGTGAATATGGACAAACGCGAAAAAGAACTCGTACCTACTGGTAGTGTGCACGTGATGCTTGGCCGATTGCTAGAGATGTGCATTGCATTTGTCTCCCATCCCGCCTGTGCGCGGGATAAATCCACATGCGTGACCGCAACGGATGTGCTTGTCCGACTTTTTCCCCGTCTTCCGTGTGTTCAACACGACAGGCACCTAATGCCGCTGGTTCATCTTATGAATATCGTCACAAGTCCTGAAGCACGCCTCTCTCTTTGTCGTGCACTTGCCATTGCTATGCCGCGGGTGGAAAAGAGTAATAATCGTGAGGATGGCGTCTCGTACGGTTCCCCAGGTCACTTGGCGCAGCTAGCAGCCGTAAGCCGTGCCGTGACTTGTATGAATAGTTTTGCTGACGACAATACAGATATGACTCAGTATGATTTTGAGCTTCGTTACCATACATTCCGCACACTGCAGCGGTTCTTCGCAAATGACGGCAAGTCTTCGGCAACGAAGACAAGCCAGGCATCTGTTCTACCGAAAGGGCATGTCCGGCAGGAGAGAGATTATAGTGGCGATCATGATGTGATGATCCCCTTAGATGCAGGTAGCACCCCTGTACTGTGCATAGATGGATTTATTGCACTTGCAGCAAACGTTTCTTTTTACCTTCGTGATCATGAGGGAACTATTCGTGCTGTGGCATCTCAACTGCTTAACGCGATGATGGCCTACGCTGTGCGACAAGATGGCCGTGTACCGTCGTACAGTACCTGTGTTCTTAACAGTGTGGTGCGGAGCGAAGTGTTGCCATCCCTGCGCCGTGGTATTGTCTCGCGCAATGTGCACATTCGTCACGTGCATATGCAATGCTTTTCCGCTTTGGCACAGCATTACGCAACGCAATTTCCTTCCTTTGCCGCCCTCTTCTCACGTAACACGGAGCAGAGCTTCTTTGCCAACGTGGGCCATGTACAGCACCGGTGTCGACTCAATGCTCTTGCAATGCTCCGGCGGTCTGTGGGACGTTTGCTCCCGCGCGATGTCCTGCGAGTCTTTGTGCCATTTCTCCTTGCCGCGGTACGCGACTACGCACAAGGCCGGCGGGAGTTACAGAACCTTACGGAAGGACGAGCAAAGGGCTATTGTGGGGCTGTCCTCGAAACTCTCGCCGCACTTGCTGGGGCGCTGCCGTGGGAAGGTTACTATCGTGTTCTGAGTCTTTTGTTGATGAATGCCCGGGAGAATGCGTCATTGCGGCTGCCGATGCTTCGTGGTGTGGTGATGGTTCTTGACCAATTTCACTTTTTAGACGACGAGGGAAAAGAAACTGAGCCAATTGGAGGGAATGACAAATCTGATAAGGGCAAGTTTGGGGATAACGATGAGGATGAGGATGATGAGGATAATGTTCAACAAGCTCTTGGTGAGGAGGAAGCTCAAAATAATACGGATGCGAAGAACAAGGACACGAATAAGTCTGCAATAAAGGCTGCTGCGCTTCTTCGCGAAAAAAGAATAAAGTATAAACATGCACGTGTGATGCAGGTTCTTGAAGAAGACATTTTGCCGCAGCTATACGAATTTGTTGGGGGTGGTTCTCGCAAGAATAGCGTGAGTGCCGAGCTACGCGGGACAAATGTTCATTCCATCACTCACGTTCGTGGAGAAGAGCAGAAGGCGGACAAGGCACAGCAGAGCACAGCAATTTTGCAACTTCCTGTTGCCATTGCCATCACAAAAATAGTGAAGCGGTTTCCGTCTGATCGGTTTTCTTTACATGTAGAACACTTGCTCGATGAAGTTATACTCAAACTCCGCACAAAGAACGATCGACAACGGGAAAGTGCCAGGCGTATACTCAGCGCGATGCTATGCGAAGTCGGTCCCGGTAAACTCTCTTTTGTCATCACAAAGCTTAAGGATCACCTCGTACATGGCTATCAGCTCCATGTTCTCGGTTACACTGTAGTCACTATGCTGTACAATCTTTATGAGCCACATCATGCCATATCTTATGGGCAACAGAAAAAGTCGCGTCATACGGATGAGGACTCCAGTGATGCTGTTAAGCGCACAAGAAAAGAAAGTTCGATTCCCGGAAAAGGTAAAAACAAAGAGGATGATTATAAAGGAAATAGAGAAGCAGAGCAAAAGGAAGACGAGGTAGAAGAAGAAGAGGAAGAATACCTCGCACGGCAATTGAATTCTTCGCAGAAATTTGACCATGCGTACGGTGTAACTTGTCTATCCTCCTGCCTTGATGAACTGATGAGTATTTTCCTCGACGACTATCTTGGAGAAGTTGGTGAGCAGAAGGAGCAGGTGGAACTCATGAGTACGATGGTTGAAGTGAAGCGCAATCGTGCATTGCAGGGCTTTACTCTCATTGCCTCTCACTGTCAAGCAGAGCGCGTCATTGAAACGTTTCTACACAAAATCACATGGCTTTTAACACCACCAAGTGACGCTGCAAATGTCGACATCACACAACTCCGTGGCAGTGCCCGCGCTGGAGCTTTGCTGATGCAAGAGCTCAAGAGCAAATATATTACCATAAGTAAAAATGCCGCGGCAGACTTTACATTTGTTCAGAAGGTTCGGGTTCTTGCCGTTCGCGTCGCTCGTGCACTCATGACAAATCTGACGATGCAGGTGGAGTCCTCTTTCTGCACGGTGCGGGATTTACTTCGGCGACACAGCGAGGTGCGCGAGGAGAAGATTCGCTCTTTTGAAGCAAAGGACGGTACTCGCCGAATACGCGGCAACACACACATCACCATTCAAGGTGCCCCTAAGGTATCACTGAAGGAACAACTGGACGCGAACTTTCTTCTCGCGCCACGTCCTGAACGCGTGGATGTGGACTTTAGTGCACATACGGTATTGGCAACCCAGCAGAAACAGAAACTGCGGACCTATCGAGGACGGTACGGGAAAGAAGTGGAACGTGCAGCTCGTGATTTTTACCGCGAGGACCCAACAGCTGCGGTGGTGCTTGACACCCTCGACGAGTTTCTTCTGAAGTACTTGCTGAGTGTGCTGAAGCAAGTGCTTGGTATGGGGAAGGAGCGCAAGTATGGCACGGCAGCCGTGCGGCTGGACCTCGTGCGGGAGAAGAATAAAAATAAAAAGTCAGAAAGTGAACAACACGGCGATGGTGAAGCAGAGGAAGAGGGACAGAGCAGTGAGGATCAGACAAGAGAAGAAGAGATGGACGAAGAGGAAGGCGGGGGTGAAAGTAAAGAGGAAGATGATAACGTGGGCCCAGCGGAAGCGCTAGATCCACAGGAAATTGACGATGAAGGTGACGAACTCGACCGTTTCGCTGATGCAGAGGAGGACCATGCCGGCCATTCCAATGAAGATAAACAAAAACAAGACATAACAGCGGAATCGCCCGCAGCTGCGCAGCGGAAACCGCGTCCCATGTCGGACCTCACCGCATCTTTTACACGACAGCATCAGACACTCCTGGAGTCCTTGATTCCTGTGGTTCTCACGACTCTTGAAGGAGAAGGCAGTGATGCGGTGGTGGGCAACGCGCTGGATTGTCTTCTTGCACTTGTCTCGCTGCGCCCGCCTCTCCGTGCGGTTGGAGAACTGCACGATGCACTCTTCCGCACGGTCACGGCATTCTTTGCACGTGGGGCGGCGATCAAACAACGGGCTATGCGAGCGGCGGCTGCTGTGGTATCACACCAACGCTTTGTACTTCGTGACGAACAGGCTACTCAACTCATTCGTCTCTGTCATGCAGAGATTGTGGAGCGCAATGAGTTTGTTCCAATGGCGTTGAGTCTCCTCTACGCCGTTCTCGGCAAACATTCGCATGTAACGGAGGTTTATGATATTATTGGTGTTGTGACGGAACTTATGATGCATATGGGCTCTAAAAGACTGATCCGACAGCGCTGTGTCTCTTCACTCGCGCGTTTTCTCACGGAATACCGTATGACTCCCGACAAATTCCGCTCGCACATTGATCTCATATGTCGCAATCTCGACTATCCCGAGGTAACAGGCCGCATTGCGTTGCTTGAGCTTATGGACTTGCTTTCCTTCCGCCTGCCCACCGAAGTACTGCGGCGCGAGGCCCCATTGATGTTTATCCCCCTCGCCGTCACACTTGCCGCCGCAGAGTTCCGCGAGGCGAGGCAAAAGGCGGGAGATGTCATGTGTCACATTGCGCAGAACGCAGGGATAGATGTAATTGCGCCCATTCTTGCGGAATGGCTTGCGGATGGACAAACGCGGGCAAAGAAGGCAACCGCGTTGCAAGCGTGGGCATTGCTTATTCCAGCCGTCGCCGCGGCGTATGATCTTTCTGCCACACACACTGCCGGAAGTGATCCCACCAGTGAAGAAAATGCAGAGTCCTTTGCGGCGTGTTGCGCGTGGTCGCTTCGGGCCGTGCTGGACGCGGCAACGTTTGACCAAATTGCCGCTGCCGGCTCTCGCCGGCGCCACGAGGAGCTCTCCGCCCCCGCGCGGGAGAAACTGGAGCTCCGTGGGTGGGCGTATGTCTTTTACGGCTTGCGCTCTGTGGAGGCAATGGTGAAAGTGTTGCCTGTGCGCATGTGGTGCGAAGTCTTTGCGGCGGAACTGATACCGTGCATACGTGGGCACCTTGTGCTTCACACACATCCGTGGATTCAGTCTGTCGCACTGCGACTGCTGCGCATGTATTGCCATGATGCTGTGGAGCCACACTGTGGGTACTTTAGCGCTGTTGCGCCATGGACCGTTGAACTCCGCGCAGCAGAAGAGGAGACCCTTCAGACATCTAAAAAGAAGGAGAAGCGAAAGAATACGAAAAAAGAGATGAGTGCGTCACGAACAAAGCATACAAGTTCAGCGCTAAGCGCTGAAACAACGGAGGAGGAATACTCCTCACGGCCTTATATGTTGCAGTTTAATCGGACTGGCCCTGTGGACACAATCTCGCGTGCAATGACTGTTGTGGGTGAGCTCTCTGCCACACTACGATCACTCATACAATACTTTGGCACCTCCGATGTGCCGAATGAAAAGTACACCGCACATCGTGCAATGCTAAACCCTGCACGAGGGGACGCGGTTGGTACTGCGCTCTATCTCACACGAGCCATGTCTGTTGCGAGTGTTGCGCTCCTTGTGGCTTCTGCATCCTCTGGGAATACACTGTCGCAGTGCAGGAAATTCGTTGCACAACACTTTGGTTTGCTTTGTCGACAGTTACACGCACTCGCGACACCTGTTCTTCGACACGAGAGTGTGTCGAATGTTATGGTGCGCACTGCATCTCTCGTGCAGTACATGGGAGGATTTCTCAGCACAATCCCAGAACTGGATGAAAAAAATAACAACAATGATAATAATAATAATGAGGAGGAGGAGGAGGAGGAGGAGGAAAATGATACAAGGCGACTTCAGTGTAGTGAGGCTGTGCGATGGATTCTGTGTGAGGCGATTGGGCTTTCGTTTTTGAAAAACACAGTAGTGCCGACTCTGTCCATTGTGATGCGCTGCGGCGAAAGGTCAGAGAAACTCAGTGCAATGGCCTCACAGGCATCGACAATGATTCGCGAGCAAATTGAAGCCCACCGTGAGGACTTTGTTGTAGACCATGCAAAAACCACAATGGGGAAAACGGGTAAACGGGAAAGGGATTCCAACAGCAGTGCGGTGCCGCTCACGTGCGATGATGTACTCTTTGCAATGTCATCTAAAGAAACCGCAGTGAAAAGTACAAAGCGCGACGCGAATACAAAGAAGGATGTGGTGAAGATGCTTCGCAAACGCCAGCACAGTGCAGTGAGGGGAAAGTAAATATCCTTTGAAAAGCGAACTGAGTGCGAAGAAGAAGGATTCTTTTGCTGAGCTATGTATCTATCTCTATGTATCTGTATATATATATATATATATATATATATATACAGATACATAGACAGAAGGAGAGAGAGAGAGCTGTATGGTGTATTCTCTTGTTCATTGTTTTGTTGTTGTTGTTGTTGTTGTCCTTCAATTCAAAAAGTCCTCTTACAAAAATGGGCAAATAAAAAATAATAATAATATTTTTTTTTTGTCGCGCACGATGAATGCAAGGTCTTAATTTACTGAGTAAGTGCTGAAATATGAAGTAAAGACTGAAAGAATTGAATTCATTAAAAACAAAAAAAATAAGATTATTAAACGATTAAAATTTGAAACTATAGCGCAGCAAATACAATAAGGAGAAAAAGAACAAAAATCTTTTATTCTTTTGTTAAGTTTCTTTTTTTTTTTTTTTTGAAAAAAGTATCATTTTGCTTGTTTGTTCATTTGGTACTTATTTGTTAATCAAAGTGTCCGCTAGCTCCTTCACTCATTTTTCTTTCTTTTTTTGCTTTTTTTTTTTTTGTGTGTGTGTGTCTCCATGTAACTGTTTGAATAGGTATTTGCAGGTCTGATAGAGTGGTGGCACAGAACCGCAAAAAGAAAGTCTTAGCGGGGAAACTGAG
Organism: Trypanosoma boissoni; assembly: GCA_030849725.1. Classification (NCBI taxonomy): domain Eukaryota; phylum Euglenozoa; class Kinetoplastea; order Trypanosomatida; family Trypanosomatidae; genus Trypanosoma; species Trypanosoma boissoni. The sequence continues at coordinate 80,424 of JASANW010001430.1, read as the reverse complement.
AAAAGAAAGTAAAAAAGAAATAGAGGCGGTAGGGGAGAGCCATAGAAAACGTGAAGGGTAGAGAAGTAAAAAGGAGAAGGTCGAAAAGGCAGTCTTTCCGGTTTAATTACAATCACACGCGGTTGAAAGTTTAAAAAAAAAAAATATATATATCTTTTTAAAAAAATTCAGTGGGCAGTTGGAATACAACACAGACAATAAAAAAAAAAAAACAGGTGTAAAATTGTTTTGTAAAGCACAAAGAGAAGGAGTAAACTAACGTATTCATATATATATATATATATATAACGGTTCCTTTTTAAAAGGGAAAAGGGTGTGTGATTGTGAAAGCGAACTTTTGCACCAATCACTTGCCCAGCATCTTCACGGATACTTGCATTATTGTATTATTACAGATTACTGATTTAGTATTGTTAACATTAGGATCCCTGAGCGGTATGTCGTTCAGGCGCCAAAATGAATGCAGCCCGCGCTCCGTAAAAGTTTACACCACTTCCGCCTTGGGCGTTAGTTCCACTTCGTTTGGTTCACCCGTTTCCGCGGACTATCGTTCCCTGCAAGAGCCTGACCTCAATGCATTGAAGCCACCGACAACAACAAGAACAACAACAGCAGCAAAGTCTTCGTCATCGCGTATGGCAATGCGGCAGGGCAAGAGACATCACCCCGCAACGGCACGCAGTGCCTTATCCGCAACGCGGCTAAAGGCAAAAGGGAGTCCAGCAAACGGGGATCGTGCTGCTGAGAACGGGAGTGCTGATGGGGCGCAAGGTGTGTCGCCGACACGTGATGTTCCAGGAGCAGTTGAAGTGGAAGCGGAGCCAAACAATCCGCCAAAATTATTAGTCGCGCAGGAACTTCGTTCCGGGCGCTCGCGTGGTGAAAATGCCCCTTCCCCCCGCGTTCGTATCTCCCACGCACGTGCAAACTCCGCTCTGACCTCACGGCACTCCGTTTCGCCTTCGCAGAGTATTCGGGAGCACAGTCAAGCCGCAACGGCTCTCAGTGGCGACTTTGAAAGTTCTGTTGAAGGAACAAGTCGTTCGCAAAGCGTGAGGACGGCCTTTTCGGCGTTCCCACGTGGCCCAGTTGTGACGGAGATGTGGGCTCGCAGTATTGTACAGCCGCTAGATGAGTATCTGCTCTACACGCGCAATGGTGTAAACAGTCTTGGGTACGAGGAACTGGTGAGACAGCAACAGGCATTGCAGCTGCGTGAGCAACGGGCACAGCAGCGAATACCACAAAACAGACAATTTGCGGAGTGCCTGAGTTATAGTTGTGCAAGTATCTCTACATTACGGCGCATGCGTAAGGGTGAGGACGGTACCGACACGTTGATCGAGGAAGAAAGTGAAATGGGGCCTCTTGGCGAGGAGGAGGAACGTGCGCGGACTATTCAACTCCACGAGCGATACATTATTGAACGTGGCACTCCATTGCTGTTCCGCAGTCCGCGCAGGCGACTTTTTGTGGACGAGTCCGATAATGGAATGAAAAGTAATGGTGGTAAAATGGACGAGAGCAATGGATACGGAAACGCAGAGGATTCACAGCTTTTCTCCTCGAAAGGGCAAAGAATTAGCGCCATCACTGAGGGTTTTATGGCGTCGTCTTTTGTGTCGAAGCGTAACCAATCGGGAGGAGCAGTTAGCGCCACAAAACGACCCCTTCTCCTCTCACAGTGCGCGGATGGAAGTAAAACAAACACTAGCATCAACAATGGCGATGCAAACTGCGACAGTTCTGTGAATTCGCTTTTTCACGGCAATGTGCAGTGTGAACAAGAGTACGGGGCTGTGTCGGGTTTTTTGGATTCCAACGGCGGAGAATCCTCTTCGAGTGCCGTCGTCGGTTCCGCGACATTGGTTCCTGTATCGGGGACTTCTTCACTGTTGCCTGATGAACATACGGCAGCCGATCTGCTTAACGACCCACTCTTCGCTTTAACTGGTGAAGAAAATTTTGAGCGGCTAATGCTTGTGCAGGAGGAACATGAGGAACGCAAGTTTCTTTACCAAAAAGGCGACACAGCGACGACAAACCCACAATGTCCGGACGGCGATGGTCGGAGTGTCACATTCGGTTCAAAAGTTATGGATGCGCAGAGCGAGAGCTCAGCGCCACGCGGAAATAGTATGCGATTTGAACAACCAAGACCCATTCAGTCCCCGCAACAACAGCAACGGCAAGGAAAGGGGGGTGTATCTGTAGAGCAGTTTGTGTCTGTTGCTTCGTCGAGAAGGGCGAATAAACAATCTGTAGATTCGACGGTGGCGATGTCGAAGAAAAAAACTGCGGTGGATTGCAAAAAACGCCTCGTGCAATACACCGAAACACACGCCACGCCTGTAAATATTATACAACAACAACAGCAGCAGCAGGGAAGGCAAGTACAGCCTTTAGCGCGGGACAAACGTGCGGTTGTTCGTGCGGTGAAGCGTGAGAACGGTAGACTATCTTTTTCATTGCAACGGGAGCAGGAAAAGTTCAATTCCATATCGGAGTCTCACCTGCATGAAGTTTCACCGGTTCACCAAAGCGTTCCAGTGCCCACCGCTCCAAGTCTCACATTGGACACTACTCCATCACCGACATCAAAGGTCCATGCTGTAGATGATTTCTCAAGCAAGACCACGCCCACGAGCGCAAACGTTTCCCCAAATGAGAATGCCACACTGTCCTGCTCGAAACCTCCGCTTTCCCCACCCAAGTCGAATTCACCGTCGCCGCCGACGCCGCACTCCTCCGATGTGTGTCTTCGGCATGCGGTCGACGCCAGTGCGTGGAGCACTCCGTACCCCGCGGCGTCGGCCACGCCGTCCCCGGCGCGGGAGAGGGCGCCCGCGCCGTCGCCACACCTCGAGCCGGTCGGAAAGGAGCCGCCCCGGCCCGGCGCCGTTGGGGGTCTCCGGCCGGAGCTGCCGTGCGCGGCGACAGGGGCGAGCCCGGTGAAGCCCAGCTCCGTGCTGTCCTCGCCGTCGGCAGTCTCGTCCGCCGGGGATGAGGAGCCCTGCCTTGCCGGCACAAACAGCGAGGAGGAGGTGGAGTTACGGGAGTTTTTGCGGTTTGCAAAGAAGGAGCAACGGGTAAAGGGCAACGACACGAGCAATGCTGGTCTGTTCACGGCGCTGCGACAGCGCCATTGCGCCCGTGCAAAGCAGGGGAGAGATATCGGTGCAGTAACGCCATATGATGTAGTCAGTGAAAGGGACGAAAGTACCTTACTCTATGGCGGTGGCCAATACACACAGAATGTGGCGTGTATTTTGTCAACATTTGGACAGATGTGGCGCTCTACCTTTCATGAGAACATGTGTTGGGATGAGCTTCCTGCGGCGGTGCAGGGGCAACTGCTGTTCTTCAATATTCCCACAGAAAACATCCACTAGGACACGGCAAACAGAAGGCCGAACTGTGGAGAGAAGTAGAAAAATGAAGAAGTGGGTGTGACCCATGGCTGTGCAGTGGTCGCGCGACAGACTTTTTTTGTTGTTGCTGTGCGTAGAGAAGGATGAAGGGGGAAGACAAAGTAGGAAAACTGACTTGTTTTATTTGGCCAGTGAGTTTTATATGCTGTGCGAACTCTAACGATTGTGGCAATGTAGGTGTGTGTGTGTGTGTGTGTGTGTGTGTGTGTGTGTGTATATATTGAAGATGGGTGCTTTTGGGTGATTCATGATAATGAGACTTTTTTTTTTTTGCTTTTTCAGTTGAGAAAGAAGGAACATTCGATAATTTATCTAGACAATAACAGGGGTGTATATATATATATACAAATGAAATTATAAATATACGAGGAGGACGAAGAAAGAGTGAAGGACTGGTGTGATGTCGATGCTGATCATAACGGTACTCCGGGATAGCACGCATCGTATAAAGGAGGGTTCACATAAAGCGAGAAAAAACTTGTAAGGAGAGAGTAACAAAGCTAAAAGGGCAAAAAAGAAAAAAAAGGACTGTGACAGAGAGGAATGGAAGGGGAAAGCGATTGCAGGAGAAAGGGGATAAAGTGAGCGAGTACGACAAGGAGGTGTAGAATAAACGTGTTCGACTTGTCAATTTCATTGAAACCAGTGTGATTGTCATGTTTGCAACTTGTTATTTTCTTTCTGTTCTCATGCCTCGGTCATTTTTTCTCCTCATCTCATATCCATGCATTGAATTTGAAGTTTTCTTCTTGTTCCTAAACCCCCCCCCCCCTGGTATTGCTGTTATATATATATACATATACTCTCTTATTCGATATTCACATACACACGTTTCCTTTAATTGAATCGTCTCAAAAAAAAAAAAATGATCCTTTTAGTCAGAAAGAACAGATCTTTATAGTTGTATATATATAAATATGTACGAATGGGTGAGGGTGAGGGTGTGTGTGTGTGTCTATGCGAGAGAAAGATAAAGATTATGCGCCTGGATTTTTCGTATTACAAGGAATAAAAAGAAATTTTGCGTTTTTGCACTTTTTATAGATATTTTCGTGGGACCCCTGTTTCCCATGTTCCTTCTCCCAGTTAACGTTGGAACGTTTGCCATTTGAGTAGTTTTTGCATAACTTATCACGATGTTTCCTTGTTGTGTAACAGACAACAAGACACGCAATGCCAAGGAGGGGTTCAAAGAGGTGAGGGATATTCTATGGTTATTATTATTAAAACATTTTTACTTAAAGCGGAGGTTGCAATACATTTTGAAGAATGTATGTAAAAGAATCTTTGTTGTTCTTGTTGTTTATATTTTGCTCCATTGCGAACATAGTTACTTGATCGATATTTCGCGTTTTTTTTTTTTTTCTATCGTGCACACCCCCTTCTTTTTTTGTGTGTGTCTGTGTGTGTGTGTGTGCCTATATTGGATAAACCCTATTTTTGCCAAAAGAAATAGATTTCAAATTACACGTATATCCCTCTTGTTGTTGTTGTTTTTCTCTCTCACTCACCTCACCTCACCCTTACTTTTCTTTTTTGTTATCTTTCGTTTCTGAATGTATGCCTTTTCTTATTTGTGTTGAATAACTTAAACTTTATAATTTTTTTTTTTTTTGGTTTTTGAAAGTATAGCCGCTTTTCCAAATAGATTCACACTGCTTTTTTTTTCACATTTATTCTTTTATTAATATATTTGCCCCACAGACGCCTTTGTGACTGTCATGCGTGTCTCACACATTACACGTGCCAGTGCTTCCTGTGTGCGCATTGTGTCCGCGGTACAGCTCGCAGGCTGTCGCGGTCCCAATGTCTCACCGCTTTCTCTTTCACCCGCGCGCACCCGCGGGAGCCGCATGGCGTCCTCGTCTTTGCACTGCCAGCGGCGAGCCATTGGGCCGCGCCAGTACGCCCCGCGCGGGTTTCGTGAGGCAGCTGGTCGAGCGCCCATGACATTTGAGTTTGGAGAGGAATGCAATGATTTGGCAAAAGTGGCGCACCAGACAAAGAACTACGGAGATGCCATCAGTCTTTTTGACAGGGCGCTTACTATGCGACGTGAAAAGTATGGCCCGATCCATGAACAGTGCGCGGCAACGCTGCACAACATTGGTCGGGTCTTTCTTGATATGAAAGAGTATGGCGCTGCGGAAAATGCCCTCACAGAGGCTGCGGCTATTTACGAAGAAGTCGATGGGAAAAGTTCTGTGCGATACGCGGAAAGCCTCGCCTTGCTTGCCCTCGCTTATACATATCTATCGTTTCTGGATGAGGCGGAAAAGGCTTTTAAGGATAGCATTACTGTGTTTCGAGATCAGTGCTATAATCATGGAAAACAATCGTGGATCCCTGAAGAACCGGCGCCAACGAGAGATCCGCAAACACATCCACTCGCAGCGGCGGCACATGCGCTGGCGGATTGTGCACAACTTTTTCTTCTGCGTGGACAGGAACACAACGCGATTAGTTTTCTGGAGGAGGCGCTTGAGATTAGGCGATACCTCTACGCAAGACATAACAAGTACCGTCCAGTTATTGCACAGACTCTCAATAAACTTTGTGAGTTAAAAAAAGCTATTAATGATGGTACCGGGGCGGAAATGTGTATAAATGAGTGTCTAGAAATATGTGTTGCAACACTAGGGCGTGACTCACCAGCCACAGCACAGGCAACAAGTAGTAAAGCCTCTCTCTTAGCCGCACGTCGTCAGTTCCGTGAGGCTCGCAGGCTATACGAGGAAAGCACAGCAGCCTATGCCGTGTCATTAGGCAAAGACTCGGGGCTTTATGGTCTTGAACTTGTGAAGCTTGGCCGCATTGAGGAACTGTGTGACGATTACTCCATGGCTCAGAAAACGTATGAACGTGGGATTGATGTCATTAAAAAAGCAATTGGTACCGAGGCTTTACAATTAGCAGAAGCGTATACATTCCTTGGATCACTCCTTGTGAAACGTCAGGAATTGGACCGATCAATTCAATTATTTGCGGAAGCAGTGCGACTGCGAAAAGCCAAGAACAAAAAAGACCCACAATTGGCCTATTTGTACCAAAAACTAGGTGACGCGTATGCGATGCGGCGGGAATCCCACGCGGAGGCATACTTTCTGCTTGCCATTGAGCACTTTCGTGAAAACGCCAAGATTGAACCGCTTCAGCGAACATTTCTTACCGATGTGCTGGACGATTTGGGGCTTCTTTATCTTGACTTTAATCACTTTGAAAAGGCGGAAAAGTGTCTCAAGGAAGCTCTTGATACGCGTATTGAAATGCTTGGGGAGAGTCACGCAACGGTGGCGTACTCGTACAGTAACTTTGCGCTTCTCTATCTTCACAGAGAGGACACAACGAATTGTGAAAAGATGTGTCAATGTGCTTTGGATATGTATGCCAAAACAGCTCGATCAAATGTTCTTGCGCAAGCTGATGTGTACACCACATACGGACAGTGTTGTCATTTGCAAAAACGATTCACTGAGGCGCTGTCATGGCACGAAAAGGCTCTTAATGTCCGGCGAACTCGAGGAGAAAGCACTGAAACCGCCACAGCTGAGTCACTAAACCACATTGCCCGTGTGTATGTGGCTTTGAAACAGTACGCGCAAGCCACACGGCATCTCGCCGAGGCAAAAAAGATTGCTTACCAGTTCAGTGCCGAGCTGTCGCAGTACCTGCGACAGGAGATCGCAAAGACGGAGCAACAAATTCCGCCGATTGATCAGTGGTGCGAGGAGGAGCGAGCCATGGTGACGCCAGCGATTTCTAACGGGGAGAACACAACGACTGGCACTCCTACACTGTAAGAAGGGGGAGAAAAAGAGAATGTATGAGGGAGAACTATATATATGCATTTGCGCGGTGATGATAGCCTGCGCGAATAAATTACATTTTCTTCTTTTTTTTTTTTTTTGTGTGTGTGTTGTTCTTGGGTAGGCTATCGTTTATTTTTGTTTCAATTGGATCACAATATTCTTTTATCAATCCTTCTTATTGTGTTTCCCTCTCTTTCTCTCACTCTTGTACATAAAACAAAGCACTCGTGATGTCGACGAATCGCTACCCTGCGTTACCGAGTCGCATGTCGCTCATTGCGTTCAAAAGTCGTCTTAAAGGCGCACAAAAAGGCCACACACTTCTTAAGAAAAAAGCTGATGCTCTTGCTTTACAATACCGTTCCGTTATGGCCAAATTGCGCAAGGCAAAGCTTGAAATGGTCGAACAAATTAAAGACTCCTACTTTACCATTACCAATGCACAGTTTATCGCCGGAGATATTGGGCTTTCTGTGCAAGAGTCGATGAAGGTGCCAACGTATGCCATGAGGCTCAAGATTGACAATGTAGCCGGTGTGCGTATTCCGAGTTTTGTTGAGCAGCACCGGGACGACATGGATGAGGGCGGTCGGTATCAGTCCACGGCGGGGCTGGGCAGAGGCGGGGAACAAATCAGAGAAGCCCGAGGCGCATTTGGTGAGACACTGAAAGTGCTTGTCCACATTGCTTCACTGCAGGTGAGCTGGACGACACTGGACTTGGCGCAAAAGATAACGAACCGCCGAGTGAACGCACTTGAGAAGGTTGTGATTCCGCGTGTGCAGGGTACGATGGATTACATCACCTCCGAGCTTGATGAACAGGAGCGCGAGGAGTTCTTTCGACTCAAAATGGTACAAAAGAAAAAGAAACAATTGGTGGAGACTAAGCGGCGTGAGGCATCCGAGCGCGAGGCTGCAGAAAGCAGTGCCCAAACGTACCGCCAAGAGGCCGTGCCAAACATTTTGAAGGTCATGAACGATAGTGAAGTGGATGAGTGCGACTTGGTCGTTTAGTGGAAAACGATATATGTTGGATGTGAAGGAGCAATAACAAAAGAAGAGAAGAGAAAAGCGAAATGAAAGAGAAAGCCGAAGAAGAAGAAGAATTATGTGTGGCTCACTAAACCAATGGAGGAGGAATATAGAATAGGCAAATGAATGTCTAGAGAAGAGTGGATTTTTCTTTTTTGGTGGTGGTGGTGTTTTAGGCGATTGAAAAAGACTTTTTAAAGGAAATGTGATTTCATAAAGGCTAAATGGTTGTTGTTGTTGCTGTTGTTGTAGTTCTGTTCTCTATTTTGAGAACTGTTGAATCAATATACAGTGTGACGAAGCCTGACATATCAACCCACCACCAGTTACACATATACACTGATAATTACAATCATTTGTACATAGTTTTAGTCTCCATTTAATCTCTCTTGTTACTCGAAGCTTTTCCTTTGCCTTTTTTTTTTTTTTGTGTGTGTGTATGTGTGTGTGTGCGTGTTTTTTTTTTTTTTTGTTCGAAATCACTTCACGTGCAGAAGTGAATAAACCAAAAAAAAAAAAGATCGGATTGAACCTTTTATTGCGTTGTAAACTGTAAATTATGTGTGAGAACCAATAAATTGTTTTCCTTTTGTTTTTTACTTTTTCTATTTATTTATTTTTTTTTTGCTATGAATCAGTGAAGGAAGGGACTGTTTAGTTTTACAAAGAAGTCTCTTCAATTGAATCCGGTGAATTCAATTAAAGAGTAAACCGACGGTACACATTAAGGTATTACAAAGATGAAACAGTAACTGAAAAGCAATTGAGTGAAAAGTGGGCATCGCTCTTAGAGTCGTTGAAATGAACGGATTCAGAAAACGAGAAGTTGAGTTTTGCTGAAACTTTGTGAGGTCTTCTATTAATGACTTTTGTACACACACCGCGTCGGAAATTGACGCATAACCGGAAATGCTTTGTCTTATTAAATGGAATGTCGGAGCGTGGCATACAGTTTGACAGTATTGTAACTGTATATATATATATATATTTGAGGTAGGCTTTGGTGTAGCTTTCTCGCTGAAGGGCGGGGGCAGTCTCTCTTCACAGGGTCTACTTCTTATTTCATTTAATACTATTTTTCTTGCGCTTTAATGTACGCGCTTCAACTACTGCCTGTTTCTTTATTTGTTTGTTTGTTTTTTTGTTGTTGTTTCCAGGATACCTGCGAAGATACCAGATAATGATTTGAGATTTGTACTTAATCTTGCTGATGCTATTTTATGTGTCTTCTCGAAGCCATACACTGCATGTCAATCCATCAGCTGTCCTGTATGCAAAGGAACAGTAGTGTGAGGGATGTGCTTGCATAGCGGTTCGTTAGATAAGAAACTGTCACTTGCTCTGATTGAGCTATTTAAACAGGTAAACGGAACTGTGTTCTTTGATAATGAGGATTAATACAATTATGATCACAAAGGTCTATTTATGCACACGACACGATGTGATAAACAAATTAAAAAAAAAAACTCTGTCGTGAGTAATTGTATTACTCATGTGCAACGGGTTTCTATCATTTAGGCTTCGTTAGTGAAGCATTGAGGAATTTGTATGGAATGTATAGTGTAACGATGAGGAGAGTGCAATCTGGATACTATGAGGGCACACATATTTATTGATTGTGCTTGTTTGCTTATTTGTGCACGGGGCGCATGTCTTAAACAGAAAGCAAACAAACAAAAAGTTGTCTCTTCATATGGATAGGATCGTATAGTTCGACCGCTTTACGTTTCTACTCCTATTTTTTTGTTTTGTTTTGTTTTGTTGTTCAGACATCCCACGTTTTTTTTTTTTTTTTTTTTTATTACTACTATTAGTATTGTTATTATTGTTATTTCTCTGTGTGTGTTTTATTTTTAAATAAATAAAAAAACCGTTAGACAGTATATATATATATATATATATATATATATACTGCATAACTTGTGCACGTGATTAAGTGAACAAGAGGAGAATTCGCACAAGGAGAGAGAAGAGGAGGTGAGACAGAGAGTTTTTGTGATTGTGTTGTTCCATATTTCCTCTTTATGCCGCGATTACCAATTTGGATTGGCGGCTCCGTACTCACAGGTGCCGCGTATTACGGCTTTTATTACAAATTCTATATTCCACGTCACACAACACTGCATGAAAATGAAAGTGCGGTTGAGAAGCAAAAGCTTTACGTGCAGTCCCTTTATCAACGTTTTGCCCTGATCCGCCACAATGTGGAGTCGACAGTGCTTTCTCTATCATCACCCTCCTCACAGTATGCGACAAACCGACATCGGCTTTCATTATACTGTGAACTGCAACAGCTTCGCAAAGCCTTTTATGATCTACCCCTACATGCGCAAACAGCATCGGAAAAGCAAAAAATTTTGCGTGACCTTGATAGATTAGAAGTTAGACATTGCACTGTTCTGAACTTTCGTGACGAGGCACTTGCGTTGTGGCAAGTTTTAACCTGTCAGTTTTGCTATAGTGTCTATGGTCTGTGTTTTTGTTTGATTGACGTTGCCGTACATCCGCTCACGAGACACTGTGAAAGTGCCGAGTGGGTCCGACGGCGGGCGCTGCATTATGTCTCGAGATGGCTACTGCGCCGTCTTGACATACGAGTTGCCATGACCCTTCACGACTCCACAGTCGTTCCTCGTAGTCTGAAGAAAAATAACGCAAGCAGTACAAGAACTCCTTATCCCGCTGATTCAGGCGAAGAAAAAGAAGATGCGGCAATGTATTTAGTATTTGCCCCGCAGCACTGGATTGAAGTGATTGGATTTTGGGGATGCCCGACAAATCCAATGCTGTACAGTACGCGTATACATTTGCTCCATCCGTCGTGTCGGTACGGGCTCTCTTCTGGTCCTCGTGTCACTGTCGTGCCGTATGAATTGTACTGGCGCCATCAGTGGCTTCAGGCGCAACGTGACCTGCGGAGTCCAGTCATGGCAAAGGATGAGCTCGCATCTATCGCCCCGGCTGTAAATGAAAATCGTCTTCATCATGACGAGACTGGAGAGTTCAATCAAAATACAGAAGCACCGTCTGTGACTTCGTCTTTTGGTTATCCGTTGGCATCACAAGTTTTTATGGGAACAGGGGAGTCGTACCCGAGTCTTCTCCCTGTTGCTGTTACAGGTTTACCCCGTTTGCTGTTTCTGGGCGATGCCGTCGCACGACCAGATGTATTGGTACGGCCTAAAGCTCAAGAGACGTTTGCGGATGTTCACGAACGCCAGTTTCACGCCTTTCGAGCAGAATCGGCAGACGAGGAATCGAGTAAAGAGCTTGATGGGGAAACTGCAGCTAATGCAGAAGCGATGGCGCTCTCACATTTGCGGCAGTGGCGCTTTGGATGTCCATTTTGGCATCGAGTCACTTGGGGTGCGGCATACGGTGGAGAAAGCCGTGCAGGAAATCAGGCGCGTCGGGAATTGGCATTCCGTGTGGGTCGTTTGTGTTATGCAAGTGAATTGATGTCAGTGCAGACGGAATTGCAGAAGGAATTGTTGGAGGAAGCGTAAGATGAATAGGGTGTTATCTTTTTTTTCTTTTTTCTTTTTTCTTTTTTTTTTTTCTTTGGTGAAGGAGGGTTTGGTTCCCTCTTTCCTCACATTCGCCTAATGCCTAAATTACTTTGGAAATGAAGGACTTGGAGCATGCATAGACTCAGGTATATGCGTGTGTTTGTGTCAGTAGAAGTGAAGGAGAGGACAAAACCTCAAAAGATAAAACAGTTATCATCTCCTGGGCTTTTACTTTTATGCACTCTTCTTTTTTTTTGTTGTTGTTGTTGTTGTTTACTTTTGTTTTCCATTTCTGCTCTTACATTCTTTCTTTATGTGTCTATCCGGATAGTAGTGGTGAAGTTGCCGTGCTGAATGCTTGTTCGTTGGCGCTCAGCGGTAACGAATGCCTCCCATCTCAGTGCCTTTCGCCACTTCTCTCACCCGGCCGGCGATGGCGCTGAGTTTTCCAAAGCCAAATCCCCGCCCCGGCCTTCTCGTCCTGCCGTGAAACTGCAGGAGACAGAGACGGTGCCCAGCGCACATAGTGACAGTGCCGCTGTGGCCACCGGCGCCGCAGCCGATGCCGCGCCATTGGCGACAGGTGCCGTGACGGCATTTTTAGAGGAAAAGGAACGACAGGTGAGTCAGGCGCGACTCGACCGCAACGCTGCTATTCCGCTCCCCACACACCCGGATGATATGGTGCCGCTGTTTCGCCGTATTCGGCGTAGTGAGAAGATGAAACAGGTCGCGGCAGATCCCGAAAACCCAACGTATGAGCGGAGAGATCAATTTGTTCAACTGCCCCCACCGAAGATGCACCCGTGGGTGAAGGACACGCCCATTGGTCCACACATTCTACACGGCGACGGGCAGCTTGGCATCGCGGGGACTGGAGAGGTTGGCTTTGACAACACACATGTCACAGAGACATTACCGCGTGATTGGCGCGGATTACAGTATCGTTCGATTTTGCGACAACGGCTTCCACAACGCAACGGTAAAGTAGTACAGGATGCCGTTGTGCGGAATAGTTTCACACGCACTGGTCGCGGTCTCTTTGCAACGCGTGACATTGCCGCGGGAGAAGCCATTATGATTGTACAGAGCACTGCGCAGAATGTTGGTGTCAAGGGCGAAATAGAGCGTCTGGTGGAAATGTCCGTCTCTATTCTTCTTAACGCACGCGACGGGGACGAAGCTTCCCGCAGTTTTCTACACGATTGGGTTCTTACAGGACAACCTTCTTCCTTGCTGGAGCACTGGCCTTTGCAGGCCACACAGCAAGTCTTGGAGCGCATTGGTGGGAGTGAAACACTGCATGCGCTGGAATTGCACGAAATTCATATCGCGCGACTCGCTGCGGTGATAGACATGAACAGCTTTCTCGTCGAGTCGTACTATGCGGAACGAAAAGGCATGGCCTACTTTCCAGAGGCCGGATTTGTTAACCACAGCTGTGTTCCAAACGCCACCTATGATGTTATTCCGTATCATACTTTTCAAGAGAGTAGTTATTATGTTGAAGAAGAAATGGATCCGGCAATGCAGAAGAATGTTTCTGGGTCCAGTGCGGACCCTACAGTGTGTACGAGCTCAACTTCACCGGAAACAAGCCTGCCACAGGTAATGCAAAGCCAAGACTCTCACTTCTCAAGTGATGGCGTGACGGGGTATCCGGATCTCACAGAGAGCAATGCGCCGGTTTATCTTTTTTGTTGTCGTGCCACGGCGGATATTCCATCTGGAGCGGAAATCCTTATTAGTTATGTTCCACCAGAGTGGTCCTTTGATAATCGGCAGTATGTCCTCCATGACCGATACCGCTTTTGGTGCAAGTGCCCAAAGTGTGCGCCGACCCTGGACGCAAAGTATGCCCGTGTACCACGACTCATTGTTGTAATGCTCTTCGCAAGTGTGGCGTTGCAATTACTTGTGATGCACCAGCGCGGCGTGGAGGAGTTTTCCGCACGAAGAGAGGATCATTCTGCGAACACAGAAAACACGAGGGACCGGCCGGCACGACATCGTGGGCTCTTTGAATTAGCAGAAGAGGACCGTTTGAAGGAATTGTATGCACTCGACAGGTCATCTCTTCCCGCGCCTTTGGCAAACGATCCATGGGCCCGCCCACCACGATAGCTTCCCGCGTTTGAAGAGGGGAGATCCTTTATGGGGGTCTTCAATAAATGAATGAATGGGACTGTGCGCGTGCATACATCTGTGCGTGTTGCGAGCTTTTGTTGCTGGTGGTGGGGGGCGTCTAGAGCATTTTACAAGCTCTCAGTGTGTGTGTGTGTGTGAATTTTATTATTACTATTTTTTTTTTTTTTTTTGAGAGAGAGTGGGAGTGGGAGGGAGAAAGAAGGGTTTCCTTGTGATACCCTCGCAGTGATTGTGTATGAGCTGAAATAGTTGTTGTTTTTTTTTTTTTTTTGAATTGTGTCATTTTTTCTCTGATTGTTAAATTGTTCTTTCACCTAAAATGTTCTTTCTTGTGTTTTTGGTGTTCTTTTTGTTTTGTTTTTGCTTAGGATACCGAAGAAAGGCACCGATTCCTCGACGTCGTTGCAGGTCTTTTCATTAGAGAATTCCCCACACCTTTATAGAGAAGGTTTTTTTTTTTTTCTCCTTTTTTTTCTTAACGGAAAAAAGAAGTGATAAATTCATAAAGGGATCTCTATTTTCCAATATTGAAGGACTGACGCTCTGTGTTGTTTCTACTATTCAGGCACATACATATAGATATATATATATATATATATATATAGATATATAGATATATATATACATACATACATACATATATAGAGAGAGGGGGAAAGAAGACGATTTTTAAAGGCAAAGAAACATATTGATCTGTGAACCAAGGAGAATGTGGCGTCTGAAGGTCATTAACAGTTGCGTGCACAACGACGACCTTGTCCTCCCCGTTGCCCCGCAGCCTTCTGTACTGCAACAGTTTTACACATATTGGCGTGACGAGGATGAGAAAATCAACCAATCCGCCAATGCTTTTTGTGGTGTAAAGGCACACACGATCACCACTGGAAAGCGACGGGGAAAGAAGCGGTCTTACAAAGTAAAGCGGACCTCACCAAATACAACTCTGAGCGATTGGGTAAATCGCATTCCGCATGTGGCTCTGGGCCGTCATACGTCTCTTCCGGCGTCCTATCGGCTGCGCCACCCGTGCGCGAGTCGCTTGCACTGTCGTGTGGCGTATATCGCAGACGCCACGACACACAAACAGGTTCTCTCAACATATCCTGCATTTCATCAGACAAGTGAAAAACTCCAGACAGAGGGCGATGTGATGGATGTCGATAGTGATGGTACCGGTAGCGATGATATCATGGGGGAGGCTCATGGTGTGTTTAGCGGACCGCATTACCGCATACTAAACTGCGGCTCAAACCCGGTTTACATCAACAGCGAGTTGCTTCCCCGTGGCCGGAGTCGCCGGTTGCGCGAGCAGGATATCATTGCTTTTCTTGAAAACCCTTTTGACGAGGAAGGTGGCGTTCTCGAGCCACTGCGCCCTGGTGACATAACGGCCGGGCAGACGCGTCACACGGAAGGCAGTGGTCGTGTTGGAATGCGGCAGGCGAGCCCTGCGATTGTGGAAGAAGGCGCTGTCTCGTGGCTTCTCGCCACTTCCACTGCCCGCGCATTGTTTACCGGTACCAATGGCAATGACACTAACAGTAGTGCTAATGGTGGTAGTGGCAGTGGTGGTGGTGGCAATGCACTTATTGACTTGCGTGCCTCTTTGTTGTCTGGGGAGCGGCGGGATATGCAGTCCTTTGTGGAGGTGAATGGCATTCGTGTCGCGCGGCGACGATTACCATGTGTGCCGGTAAATGCAAATGCAACCGTTTCTTCCAGTGTTGTCGATGCACTATCGCCTCGACGTGGGGCATCGCTCGCGGTGGAACATAATCGTCTTGTCGCAATGCGAGAGAGTGAGTCTCTGGAAGGAAAAGGGGTGTCCGAGCATGAATTACCATTAACCAATAGTCCTCTCATTGATAATAATCATAAAGACCACTCAGATTCCGTGACGCCGCAGAGCAGCAAGAATGTGAATACGCTCATTACACCGCCACCCAAGTCCATAGAGATTCCTTTAACTCTCCCTTACCCCGAGGATGCGAATGCGGCAAGTGCAAATGCATTCTTACACAATGCAAACTTTGCGGATGACGATTGCATGGATATCGTCGAGGGCGTTGTGTCGCCACTGCAGCAGCGCTATGTTGCGTCCCCCAACCGTAAGCCGTGGCGCACCACTGCGGTGTCTGGCTCAGAGCCTGAGAGACTTCACACAACATCTCTTTCTGCGGTTTCTGCGCGACTGCCGGTATATGTCTTTGCGCGGCGCAGTCCAAGCCCGCAGGGATTCACACGACAGGCCCCGTCTATCGGCCGCCTGCACGCACGCTCCCACACGCGGGTTGCGGAGGACGAAGAAAGTGAAGGAAAAGAAAAAGAGGAGTCGCAGGCGGAGGAGGAGATGAGTGGGGGTGAGGAAGTGGAGGCGAAGGGAAAAGAAAAGGAGAGTGTGGAGCGGGACGCGGGGAGAATTGAAAAAGAGGCAAAGAGCACTGCCAAGGGACTCACTCGGCAGATCCGTCCCACTGCAAAGAAACAGAAAAGGCCATTGGCGAAAAGAACGAGAACGGTGAGGGGTGGCGCGAAAAAGCAAACAAAGCCTGTGACTCCGCACAGAGGAGAACGGCCTCCAAAGGAAAAGGTGACGGCGCGTAAAGACGATACCGGAAGTTCTGTGATGTCTGTCTATTCAGAGAATCTAACCATTCTAGACATTGAAAGGTTAAAAAGGGCAAATAAGGCGAAGGGAAGGTAAGAAGTGTATTCTAATACGTAGTCGTAATCTTCTTTTCTCTTTCACACATACTCTCTCGCTATATATATATATATATACATTTTTTTTTTTTTTTGCAATCTTGTACATACATACCGTAGAAAAGCAAAATAAATTAACGTAAAGGTCAATGTAGAAGGTTCTGTATAAAAGGAGTCAGAAAGAAAAGATTATTTGAGAGACTTTGGTTTCTTGAAGAAACTACTTTTTTTTTTTTTTTTGCAATCTTGACGATGATCATTTTATGTGAATCACTACCAAACCCGCGCTATCTTTTTTTTTTTTGTTTTTTGTTTTTTTCATTTTGCCTTTTTAACTGGAAACATATTGAAAAAAAAAAAACTATTTATTTATTTATTTTTTATAATAAGAAGAAAGGATACACGAGCGGATCAAAACCCAAAGCTAAGGACAAAGACAAGACTTAAAGAGTACAATTTTGTGTAAGACATACATATTTTTGTATATTTATTTATTCTTACATGCCTCCGAAGTGTCTTGGACATGTGCAGAGTCTTCGTGACACATACACTGAGAATGACAGCTCCACTGTTGTTGTGAAATGGGCCACAGAAACCATTGAGAAACTGAGACAGATTGCCCAGGACGCTGCAGAGCAGTGCGACGGAATTAAAATAATGAAATACACACGTGAAAATACAGACTCCCCGCCACAGCCTCTTATGAAGGTTTTGCAGCAACTGCAGGAGCTTTACAGCGAGATTTACAGCGGGGCGGAGGTGGTGCGCACGGTTGTCTCTATTCGCATTCCGGAAATTAAAGAAGAGGACAATCTCGGCGTTGCCGTGCAGCACGCCGTGGTGAAGATGATAGACGACATTGAGACCAAACTCCTTGGCGGCGGTGGGGAGAAGAGTGGCGCAAGTGTGCCGTTTGGTATGTTTGGCCTTCGCCAGTACCTAACGGCCCGGGGAGATGTGGAGGAAAAGCTTCTTGGCAAAGAAGGCGAAGAAGATAAAGGCGGGAGTCGGAGCAAAAGCCGTTTGTTGGAGTTGCGTGAGTTGGACGCGGAGTTTTCGCTCAAAGTCAAATTCGCAGCAACGCAACTCGCCACCACACTGCGGGCCTTTGTGTCTGCATACGGAATTAACCGTAAGAAGTTGATTCAGCCGCGTAGCGGAGTGGATCATATGGTGAGCTAGGCACTTGACGCTGAAGAAAAGCTCATGTTGAAGGAGGTTTTCAAAGGCGGATTGGGATCGATTATTCATTTGTTTTTGTTTTTTGTTTTTTCTCTTCAGTATTACATCTCATTAAAGTGGAGGATATTATTACAGGTACTGTCAGCATTGTTTTGCTATTGTTTTCTTTTCGTGGCTTTCTTCAAATTGTGCGCATTGGTCATTATCTGATATTTGATATGATTATACATATATATATATATATATATATATATATATATACGAGTGTGTGTGCGTGTGTGTCACTCGGCAGTGATTTATGAGGTGATGAAGAAAACATTATATTTTTTATTTGTAGCAAAGTGCTGTACAGGTCGCTTGGGGTTCTGTAACGTCTGCTCTTCTGTTCGACTTACAACAGTTCCCTTATCAACAAACAAATCCTGTGAGTGTGTGTGTGTGTGAGTGAGTGGAAAAATCTTAGGGCGAAAGGAGAGGATTTTACTTTTGTCTCTTTACCGCGTCAAAAATGATGAGGTGAAGAACATAAGACTACAAAAAAAAAAAAAAAGGCACGCTATGCAAATCTTTATCATATCTCTTGTTACTACGGTGGAGTTCACTTTTCTTTTATTTTCCTTTTTGTTGTTTTTGGTGAGGCATTCTTTATGTTTTATTACTATTATCATTATTATTATTATTATTATTATTTATTTTTTGTTCTTTTTGGTATAAAAAGAAACAACGAGTAGATTCATTGGGGGAAGCATAAACCAAAGGAGTTGATAAAACGTGACTTTTAGCTGAACTTTAGCAGATCACGTATATCTCCGAATCTCCCCCGCACACACACAGACACACACACACAAAAAAAAAAAAAAAGGCCTTTAACAAAAAAAAAAAAAAAAAAGAACCACAAACAGTTTTTTCCAACTTTTTTTTTTTTTTTTTTAATTCATAAGAAAAAGAAAAAAAAAAAAAAAAAGGAAAAGTCGCAACGCGGTATACTTCTTCGTTCGTGCGATAGCGATGCTGCGCCGGGGCGCCTATTTCCCCGCGAGCAGTGGCGGGGCGGACGAGAGCAGCCCGGACGCCTCTCTCTCCGGGCACTCCCGCGCCGACCAGCTGCGGGACCACGACGCCTTTCTCGAGGCGGAGTACTACCCCACGGAGGAGGAGTGCCGGGAGCTCTCCGCCCCGGTCGCCGAGGTCCTCTCGCGCTGCTCGTGCTATGACATGCTTGGGACATCGACACAGGTTGTGGTGCTGGATGTGGATGTGGCGCTTGCGGTGGCGTTTATTGCGGCGCAGGAAACGCGGCTTAATGCCTGTGTTCTTTGGGACCCCGTCGCACGTTCCTTCTGTGGCGTGATGACTTCAACGGATTATATTGAAATTCTTCTCTACTGCAGCGATCACGTCGGCGAGGCGGAGAATGTCTCACAGTATACCATTCGTCAGTGGCGTGAGAAACACGGTAGTCGGACGCGATCCGCGTCAAAGTCTTTACCCGCCTCACTACCCAACATGGCGGCATTTGTCACCTGCACAACAGACCTCTCTCTGAGCAACTGTCTACAAAAGATGCACCACACACAGACCCGTTGCATCGTTGTGCTTGCTGAGAAGGAGGCACAGGATCCGAGTGTGGTGGCTATTGTGGATCTTGAGCAAATCCTTGTGTATATTGGCGCCATGTTTCTATCCATTGTGTCGGCTGGTGATGGTCGAAGGCGTGGCAGTAACAGTAGTGGCAGTGGCAGTGGCGCCGGGAGTGTCGCAATCACTGCACATGCACCATTAGTTGGCGGTAGCGCTGGACACGACGAGGACGATGGCACAAACTTTGGTACGATCTCCGATGACATAACACTGCCTTTACATGTGCGTAATTTGCTTCACGCGTCTGTGGATACCGAGTTAAACAATCCACTCAATGACTATGGCAAAGAGCCCCGCGTGGGTCCGTATCGGGCGATTGTGGATGTCCCCTTCTGTTATGTCCCTGCACTTGGGCGCCATCGCGAACGTGCGATTTCCGTTACAATGGACACTCCGCTCCTGGACGCGCTGCGGCTTATGATTCGGCACGGGATTGACGCCATCGCCGTTGTCTCGGAGGAACAAATTATTCTTGACGTGATTGAGCGTTGCGATGTGGTGCGCATCGAGGATCAAGGCGTCTATGACACAAAGTTATCTGTGCGAGAGGCACTGGGAAGCAAAGTGAGTGGGAGACCGTGCGTTTTTCATTCGAAAGATTCACTTCGGGATATTTTTATTCACTTTGTGCGACAACGGGTGAAGGAAATGTTTCTCGTGGATCCGGACTCGGACAAACTGATTGGTCAACTGAATGTCGCAGAGGTCGTCCTCTTTTTAGTCTTTGGTAGCACAACAAGTGGTTCGGAGTAGGAGCTGTAACAACAACCAAACAAAACAAAACAAAACAAAAGGAAAAGCAAAAAAAAAAGATAAAGATGAAATCAGTAGACAAATGGTAAAAGAGCAAAAGAGAGAAAAAAAAAAAAAAACGTGTAGACAAAACGAAACGAAAAAGAAAACGGATGTACGGACTGTTGGAGTGATCAAATAAGAGAAGAAAAGGAAGTGTTTCAGAAATAAGGAAAAAAAAAAAAAGACGATTGGTTGATGTTGTGGATATTTTTATATATTTTTTTTTTCTTTTCTATACATTTGATTGGCCAATATATATATATATATATATATGTACACTTATATATACATATATGATGCGTTGGGGAGGAAAAGGAAATTGTTTTGTTTTGTTTTGTTTTGTTGTTGTTTTGTTCTTTTTATTATATTTCGCACATGTTGTACAGGGACCGCATCACTTTTAACTCTTTATGTGAAGCTTTTTTTTTTTTTTTTCCTCTATTATTTTCTTTGCTGTTCAATTTCTCAGTGCCGTCATTAATTGTGTTTTGCTCTTTCTCGTTTTCTGCATATGTTTTTTTTTTGTTTGTTTGTTTTTTGCTGCACCTATTACTTTTTTTGTTTCTTTGTTTTTTGTTTTTTTTTGCCGTTGTTTTACTTCTCATTGGGTCTATGTCTGTGTGCCTGTGATTGGGTAAAGGGGAAAAAAAAAAAAATGTTCTCAATGTGATCATTTTTTTTTTTTTTTTTTGGTATTACTCTGATTTGTACATCGCTAACGACGAGTGTAAAAGAAATATATATATATATATATATATATATTGTAATTTTACGATTTTGCGGCACGGCATGCAAAAAATGGAATATACACTGAACGGTGAAAGGAAATTGAACTGGGCCGGAATGTAATATGTAACTAACACAAATTAAGAATGCGAGGCGATATTTTTGTGTGGGGATGCAATACAAAGTGCGAAGGATAACTAAAAGAAGCGAATGGAATGGAAAAAAAGAAAAAAAAGAATGACTAAGAAGAAAAAAAAGGAAAAGAGAAGGAAAGAAAAAGACTAAAGATAAAGGAAGCAGTGCCAAGACGAGGACAATCTAAAAGGGTTCGCAGTGTTTTTTTTTTTTTTGTTTTTTTGATATTGTGAATGTGTGCAACAGTAATCACGTATGTACTGCACATTATTTATCCCATATGTCCATGAATTATTTTATTTTATAATGACTATTATTTTATTTTATTTGGGGTTACTTATGTCTCTCTATGGCTCAGTAAACTGCTTTGTTCTTATTCTTTTCTTCTTTGTGTCTTTTGAATAGGGCCGTGCATAGAGATAGATAGGGAGAGAAAGAGAGAGGGGGGCAATCAGTTTTATTTACTTTTTATTATTATTATTATTATTGAGCGGGTGGATTGGGTGAAATATATATAAAAAAAAAAAGTAAAAAAAAAAAAAAGGAACAGTCAGTAACAAATTACAAATGTGTCCCTCCTCCGCTTCTCTTCTCCGTCGTCTCTTTTCTTTTGTCTCTTTTCCCGCAGAGAATGGTCCATCACTGCCACTGCACACATATCGCCGACACATTTCTTTTAGTCAAACGCACAGGCGCCGCAAAGACATTTCAACAGTGTCGCTCCCGCCTCTCCGCTGCCCGGGCGGTCCGCGTGTAAAGGCAGAAGGATTAAAACAAATCTTTAAAGTCCCACATGCCGGATACCTTGCCAAGTACGATCAGCGTTTCATTATTAACCTCAAACTCACACATCAGATTGTCACGCATTTAAGTCGTACTACATTGCGAACGCATGATAAACTTTTATTGGAGCTTGGCCCAGGTGCGGGAGCTTTGACACGTAGTTTGCTCACGCGACCTTGCGTTGGTGTGTTGGGGATTGAGTCCGACGAACGGTTTAATGCCCATCTGGAACAAATACGACAGTACACCAATGAGAAATTCCAATGGGTAAACGCCGATGTACTGCGAGTCAATGAGATTGACATACTGAAGTCCATGTATCCGCGTTTTGTGGAGCAAAATCAGCGCCACCGACCAATGGGTGAGGAAGAGGCATACGAAGGTGCCCCATTGCGCAATGAGACACGGGAACGTGTACTGCGAAAGCGTGCGGGTCGCTCTGCGGAGGCGCACTCTCGCGACAGAGCGAGTGGAAGTGATTCAGAGTTTTCTTCGTCCTCAGAGTTTTCTTCGTCTTCAGAGTTTTCTTCGTCTTCAGAGTTTTCTTCGTCTTCCGCGGCGTTTGGTGTCACGAATCGTTGGTGGTCGGACGGGGATCCAAAGTTGGAGGTTGTGGCGAACCTTCCTTTTGACATTATTACTGAACTTTTGATGCGATACGCGGTGGACTGTTCGCGTCACGCGAATATCTTTGTTTTTGGTCGTGTCCCGTTACATATTTTTACCCAAAAAGAAATTGCTGATCGCATTATTGCCCCAGCGGGGTCTATTCAATTTTCCCGACTCTCCATTCTCTGTCAGTGTTATTTTCATGTCCAAGTGCGGCAAACCTTCAAGGAGATGACCTATTACCCCCGCACAGAGGTACTTGGTGCCATGCTGACACTTCAGCCGCGTTCACAGCCGCTTGTTACCGGCATGGACGCGGCGGCGTTGATTCACTTTACAGATATACTGATGCGCCCAGGGAACCGTGGTATGACTGTGCACAAGGCACTGCAACGTGGAGTCCCACCAGAAGTGGCACAGTATATGTTGCAAGAGTTGCGTATGGATGGCGCGCTCACAGTGTTGGACCTTACAGTGGAGGAAGTGTGTAAGCTTGCGGTACTCTGGCACCGATTTATTGAGGCCTCTTCGCAAAAACATCAAAACGAAGAGCAAAGGAGATATAAATAAAGGACAGAGTGTGATTGTTTGGGGGGGGAACAGTGGAGAGTAATGTGGATTTCTACACTTTTATTTTTTTTTTGTCACATATATGCGGTTAATGCTCTGTTTGTTTGTTTGTTTGTTTGTTTCTGTTTGTTATTACGCATTTGAAGTAGAGACTGTGTTTGCTGTTTGATAAATGCTTTTCCTTTCCTTTTCTTTTTTGCCTTTTTGAATTTGTTTTTTGGTTTCTGAAAATATATGTATATAAGGAAGGGCATTCACAAAGCAAGTGAAAGGGATACATATACGCTTTCCCTTTTATTAGATATTTTCTTCAGTTTTTAGTTTGTTTGTTTGTTTGTTATAACAATACACAATTTGAGTCTTTTATTATTAAAATGTCATACGCCTCAACGTTTCGTCTTCGTCAACAGTCTCACACATTCCCGTCACACACTTCTATCTCCATTGCGCCAAACTCCCGCGAACTTCATCCCTCGTCTTTCAATGCCAGTGCAATGCCGTCTCCAATAGAAATCCATACATGTACTGCTTTGGACACAGATATCTCTAAAGGGAACTGTGCGGCTCCGCACTTGGACTCTGTGAAGGATACGCATCAGAGGAGTTCGAGTAACTCCGCAAAGGCATTTCGGAAAACGGTATTGCACGTACCAAACGCCACACAACGTGCTGCGGAGTTACGTAAGACCTCAAATGCGTTATCCAAACCAAAGTGTCAATGTGTGTCCGGGGGAATTGGAACATTATCTCATAGTGAGGCAAAGCGCACGGAGAGTCCAGGGCGGAACACACACACAGGTGAGCAGATCAAAGTTTTGATGTCTCGACGAAAGAAAGATGAACACACAGTTGTGGCACTTATGCAAAGATGTGACTCAAAGTTGTGTAGTTCGGTGGAAGGAGATTGTGTGGAAAAAACAATGGAGGGGGATTTACAAAATGCTCTACACGAGCGCAATCAAGCACTTCGGTTACTCCATTTTGTGCAAACAGAAGGCAATGCAGTGGCGCATCGAATGCGTGAGAAATTGGTGCGACAGAAGGAAGTGATGGATGCGCTTGTGCGAGAAAACGCAAAACTGCGAAACTCTTGTTCGAGTACGGTATCATTAAACCATATGACACAGGGATTTATATGTAATGAAGAAGAAGAAGAAGGATATGTAACTGCGCATGCAGTTCCTTCAAGTAAAGAGTTGCGGGAAGCTATGGATCATAATGATACAATCAGTCACACAAGCAGTGTGCGCTCGAACTCTGTGCAAGACAAGGAGAGTACATATAATCGCAAAACCGATACGAAGAGACTCTCTGAGATGCACGAGGCGGGTTCTCACGTACCAAGTGAACCTTCTGTGGACTTCAAACATAAAACTCCTTTCTTTATCCCGCAGTGCAATGCCGTTGAGGACATTCCCAAAGACTCCGCAGTGGAAGAGATGGAACTGCTTCGTGACACTGTCTCTGCGCTGCAAGTCGCCCTACGTACAGAAAAACAGCAGCGAATTGAAAGGGAGAAATTTTTTCATAAAATATCTGAGGAGCACGAGCACCGTGTTGCATTGCTCGAGCAACAGCTGCGGCATAAGGAAAGAAAGTGAAAAAAAAAAAAAAAAGAAGAAAGTGAAGTTGAAAAAAGGCCTCGCAGTACCACAGGGACAGTGAGTGGTGGATTGGATAAAGGGCTCAGTGGTTTCGTTGAATGGTTTCTCCTCTAAAAGAAAGTGTTAAGGAGCGGAATACGTTTCCCTCACGGATGGCTAATATCGAAAGGAGGAATAGCAGTGATATGCGACTGATACTTATCTAGTTATTCTTTCTTTTTGTTTGTTATATATTTGTTATATATATATATATTATCGAACATTATTTTATACATTTCTTTCATTCTCTATGTATTCATTTATGTATTTCTCTCTTAGTGTGTGTGTGTGTGTAAGTTGTGTGAGTAAAAGTGGACAGCACCACTTCTTTTTTTTTTTTTTTTCAGTAAACAGACAATGCACTTACGAAAGAAGTAAAGAAAGAAAGTTTTTTATTTATTTATTTTTTATTTGCTTATTTAAATGGAATGTAAATTCCACTTTTGTTTGTTTGTTTCTTTTTACCTTTTATCTTTTTTGGTGTGCATTGTATGTATGTCTGAATTTCTCTCTCTCTCCCACACACTCTCTTTTTTCCCCCTTTACTTTGCACAGATTTTTTGACAAACAAAAAAAAAATAAAATAAAATGATTTTCCCTATTTCTATTTGCTTCTTCGTGTATTACTTTTCTTAGTTCCTCAGCGCCACTCACAGACTTTACAATCCATGACTGCCTCACCCCCCAGCGCACCACTGCGTGCGCTTGTGCTTGACCCCGGCTCCCACTGCATCAAGACAGGATACGGAACCGCCACTGTCCCCGAGTCTTTTCCATCGCTTGCGGGGGAAATGAAATACAAAGCACTTCCACACGGGCCCATGCGCACTGCGCCGATATCTGTTGGCCGCGATGCAGCAGATCGGCGCGGGTTATTGCGTCTATCGTATCCAATTCAACATGGCGCCATCATGGACTGGGATGCGTGGCATATGTTACTTGATCACATGGAGGAGCGCCTCGTCGCGCCCATGGCGGATACGCATATCTTTTGTGTGGAGCATCCATTCAGCTCTCGCCCACAGCGCGCGCGAGTGGCACAGATACTTTTTGAAGAGAAACAAGCCGCTGGTATGTGTGTAGGTGTCGCTCCACTTCTTTCACTGTACGCTACTGGACACACCACAGGTATTGTGCTTGATGTGGGCGAAGGCGTTTCATCTGTGGCCGCTGCAGTGCAGGGATACGCAATACCAGAGATGATGCAACGCGAGGACTTTGGCGGTGGGGCGGTTACACAATATTTACAGCGATTACTGCGTGAGTACGGCAGCTATCATACATGCACAATGCCTGCACATAGTGCTGCTGCTGCTGCTGCTGTGGAGGAAGAGCAATTTGTCAAACGAATATTTAATCCATCGCGTTGTGGGTCGGAGCGGGAATTAGTGCGGGGAATAAAGGAGCAGCGCTGTGCACTGAGCCCAACACCTGCGGCAACGGGTTTAGGTACGCTTTCCCCTTTTGATGCATTCCATTCCAGTCACAATAAAAACAAAGCGAATGATGACACACATACCATCCGAAGTGACAGTATGAGGAATGGAACTGCGGCATATATGGAATTGGCATCTGCCGTGTCCAGTGCAGAAATGCAGCGGCACAGATTGCCCGATGGCACGGAACTCCTTCTTGGGCACGAACTCACACAGGCACCAGAGGTACTCTTCCGCCCGGCGCTTATCGGAAAAGAACATGGCGGACTCGCCGCACTCCTTGCCGATGCCGTGCGCGTGGCGGATGTGGAACTGCGTGCGGAGTTGTGTGAGCATGTGTACCTCACTGGTGGGACAACACTGCTTGGGGGATTTGGTCAGCGGTTTCTGACGGAACTGCTGAGGCTTACGCCACGCGATTGCAAAGTACGTGTGGCGGCGCCTGCGGAAAGGGCACACACGGCGTGGCTGGGGGCCGCGTTTCTATCGCAAGTTGGGACATTTGCAGAGCAAATGATTGTGAGCCGAGCAGAGTTTATGGAAGTGGGAGAAGGTGCACTTCACACACGTAGACTTGGATGAGTCTATACGTTTTTTTTGTTTTGTTTTGTTTTTTATTGTTGAGTTTGCTCGTGTTGCTGGTGTTTGTTCGCAGTGCACTTATGGGTTTCGTGTATATCTGTGACTCTCCTACATTGAGTTGTTCTTGTGTACGATATATTTCTTTGTTGGTGTTATTATTGGTTGTGTATGCATATAAAACAGTTTCTCGGTTGTTTTTTTTTTGTTTTTGTTTTTGTTTTTGTCTGTGGAGAAGAAGAAAACTGTATTTAAAAAATAAAAATCCACTTTGGACGCTATATATATATATATATATATCTATATATAGACCTCTATTATTTACCGAAGTGGTTGAACAAGTGAAAGGGGCAAAGACACAAAAAGTGGTCATTCTTTGAAGTCAAAAGAAAAAAAAAGTTAAAGCTTGAACGAATCTCTTTAAATTTCTTCCGCAGCAGTGAGCAGAAGCATTGTTTTTTTTTTTTTGTTGTTGTTGTTGTTGTTGTTGTTTTCTCAAATGTCGTCGAGTCGCTTTGCCGAATTCCTCCGCATTCTGTCCGAGGAGTACGAGCGCGACGAGGCGCTTGTATTGTCCTCGTGGCGCGCACAGCACAACACATTTCTCGAAGCCACACGCGCAGACCTCTCCCGCCGCATCGCTGCCGCAGCGGAGAATCGCTCAACAGAGACTGCTTCGCTGGAGGCTCCTCTAGTGGAGAATACTTCACCAGATACCCCTGCAATAGGGTCTCGTTCGTCAGACAGTCTTGCAGTGGGAACTCGCGTCGTAGAGAATCGTGCAACAAGGAATATTGCAGGGGAAACTCGTTCACCAGATACTCTTGCAATAGGGTCTCGTTCGTCAGACAGTCTTGCAGTGGGAACTCGTTCGTCGGAGAATCATGAGGCTGGTGTGACGCGGGAAGGCCTTGTGGCGTGCATTCGTGCGTTGTACGGGGAGGCGCCCGCGGGAAAAGGTCTGAGCGGCAGTGCGGAGGAGACGTTGGCGGCGAGGCCACGCGCAGTGACAAAAGAAGAGATTGCACTTGAGGTCCGCCGACTGTACGGTTTCTGAAGGATAGCCCCACTCGATGAATAGGATGCTGTTTTTTTTTTTTTTGTTTGTTTGTTTGTTTGTTTATTAATTGGTGTATTTGCATTTAGCATCCAAGAAATGGTGATGGGGTGGGGATAAGAAGAAATAGCACGAATAAAAGAAAAAAAAAAAAACTAAAAAAGTGGAGGACAGAGTTAAAAGGAATGGTGTGATATACGCGTGCATTAAAGGTTATTTGCGAAAGAAAGAGAGGAGGTGACAGCAAAGAAAAAAAAAGGTCCGCTAAGAAATACACAACACTCGTGGATTCAGTTTTTTTGTTTTTTTGTCAACCGTTTTTTTTTTTTTTTGTTTTGTTTTGTTTTTTGAATTGGAGTTTAGGATTATTTCTGTTATCCCCTTCACTCAATAAAAATAGGCATTTTTTTTTTTTCTGCTTTAGGTGCCTATTTATCTTGTTTCATTCTTTTCTACTTTTCACTTTACATTCATGGTGTTGTAGTCTGTTACTTTTTCTTGCATCAGGTTCCCTCTTTTATATCATAAGTTCGTTTAATGATTTATTGGCGATATCCCAGTATCAGACGTATAAACGCAAGAGAAAATTTAAAAGTCTTTGCTCTTAATATTTGTTGACGAAAAATGGAAAAAAAAAAATGTTTTTATTGCTTTTTCACCCTTTCCTCTCTTTTCCTAAACCGATGTGCAATAGTGATGGAAAAAAAAAAAAAAGACGAGTAGGTTTTCAGTATTTAGTGAACTGCGTAACACTTTTAGAATAATGGGTAGTAAATTTAATTCGGAAATTTGGGTTTGTGTTCTTAGATATTAAAAAAAAAAAAATTACAATGGCTTTGTACTATGCGTTTTTTGTTGTTCTTGTTTATTTGTTTTTTGTTGTTCTTGTTTATTTGTTTTTTGTTGTTCTTGTTTTTTTTTTTACAAAATGCCAGGGGGTGTATGTAGAAAAGGGGACTTGACCATATCAAGAAGATAGGTAAAATACACTTGGCGAGGGAAAGGCTGAACGATCGCGAGGGATTCTCTTTGCTTAGAGGTGTGCTTGCTGTTTGAATGGAGTTTGAGGGTCAATACGATAAGAAACTCCAAGAGTTGGTCGAACCGGGGGGCATGACAGAACCCGAGGATTCGTGGAACCACAAGAGCACTAAAGATGATGAGGTCTGTTGTGCACCACTCTCTAATTGGAGTGTGAAGAAGCCAACCTGTTCTACTCAACAAGAGCAGCAGCTGCAGCATCCAGGATCCTCGCCTAACAATGAGCAAGCATTCCTCCTTTGCTTAAAAGAAAACGATAGTGAGAGTAAAAAAATAATTAGTGCCCATGTCTGCGAGACAGGGGTGGAGGACGACGGGGGTGAGTTCGGTGTTTTTAGTGAAACTCACGTAATAAACGAAACGAGAAATGTGTCTGTTGGCGCTCCCATCACCGCGACCACTGAGGTGTCCTCTTCAGTGTCTGGAGAACCGCTCCACGGAGAAGTAGAAAACGAAGACTCGACACAGCAATCTCTCTTGCATTCGGTGGGTAGTTCATCCCAAGAAAGGTACGCATCCACTCCGTGTGAAAACGCTGTGGGCATTCGTCGCCCCGAGGAGATTCCTTCGGTTGTGAACAATGGGCATCACACGGGTCACATGAGTGTATCTGGGCCTTCGTTTATGCATGCTTCACCGGCTGGTGTAATGGATAACTCTCCGCACACACCAGATTCCTCCTTGCGAGGCGCTTTGTTGCCGAGTTCCTCTCTGTCGACAGGCACAACGGGCTGCTGGGTCGAGGACGAGAAAGGATTTGGCTCGGCAGTGAGTTGTAGCTTCAACGGCTCATCTCGCACTGGGTATGTTTCGAACAGAATGGGGAACATTACTCCGAACAAAGGGATCGAGTGTAGTAGCGAAATACATGGCGCTGTGCCACATACAGAAGACATGGTTGGGTTTACATCCGCCAGTTTGTTTCAAAACGTACAACGCTCGACACATATGAGGGATGACACACTTAATGCGGGCGGGGTTTTTCGAGACAATGAGAACAAAGAGCAGGATAAGAAATCCGATGTGAATGATAATGACGACGCTCTCGATGGAATCCATGTGACTGCCCCGGAGTCGGAGATTGAAAGAGTCTCTGCACAGGAAGCGCCTCCTTTTATTTCTGCTATTGGTGAAGGATCAGCAGGTGAGTTTACGAGTGCCTCAAGGCGAGTGGAAATTATTTTGGACCCTAGCAATGACGAAAGGGCATTTGCGGCGCATGAAGACTCTTTTAATTCTTTTCCCGTGACAGTGAGTCACGACAAAGAGGCTATTCTGCCCGCCGAATGCATTGAGTCATCTGCGCGTATGTTGCAGGAATTTACCCGTCACACTGCGCAACTGCTTCCCAACAAAGGTGGCAATGTATCCCAAGTATCGGAGCTTTCGCCAATGGCGTCTCTATCAGATACAGTCGCCTGTCCCGATGCTGCCCAGGACAGCCCGTCGAGCTGGGCAGCGCTTCAGCGAGAAGGCACCGATCGATTGGCACCGTTTCCCCTGAGCGATCATTCTGCAACAGTAACGGCAAATAGCGGGGATGGGGTGGACTCGGCTCATGGGAAAGGAGATGATGCCAGTGGCTGGAAGCCGAATGCCGATGCAAAATCCTGTGTGGCACCCTCGTCAATAGAGATTGCTACCGCGGTCGTACATGGGAAGGATAACGATGGGGACGAGTTTGGTGACTTCACAGATGCTCCGCTTGTTGACTCCGCGGTAGCTGTGCAAACGCAAGGCAATATTGAAATTTCAAAGGGGGGAGCAAACCTGCAGGAGCAAACTATAGAAGTGGATCACCAATTAAACGCGTTTTCGATACAAGAGCCTTTTGTGGTGCAGAGTGTGCGGCTCGGTGATGACTCACCAAGTAGCATTCAGTATCCAACAGTCCACGAAAAAGAAGAAAAATCAGGCGATAGCATACCGGGCCAAAACAGAAATAATAATAGTAGTGATAATAATTATGACGACGACGATGATAATGATGAGTATTGGGCTGATTTTGCAGACGCCTCGCTTCCCACCCCTTTGGTATCTGTGGGTCCACAGGAAAAAATTAAAGCAATATCGTCAGGAGCTGTGATACCCGACGAAAGCATTTCGGGTCCATCATCTCAAAACGTTTGCGATAAGTCAGTGCCTATGCAAGAAGTGGCATCTTCAGTATTAGTTGAGGATGCTGATGCAACGGCATTTGTGTTTGAACGAGACATTGACGTGGAGGCTATTAAAGATCTTCTCCTCGTGGTCAGGAGCACGCTCAGTATGGCAGACTCAAGTGGCAATACCTGTAATGATTGTAAGGAGGAATGCGTAGGGCAAAACTCTAACAAAATGCTCACAAAGCAGTTACCTGACTCATCAAGTGTCCCGCTATTACAGTGTACCGAATTCCCTTCTACGGAAGATAACTTAGCCAGCGTCATGGATGCCCTTGCTTTCAAGCGAACCAAGGTAACCAGAGGTCTCAATAAAGGCGCGAGTATCGTGGACGAGGGGGCAAGTGTTGGTGCCTCATTTATCTTGGGCGACAGTGTGAGCATGGACCTTGCATCCTACAGTTTCTCTTTGAGTCTGCGCATGTCTCAGGAATCGTATGTTTCCGTCGATCCCATTGCCGCAATGCAAATTGCCGCGCGACACTCAACGCATCAGTGTGAGAAACTTGACGCCGTATTGCGGCAGGCCTCCGAGCAACAGCGCCACGGGCCTCCGGTGACAGTTGCGGATCTCATTGCACGAATGCGGGCACGGGTCCCTCAGCAAGGCGAGCAGCAGAATCTGGGAGAGGTGACTGTGGAGGATGAGGGGGAAGGTACTGTATGGCGCATTTGCCCGACTTTGCCCATACCGTCCATTGGAGGAGGTAGCTGCCCGGAGCCATCGCTGCGACTGCCGCGATGAGAGGGACTGTATGAGCGCCCGTGGTCTTTGTTTTTGTCTTTTGGGGTTTGTGTGAGCATATATTTACCCCTTTATACTTTCTGACACCATCCTATATACTTCATATGTATATATATATATATATATATATATAACTGTGAAGGCGGGTATTCGGTATGTGTGCAGTTTTCTCTACTACTTGCAACCTCGGAAGCGCACGAGGTCCTTCTTTTTTGTGATTATTGTTTTTGAGATCTTGCGACAATAGTGATGACTCGTTGATTTTTTTTTTCTGGTCTATGCCACTTTATGTCTCTTGTTATTACGCAACCTTCTTATTCGTTTTTGGACAATCGAATAGGTTGACATAATTCGATATAATGCATAAAAAGGCTCTGGAATATTTTTTTTCTAGTTTAATAGCCAATATACACACCTTTCTGCGCATCACTTTTACTTCTAATATATGAAAGGGCAGAATGTCAGGAATGTCCAGGAGCCTTTGCACAACTTGTAAGTTAAAACAGAAAGGGTGGGGGTTTTAAAACTGCATTTCCTATTTCTAGATGTTCCGGGCTGTTTCAGATTTGCCTCTGGATAACGTGAATTTCGACATAAAGAAAAGGGTTATCGAATTTCAGAGCCAAGTAAAGGCACAACTTTGAGGCTCAGTTTTCTCCATGTGTGCATTACAGGGAATATATGTATAGTTACGGGATGAGTTTTGTCTATAAACGATACAAAACGGGTAGGAAAGGGGGGAATCCAAATTTGGAGTGGACGCAACTCGAAGAGGTTTAAAAAAAAAAAAATCTTATTGGATGCAAGGGGCGCATATAACTAGTTCATTGGAGATTTTTAAAATAAATTTTGGATTCCCCAAGAAGATGTGTAATAACTACAAGGAGTACATAGTAAGGCAGTCTACTGGTGGCTGTTTTAGACAAAAGACGCCTTGATTGCATAGCTGTAGCCTTTTCTCTATGATCTCTGTCGCATCGATCCGTTTCGCCTACTCATATTGCGGAACCATCGGGGGAGCAACACTCTCCCAGAGTTCTTTAGGAGTTCAGCCTTTGGAAATGGTTTGTGGTGCGTACATGAATGGACACATAGCTATTATAACTTAACGATTTACTAAAGTCTACAAGAATACTCCCTAACCCGTACAGAAATTCCTTTTTAGACTCCTTAACACTGATGTGTGAGGCTGTTGACCAATTGCCTATAGAAGAAAATAAAAAAAACAGATTAATGCTTATTTCTTTTTTATGTAGAGTATGGGGGTGGGGATACCCCAGCAAATGGGATATCACGGAGGGCTTGACGAAGGTGTTTTAACGGGAAACACTTCTGTAAAGTGGGCGTGAGAGGCGAGTGTAAACCACTTGGCCTTTCCCTATCGTCAGTAATTTTTCTTTCCTTCACTTCATGAGGAGTCGCTCTGTTTTTGTTTTGTTTTTGCATATTATTTATTTTGATACTAAACATTATAGACCACTGAGTATTCTCTTTTTCGCTCCCTTGCTCCTTTCTGAGCAAGTGTTTTCTACTTTGGGCCAGACGAAAACAGGTGTGGTTTTTTTTTTCTTCTTCTTCTTTTAACCTTTTAAAAACAATAAAACATAATGAAAACAAGCTGTTAAAGTGTATACAAATTTCTATTCGCTAAACTAAAAACTTTAAAAATCTGTTGATATGACAAGCATTTTTGCCAAGGTTGAGGCCTCAGCGCCGGATCCAATCTTTTCACTGTCATTTCTTGCGAAGAAAGCGCCGGAGCCAAAAGCTGATCTCATCATCGGTGCCTACCGCGATGCCGATGGCAGGCCTTACCCACTCCGCGTTGTGCGGAAAGCTGAGCAACGTCTCCTCGACATGAATATTGACAAGGAGTACCTCCCCATGCGTGGCTTTACTCCGTTCATTGAGGCCTCGGTGAAGCTGGCCTATGGCGACGCCGCCCCAATGGAGCGCATTGCCGCTGCGCAAGGTATCAGTGGAACGGGATCACTGAGTATCGGAATGTGCTTTCTCGCAAGGTGCTTTTCCACCAGCACACCCGTGTATGTCTCGAGTCCGACATGGCCCAATCACTATGCAATTGTGAAAGCTGCCGGATTCCAAGACATACGTCATTACCGGTACTATGACGCAAGCACACGCAGCCTGGACTTTGCAGGTCTTCTGGAGGACCTCACAAATGCGCCGGAGGGGAGTATTGTAATTTTACATGCCTGCGCGCACAACCCGACAGGTGTAGACGCGACGCAGAAGCAATGGAAGGATATTGCCGAAGTGGTGAGGTCACGCCGTCACGTGCCTTTCTTTGACTCGGCCTATCAGGGATACGCCACGGGTAGTCTCGAAAACGATGCGTACGCGATTCGTCTCTTTGCTAAGCTAGGGTTGGAGTTGGTACTTGCACAGTCATATTCGAAAAATATGGGTCTTTATTGTGAGCGTGCTGGGGTTGTCTCCGTTTTGGCAGCGGACCCAAAGTCCGTTGCGGCCATTAATGGAAATTTCGAATCAATCGTGCGGATGTATTACTCCAGCCCTCCAGCGCACGGTGCTCGCGTGGCACATATGATCCTGACCGATCCTCTTCTCCGTAAAGAATGGGAAGAGGAGCTGCGGGGTATGTCAATGCGCGTGCAAGAGATGCGGCAGGCACTCTATGACGGACTTACACAGCGCGGAACCCCAGGCACGTGGAGCCATGTTGTTACACAAGTCGGTATGTTCTCGTACCTCGGTTTGACAAAGGCCCAGTGTGAAAAACTTATGGAAAAGCGAGTCTTTTTGCTCTCGTCAGGACGAGCAAATATGGCAGGTATAACAAAGGCGTCCGTGAACTTGATTGTGGATGCTATAGATGAAGTCGTGCGAAATGTAAAAGAACCAAATCAAGGAATAGGCTCAAATGCTAAATTGTAGGTGGATGCTATGTTTAATCTAATGCAAAAAAAAAAAGCACTCAAAAGGTGCTTTTGTCTTTTTTCCATATGCGTTTTGGTGTAAAGGAAGTGGTCGGTGCTTATATATATATATATATATATATATATATTTATATATACATGTATGCGTATGCATATAGAAAAGGGGGGGCACCTGATATAATTGAAAATGGGGAAGCGAACGTGGAATGCCTACCAGATGAAGGAGGCGGAACAAAAGGTAAAGTGAATATTCAAAGGCAAAAAAAAACAGACAATTCAGAAATTATTAATTTTGGAAACATTTTATTCTGATGTTCTCCCCTTTTCCCTTGGGTTCCTTGTGTTATATAGGTATTGTTTTCTTGTGGGAAAAAGAGGGGTATGTCAATTTCATTGATTATTCCTCTTCTGTGGTGAATCTGGATGATGTGTGGAACAAAACGAAAATTTTATTGAACTTTTTTTTCTTGTGAAGAATCCCAATAAATAATAAATACGTTAAACTTTGTTGAGAGAAAAGGTGTGCTACTGACAAATTTCTAACAACCGCGAGCTAAAGTAATAATTTTTGTGAGAATTTTTTTGCCTCTCACTTTTTTGTTGATGTTGTTGTTCCAAGTGGCATTTTCCCTCGAAGTATTTTTGTGCCCATGGTGGGGTGTAACTTAGTTTTTTACCCACTCAACAGACTTCCTTTTGTTCTTGAAACAAAGGAGAGATATGGAGCAGAGTTTTAGAGCACCCCAACCTTAACTAACTCTTAGCGTAGTATTGTGATGTTATGAGCGCTCTAGCTACTCTCTATTGTCTCGGTCTTCTTCAATTTAAAGAAAAAAGCTGTTTCTTTTTTTTTTTCTTTTTGAAGTACTTATTTAGTATAGAAGGGTAGACATTTTTTTTTTTTTTTGGATTATTGCACTTATGCTCCTTACTGGTGTTGCGAAATAGGATGACAAAGAAGGCCTCTGATTTCATCAACAGATCTTCATTGCTTTGTTCTTTTTTCTCTTCGTTATGAAGGGTTTAAAAAAAAAAAATACATGTCAGTGATTTTTCTTCCTCCTAGCTGTGTGTGTGTGTGTGTGATTCACTTTATCTTATAATTATTTACTGGAAGCACTGTTTACAATTACGGCGTTTGTGGTTTTTCTAATGTATATGTGCTCTTTTTCTTCGTGGGCAACTTTGTTCTGATTCGTGTAGATAAGTAGAGAAGATAGCGGCGGTGTGATATTATTTAATTCTTTTAGCGCGAGTACCGAAGAAAGGCTAAAGGCACGATCCTTCAACTCGCGGGGTCCAGAAGGGAATTTGAAGAAGGGTATAAAGCAACAAACTGTTTGGAAAAAATTCAAATACGCTTTGTTTTTGAAAAGAATGGTAATAAGCACTTTGCTCCTTCACCTTCTATGGGTTTTTATATGGAACGCGACGGCAATAAAATGTGCCACCGGCTCTGCCTTCATTGTTGCGCCATTGTGGGCATTTCTCGTCAAGCCGTTCTTGGGCCGTCGCCGCGCCTCGGTCGCACCAGTCACACATGCGAATGCACATGCTGAGTTGGCTGAGCGACCGGCTGCTGAGTCCCCGCGACAACGCCGCGGCAAAGCCAAATCCAAAAAGCGTGAGAAAAAGCCTGAGGAGTTGTATATGAACGGTACCGTGCCTGAGGTGCTGCAATCGATTCCCCATCACCGGCCCGCGCCAGTGCCGGTGGTGCAAGATGCCCTCGCGGAGCTCTTCCGCAGTGAGGCCTTTGCGAGTTGGTACAGGGCAAACCGCGGCCCGCTGCAGGACCGCGTCCGGTTACGCGGGGCACAACAGACATGGGCCTCACTCGCCATGGCCGCACTGCTGTTGGTCGGCGCCTGCGCTCTCCCGCTCTTTAGCTTTGCCAGCGAAGATGCCACACTTGTCGGCATGATTCGTGCGCGCTTTGCCAGCGGCACCCCGGAGGCGCTGTGGGATATGGCAATGGAGCAGGCAGAGGGTCTCGCAGTTATAACGGCGGGAATTGCACTCTTGACAAGTGCATTTATGCCGCCGGAGGCTAAATCCACGGCGTCCACAGCACTCGCGGCGTTTGCAGTACTAACGGCAGAGGCCGCGACAGTGGAGCCATTGGGCATCGGCGCCGGGTTTGCCGTACTCATTGGTGTCGTGGTGTGGCGCGTGGCGTCCGCCTGTGAGTGAGAAACGAATAGAGGTGAATGAAGCATGCACATGCCTATATACCTATAGTTGCGTATATAAGGCAGTGCGTGTGGAAATGAAGGAAAGGAAGGCGATTGTGACAGGGGAAAAAAAAAATAGCAAAAAAAAAAAAAAGGGCTGCCTATGTGCCCAATGATGAACGGGCGCTCCTGGCTGTTTATGGATAGAGGAGACGCGAAGAGGGTGAATTGTGAATAGGGGAAAAACAGTAAAGGAGTCTCTGGGCAGGAGAGCATCAATTCGAATGATGGGAGAGGAGGGGAAGGAATTCGGATTTTAGCAAGAAACTGTGATGGTGAGTCCATTATTACTTGGGCTGTTGAACTTAAGTTTTATATTATCCTTTTTTTTTTTTCTTCACACAAGCCCCATTTAAACATACTTGATTATCCATATTCTTCAGTGATGATGGTGCGATGAAGGGAGATAATAGTCTAGTGGGCTCTTTTTTTTTTTTTGCCTGAAATTCTAGAATATGAGGTTCCTGGTTTTCTTCTTTTTTTTTTGCATTTTCTATTTGTGGTAATGTGTCCGTGTAATCGACATTCTTCTATTTGCTTTTATTAATCCTATCTATATGTGTGTGTGTGTGCTGGTAATTTTTTCAAACTGTCACAAGGTGTAAACGAAAATATTACATTTGGAAAAAGTTATATATAGTTGAAATAGTAGAGAAATTGCAAGTCCCTCATAGTGCGCGGTACGGACTTATCTAAAAGAAAAGCAGCAAATTTATATACATATATATAACGCCGATAATCAAACACAAAGGTTGAAACAATGGAGCATCGTTTCTCTAAGAGGGAATACTTTGTCAGTTGCGCAATGACTGTATTTTTTTCAGGTCTTGTAACCGCTTCCTTCTTTGACACATCGACTTGCCCGTACAGATTTGACTCTGGAGGGTCACCTAATGGCAGTGTTCAATTACCGATTCGTTCCCTCTTCGAATCCTTGTCGCGCGAAGGTGGTATCACTTGCCACATGATAGACCTCGTGCTCTGGATCTACGTCATTGCCCTTGTCCTCCTTATGTCGCACAAGTACTACTACTACCGTCTCCAAGGGCTCCACTATTTTTTTCTGGATTACTGCTATTTTCATAACATGTGTCTCGTATTATTCTTTCTGTGGAGACTAGTAGACGTAGAATGGTCCGATGAACCTGTCATCACCTGGGGGACGTACTTGCCGCAAAATTGGATAGAACAGAAGCAAACTTTTTTTAATGTATCTTTTATAAATGAGAGTAGATCACCTCCACTGGCATCTTTAGTGCGCGAGGCTACTCCTCGCGCGAATCAGACATGGGCCACATGGACTAAAGGATCTTTTTTTTCATCTATACGGTCTTTGTTTCTTTTGCCAGGTGTGTATAAACCCCTCTCGGTGGATATTATTACCACCTCATATGCAGCAGTAGAAGTCTCTACTGCACATGAATTAGTCATGAGTTTTTTATGTTTCTTCGCAATAGTGGCAGGGAGTTTTGGTCCGATTCTGGGCGCCATGTTAATGTGGAAAAACGCTCTCCTGTTTCACTCTTTTGACCGTATGTCCTCCAGTTATCTACATCTCGCCCCCGCTGTGACACAGTTGTTACTTTTGCATCGACTTTTGACGACGGTGCGGTGGGAACAAATGACAGAATCCCTCTGCGATGCGGGAACGTTCTGTCATGATCTGAAAACGGTAGTCTCGTACTGGCCGCTGCTCAAGTTACACACGGGGATGTTTCTGGTCTGGCAAATCTTTTATCATACCATTCATGAGAGTCTTCGCCGCCACCGCGTAACGTCACACCGAAAAAAACTTCAACAACTCATTAGTCGACAAGAAGATTTTTGCCGCTTGACGGGATCTACGGAAGAGGAAGCGCAGGTGCTTCTCCCCATTAAGCTTCTATCGGAGGGATTAAGCGGAAACCCAACACATCGTGTAACGGCGTACACGTGGATGATGGAGCACCCACCTTTGGGTAAGAACGGCCCGCTCTATAGGTTTGTAACAATCTTCGGCACCGGACGATGCTCAACAACTGTAATGTTTCAGATTGTGCAGTGGATTTGCCATGTTTTGTTTTTTACCTTTGGATATCCAGCTATTTACTACAGTTTTCACGTTTTTTTCGCGGTGTGGCCGCTCGCTTTGTATGTGTTGATGTTCTTGTTCCTGAGTATCTATAATGCTGCAAAGATAAATAAGGAGTGGGTGCGAAAACTTCAAAGCATGGCGGAGATTGGTGTGAAAATGCGGGGGACCCGCGAGGGTAAACCTGTAGAGAAAGCGGCCTTGAGCTCCTGATTCTTCTGGAGAGGCACCACTAAAAGGTTCGAGTAGAGACGAGCCTAACTGTATTACTCTGTGCTTTAGGAAGTAAAATCGAATATATATATATATATATATATTGTACTGTTCAATCATAGATTTAAAAAAAAAAAAAAACTTTTCAACTCACTTTATGTTTTCTTCCTTTTGTTGTCCTGTTTTGTTTTGTTTTGTTTTGTTTTTTTTTTCCTACGAGAAGTTGTGAGGACCACATTCCTGAGGGAACTTTATTCTTTTTTGTGTGTGTTAAGGAAGTTTTGTTGTCATGCCGGGGCCTAAACCTTTTCGACGTGGTGCGCAGCGGCATCACAGGCACCGCGTGGGCCGCATGCTCGTGCCGCACGGTCATGTCTCTGGAGTTCTCTTCACTGTGAATCCGCGACAAGAGGGCAAGGCGCTTCGCGAGCTGCGGCTCTATCTTCATCCTCTCATCGCGGATCTCGAAAAGGCCTTTGAGGCAGCGTCGAAATCCAGCGAGCTAAGCGCGGAGGATAAGAGTAAAGAAGAGGATGTGAAGAGTGGGACTGCACCGTCCACATCAAGTCTGCTTGCAGCGGAGCTCGCGGCTTACATTCCACAGAGCACACCTCAACATCACACACGTCATGTGGAGGCGAAGGAAGAGGATAGCGAGAGCCAAGGAAAAGATGAAGATGATGATGATGATGATGATGATAGTGCGGACCCTAAAGGAGCTACAACCTCTTCGACGCCGTCACGCAAGCGTCCCCGTGTAGACGAGAGTGCGAAAGAAACGAGAAGAGAACAGACGACACACACGCAGCGCTGGCTTGCCCCACTCGAGACAGGGTGTAAAGGACACCTGATGCTGAGTATTCCGTTCCCACACAATATACCGCCGGATCCTTCTCAACAGACTGAGGAGTCGCGCGAGAAGGAAACAGAGGTGCAATGTCAAGCAGATGATCAGGAGAAAAAATCTGAGGAGAAAGAAACGACATTGTCAAGTGTCCATGCCCACGCCATTGTTCTCAACCCATTAGTGCAGACAGTTGTGGAGCGGATTTTTAAGGATATTGAAGAAAATCCACGACCATTGTTGCGGAATTGCTTTCGTCTGTTGCCGTGTGAGGTCACGTGTTGTCCTACGCTGCCGGAGATGCGCTTAGCCCTCGAACGACTCCTGGAGACGCATTTCCCAGTCGACGTCAATGAAGGGAAACCTCAACTTCATCGTGTGAGTCTTTCATTTAAAGTAAAGAATAACACAAATGTGGAGGGTAAAAAGGCATATCTTCAAGCAGCACTGGAGTCATTTTTCCCCGTAAATCGTTTTGTGGTTGTCCCCGGTAGTCGCATTAAGAATAGCTGTGAGGATGGGGTAGAGGCGATGTTCTGCGCATTCGTTGCACACGCCACATGCGTT
Source organism: Trypanosoma boissoni (assembly GCA_030849725.1). Taxonomy (NCBI): domain Eukaryota; phylum Euglenozoa; class Kinetoplastea; order Trypanosomatida; family Trypanosomatidae; genus Trypanosoma; species Trypanosoma boissoni. Next base: position 39,836 of record JASANW010001430.1, on the reverse strand, counting down.
ATGGGTGTTCAACAGCAATATTCGCGGCGTGGCGAATACAATCTCCATGCCATTGGCGCAAAACACCTTGAGCTTGCAAATTCGGTTTAATACTTTTTTTTTTATTGGTGTTTTGTTTTGTTGTTTGTTTTTCTCCGTTGGTATATGGTTAAGAATGGTTGCATTGTGTGAATGCCACCACTAAACACGAAGAGGATTAACTGAGAGCATGGTAAAAAGAAAAGTGAAGGGAAGCTGTGTGTTTTTTTGTTGAATTTCAGCCATACTTGGCCTGCAGAACTCATTGCGATGCCTCTGTTGAGCTGAGGACCCAATGTACTTTTGTGCAACATTTCAGCAATTTATATTTTTGCGTCTTTTTATTTCTTTTTCGGTGACCAACGCAAAGGAATTGTGTCTCTCAACGGTTCGGTATAATATTGCCACCAATGCGCTTTTTTTTTTTTTGCGGTTTTTTTGTTAAATACCAAAGGTTCAAAATGCGTTCGTTTATTTTCATTCAACATTTCATCATGATTTATTTGAGTTTCTTCACTCTTTTTTTTTTTTTTTTGATCACTCACATCTCGTACATCGCAGAAGGGGGGGGAGGAAGAAGAATAGCAGTATGTAAGCTTTTAGGTGTCTCCCCTGTCCTTTGGGGAGCTTTCACTGTTATCAAGTTGCGATCTCCTTTGCCTCCAGATGAGGACCTCATTCTCAGCCATTCCAGTACACTCAACTTATCGACCAAACAAAATGGAGAAATAAACGAAGATATTTTTTATTGTTACTATTCCTTTTAGCATGATAAGCAGTAGCCCCACCACGACCACAATTGTGTGTATTATTTTTCTGATAACAATACTTCCCACAGGGATTTTGTTGTTGTTCTTCTTATTTAGAAGTTCGCGGACTGAATGTGTAAGGGATGTGGCTATTAAATAATTGCTCTCTCTCTCTCTCTGTCTCTACTTTGGTGTAGCTTTGCTTCTTATTGTTTGGAATTCCATATGAATTAGAACATGTGATATGATCTTTTTCCCCTTTGACCGTCTCTGCAAGCGGCGGGGTATTTTAATCGTAAAAAATTTAAGTCTGCCACCTCGCGGTTGCTTTGGTGAGTTCGGTATTTTTTAATCAAAAATGCTTCTTGGGCGATCAAGCTCATTCCATACTTTTATTTTGAAAGGACGGGATTGTGTGTTTTTTGGAAGGGGTTTAGGTCACATCCAAAGGCAATGTTATGGACATAATTCCCTCTGGCTGAATAGGCAATCACTATGCTAAATATACATTAAAAGTTTTCTCTTCTTTTACAATTAGTGCTTCGTCATATCTTAAAAAATTCTGTTTTTAAAAAAGTAATTTAGACGAATTCGATAAAACTAAAAAACTCACCACATACATATTTATGTATTCGGTCCTGGTGGTATGATTCATGTACAGATGCATTGTACTGCTGGCGAACTAGTCGGTGTTCTGTCTTTTAGTGATTTGTTACTCTCAACTATTGCATATGAGAGGTCTTCTTACTATAGACATACCTAATTAAACTTACCCCCTCTTAATGGCTGGAGACCTCAGAGAGGTGACGCTACCGCAAGGTCTCATGCATATACACGGAGAACCGCAATGCATCGAAACTATTGTGTGTTGGTGGTCAACTTTTTTTTTATTGGTGGCGGTGAATAAAAAGTGAAGGAATTGTCCCTCATAGTCTTAACACATAAAACCACCGTTTTTCTAAATTATATTAAGGGTTAACGAATGAGGATCAACTCTGCATTTTTGCATTGTGAACGACCGATCATGTCCATTTATTTATAGTAGCCCCTTTAACAGTAGAGTACAGGGTGCCTGTGGTGTTGTTGTCCTCATCTAAACATAAAACTTCCTCGTTCCTAGGGAGGGCACCTTGTTCATGTAATTAGATACGAGTGCGATGCTATCTTTTCGTCCTCTCCTTAATATTATAACTTACGGTAGAGTTTTGGCATCGTTTTGTTTTTTTTTTCTTCGCAAGAGGGCGGAGAACTCTAGTCCGTATCTTTTGTGTGCTGGATAGGGGGTGTTGATCCCCTCGCGGCAGCGGAACAGACTATTTGTGATGGGTGCCCTCCCCCATTCCCTTGAAGCTCATAAAACACTAAAGGAAGAGAGAACAGGCTAAAATACAAGAAGGAATTTATAACTACAAACACAACACAAACCTCTCGAAGAGATCCTCTAATTGTAAATATCGTTCATAATGTTTCATCAGTGGGGTAGGGGTATCTGTGATTCTCCTTCCCCGGGACCTCCTGCCGCGAGGAGAGGTTAATAAATGAAGTGGGGCGGCTAATAGCTAATAGGTTTACGCATCTCCTGTGGCAGGAAAAATAATAACCTTCTCTTAAAGCAGGCATAGTAAAAACAGAAAGAAAAATAAGGGGAAGGAGATACGACGAGCCAACGCCCATGCGAATTGGATGAAAACTTTTCCATCCCCAGTCAGACAAATCCAGCATTAAAAAAGCAAAAAAATTTTACAGTTCCCATTTTCCTCAGGTTCACTCCCCTTCAGTTTACACGTTTTTCTGTGGGTGTTACCGCTCCGTCTATCTAACCTTTATTTCGCTCTCCGTACGTCAAAATTAGCCTTTTCCAATTATTTCTTTCCCCCTCCACCCACCCACTTGTTTTTTTAAAACCAGCCATTCTGTTATAAAGAGAGTGTGAGTGAAATCCAGAACTGTTCAGATACGTGGACTCCCCTGAGAAAGCCTTGCCGAGCATCGGCATTTTCTCGTCCTTTTGATAGCTCTACGGTGAGTGTGGTCTTCTGTGTTTTCTGGAAGCCCTCGNTAGAGGTGACCACGTCCTCTTCAAAATTTAGTTGTGGTTTAGAGGTGACCACGTCCTCTTCAAAATTTAGTGTATTGTAGGTGTTTAGCTTCCCCGGTACAAACCCAGGTACTGAACCCTGTTACCACGATAAGGTATCCTACATAAACAGGGATATGAGGATATCGTAAAGTACTTCCCAATTCTTGGCATATGTTGCAGGTGAGTAATTGTGGAACTGGCGCTCGTTACTAGCGTCGCAAACTCTAGCAGTGATGGGCATTGTTGTTTTAATAAAAGAAAAAAAAAAAAAACTGCGTCGTTTCTTAAATTAGCATCTTGATTAAATGCCCACCACTTCAACGTGGATACATAGGGGTCTGAGGAGACCCGTATCAGCAGACTTAGAGATTTTTCTTTGGAAAAAAAAAAAAAGATCACTTATTTGAGGTTGTGCGAATCGGTTTGTACTCATATGCAGAGATTCGGTGCAAAGTGAGCTCAGACCGTGTTAAACATTGCTTGCTGCATGACGGAATTATATAAGTGCGGACTTCCTACCGTCAGCCTGGAGTGGATCACGTGTTTTGTAAGTACTTCTGGTGAACCCTTCACCGTTGTGAAGTCCTTTACAACTCTGTCACCTGCCATCTTACTTTTCACTTACGCAACGATGTCTGAAATCCATGTACACTATTTCTATCGGAGGTCTGCGGATTTCTTAGTTTCGCTGTTTCAACTTTTTCCCTTTACATCACTCCAACTCCTAAAAGATAAACTACTTCTTCAGTCCTGTTTTACAGCGCTGGACTTGGGAAATAAGAGCCCATAGCAGATATAATATACAAGGTGCCATCCGTAATGGGCCCGCCTCCTAGTACTGAGAAGAGTAGCAGAGAGTCTGAAAAAAATGGAAACCCTGCATGGCGCTGCGTGCAGTATGGGTGGAATTCGGAGTATATGAGGCCCGCACACAGGGCAATACATTCTGCTTTGTAATTACACCCTCGCTTGATAAATCTTTTATGAACTGTGCCGACAAGATTTTCATTTTTGTAACTCCTAGCTGCAGCGCCAGACTTCGTTTCGAGAAATCCCGATTCGTCTGTTCACACCTCGCAATGCTCTCTATATGGAGGCACGAATCCCTCTCCCCCGAAGTGCCTTTCTATCCACTTTTCTGATACTATCCTTTTTGACTCCCCCGGACCCTAGGCACAGATCTCGCCAATACTTGTATGAAAAATGCCTCTCCTGCTTCGACTGAGAGAGGGGGTGTGTGCGGAACTTTTTCTCTATACTCAATATAAAGTGTAGGGTACCCGCGCACAGTCCCATTGTACGGCTCCCACACACGGTTACCCTTACCGTAAGCGAGTTTCCCACTATTCTTTACCTGCCTACCATGTGTTCTGCGCTGCAGCATGTAATTCAGCAAGTGAAATAAGACTTTTTTTGCTCATGTGCGTGAGGTCAGCTTTTAATAGAACATTTGATGTTATACAATGAAGGGGGAGGCCATAAGTACGCTTGCTTTGTGATGGTACATTTCCTATTTGTGGCAGCTTGTGCGCGATGCGTCCTACCACCGCACTTCAATGCCATACTTTACCACCGCTTGTACCAGCACTGTGTAAAGTGCGCGCAAGCTACCGCGATTAGGTCCCCACAAGGAGGATGATATAAATGCCGGCTTCAGAATACAGAACTCCATCTTATTCCTTGTGCTTATAATATGAAGTGTCATTATTTTATATTTTTGGGGGAGTGGTGCCTAGCAACATGGGCGACCGTTCCATCGTGACTGGGGTGCTTTCATGGATCAGGCTCAGAGGGAATCGCGGGTGGGGCCGAAAAGTGCTTACTTTTCCTTTGTCAGATTCACAATAATAAGTACCCAGGTGAGCACTGCGCCGCCACGTTACGGCGCCTTTACAATAATTTATCGATAATATATCGATTACTATGTCCTGCTGTGGGCGATAAATCGTATGCGAAAAACCTGTGGGACAGTGTGAACACTTGTGGGAAACGTTCACGAAGAGGGTTCATCACTATAATGAACATCGGCGGTCTCAGTGCTGTACCTTGCGGGATCCCACGCCGAAGGAAGGCTTCGAACCAGAGTACAGCACGCTGAGGCTGTTGACAGCGAAACGCCAGCCGTTATATACATGGTAACATGCGCATGTTCTATGCCTTCTTCTATGGCACGGCCAACTTCCCCCGGTAGATCGTCCCAGATCAGGGTAGAGACGCCGCCCTCCAGTAGTGAAGGGGGAAAACGCCATGATGTTGGTAAGCATAAACGCGGAAAATCTTCAGCTCGGCCTCAGACTTTTTTTGTATTGCAAGGGAGACGTGTTGTCACGTTCTCATCCTGAAGAATCTTGCGAGAGGGAGGGGGAGGGGGAAAGACCTCACTTTGCGTTAACCCAGCTAAGTCCCGCTGCATTCCTTGCAAAACTGGGCCCGGGCCTACCTCCTGCACCACTCACCGATGGCACTTTGCAAGCGATACTACCGATGGTGCGTTTTGCATCTGCTTCTGACTCGAGAAGGATAATATCGTGTCCGCTACAAGCCGCGGGTGGTCCTGCTGCTCTGCGATATCGCAGCGAACGAAGTCTTGCACATTACTTCTGTGAGCGTAAGCTAAAGCCTCTTGGCTTCCCTCCGACAGCATGAGGTACTGGACCCTGGCAGTACGATGGACTCCCTGAAGTCAAAAGGACTACACTTGTTTCTTTATCAAAATCAGCAGGATTGTTATGTGAAAGAGCCCTGACCGCAGAGGATGTAGAAGCGACTGATCGCAATACAAAGGACAAATAAAGCACTCGCATGTAGGGTTTAATTTAGCCAAGACCCCACCGTGCACATGATTGCTTGTGTTGCAAAACTTCCCAAGAACTGTATTATTACAGCGACGGCATCCAGTAAGTACAGGGCGATAAACTACACGATAATATTCCAGTTTAAGACCTTTAATCAGCAATACAAACTCCTGAACAATGATATATATATATATTTATTTATTTATTTATTTATAGTTTTTTGTTAGGTGTGAGTGCTTTGGTAATTAATATATCGCTGGCTTTTTTACATTTTGTGTGTATTTGTTTGTGTGTGTGTATCTCAAATTAAAAATCCGGCATATAAAAATTATGGAAATAAAGTCTTTTCAGTTTTTTTTTATTTTTCAGTAGAAATGCTACGCTCTGATAGCAATTCCTTATACGAAGGGGTGTGGGCTACGATGACCCGTCTTTCAAAAGTTAACGGTGACCCGGGTCGCCCCAAGGGTGCAGAATTTCTGTCCAGAGAGGAGATGCTTGAACATTTTGTAGAATCGCTTAAATTAGAGCAAGCACCCGAACTTTTTATATGCCACTTCGACGACTCATTTATCGAGGCAACAACATCTACGCCGTTGCTGGTTTTTCTATTTGAACTCGCCATATTTTTACGTGAAGAAGAACCCACCCCAATGGAGACAGAGGTATTAAAAAATCGTTGTACGCTTTTATTGTCATTACCAGAGCGTATATCAAATATTGTTCACAATGAACTCTCCACAACGCACAACTTTTCGCTTGACATAGACCTGTTAATAACTCGCATATGTCAAGCCGTTTGCTGTTTTCTTTTAGGGGTACATGGGAAATTTTCTGAAAAACATGGACAAAACGTTTCTGATTCTGTAATATACAAATTCAGAAAAAAAAGTGCTCTTGTTGTGTTAGATGTGTTTATAGGGTCTCTTATTAAACGGGGCTACAGTCGCGTTATTTTTGAGAGTTTTATGCGTATTATGAGAAATGCGTCAACTGAACTTGATATTTCAATTGAAATGATAGGTTTTATTTTCGAGGTACTCTTTAGCTGTAGCTTCAAAAATCGTGGTATACTGGAAAAAGGGGATGTAGTGGTGACACGTCGAAAATGCACACCTTACTGGAGTGAGTGGGTATTGGGTATGCTGTTGACTGCTGCAAAAGATTCAGATTTGAAAATTGTTATTCTAAATGCTTTTGCATCTATAGTTACAATATCTCCAACATTGAGTTCGGATCGACAGTTTGACAGATTGCCAGTTAGCCAAGCAGTGGAGCATGAGATTTTTGTTGTTCGAACCTGCTGTTTACCCACTAAAAGGGAGGTGCTTCGATTAATCTTTAGACGTATTCTACCTGATGTTTTGCTAAAAAGAAATAATTCGACCTCTGAAGCATTATCAAAGTTTGAAGAGGATGTGTTTGCTGAAGTTCTGCAAAAATGGAGTAATCGTGATATTGCTGAAAAGGGTTCTGTTGATTTTAATAGCACTCTGGCCAATGCAGTTTTATATATTTTACTTCACATTAAAGAACGAGGACTTATGATTAAGCAGCCGCGACTTTTGAATCCCTTATTAGCCGGTGTTTCAGTGCGTTTTGAAATTGTTCGCACTGACGAAACAGTCAATGAAGCTATTACAATTGCATCTGCATTTGCCTCTTTTTTTGTTAAGGACAGTGAAACGATTCAAGCCTTTTCAAAATTTGATCAGTCAACACACCTTCTAGAAAAATGGATCCAAGGTGAAGCTAACCTGACGACCACAAAACTATCTGAGCCAGAGTCTACCTTGGATGACAATCGCTTTCGTACTAAATTGTTTAGACGGAGCATTGAGGGAGTTGATAACTATCCTCTTGATCCAGATGAAAGTTTTTGTTTCTTTACTCATGAAAAAACAGGATTAGATAAGCATTCAGATTTTAATGAAAAGTCTGTTTTATTTACCCATGAAAATGTTTTAGATAACAACGAGTTGTTATCCTTTGGAAAGACGAAGCATGAAAAAGACAATGTGGATGATGATATTGAAATACTTGAAACGTTGCGACAATCTTACAACGCTATAATGGGAATTGGTAGAGGCGCAAATGCCCAAATAAGCGAGGTTCAGCAAGGCCTAGAAAGTGGGCTGCGGGGGTTTTCTAGGTGCTTGGCAATAATGAAGGAAAAGCTTGGTATTTGGAAAGAGCACATCGTGGGTGGCGAGGTTCATTGGTCACGCGAGAAATTCGGAAGAGAACTTGATCCAATGATTCCAAGTTTGCTCTCTGCTCTGATGACAGTTACCATTCACGCCCCAGAAGAAAGACACAGTGAATTAATGGCAATCCGATTCTCCATTGTTGTTCTACTTATAGTCTTTTCACCCGAACTAGCTCTTAGTCAACTCAGCAAAATGCTGTACTCTTCTCATTATGGTATTTTTCAAAGAGTTGAAATTGCGAAAGCTGTTGGAGAAGCTGCTCAAATAGTATCCAAAGTTGAAGTAACTTTTCAGTCACAAGCTGTGCGTTCGAGACCCGGCGAACAGAACTTGAATTCTAAGCGTGTTTATCCGCCTATACCAAGTGTTAAAAAGGATACACGAGCCATTATTGTTTCGGAGGGTAAGGAGACCAGACGTTGGGGAAATGCTGTTGAAGAGCGTGCGAACAAAAAAGATAAGGTTTTCCTGAATTATTTGGCGGAAGTGGCAAAATTATGCATTTCGGCTCTTTTGGCTAAATCTGATACCGACCATTTTGCTTTTTTTAGCGACACGGACCCGTACGCGCCTGCTGAAATTTTAAGAAGTATTGGAATTGTTCTTAAATGTGTCAGTTCAGTGCGCCATGTTTCTCCTGCACTTTCTGAGGAAACTTTGCCATTTGCATTGGCGGTCGTTTCAAAGCACCCCTTATCTGCAATTAGGTGTCAGGGATGGATTTTATTGGGAGAATTGATGAGATGTTGGTGTGGGGCAGGAGCACTTGTAGTTAATGATGATAATCACTATACACAGGGTGTCTTTGGTGGGTATTTTTCGTATGTTTTTTCTGAAAAGTGGATGCAGGCGTTGCAGGCCTTGGAAGTTATGTTCGAAAAGACAGGAGATGACCCGTCTTGCGCGAAAATTGCTTTTTACGTCCTTGCGGATCTGCATGAATTGGTCATGGCAAAGAAGGATTTTGAAGTTATGGAAACTCGTCTTGATCAAGTAAACAAAATTACTTTGTCTTCGGATGCAAACTGAGGATTACTTTTTTATCTACTGTATTTGAAGTTCTATAACGGATATATTTACCTTTTTAAAGCGTTGGAACTATTGTTTTTGTCATCGATTATTGTTATAGTGTATTTTTATGGAATGTATGGTATACGTCTTATTTCTCTCACTTTTTAACTTACTGATCTATTGTATTTGAATTCTTTAAAAATATTTAATTGTTCCATTTTTTCCCTCAAGAATAACTTTGCCTTATGTTGCGTCTGATATTTCGGATTCAGATAGAGTATGGTTGTGGGTGTAATACTTATTCTCGTCGGTTTTTGCGCCGACGAGGTGAGCAGAAGAACTTGGCGTTAAATAAAACCGAAGCAATCTCTTCGAGTTCTTTGCAATCTTCTGTTGACGCTCCAACTGCACCAGAACCCTCTTTAGATAGCATTCGCGCTGAAATTGCACGTATGCGCATAGAAAGTGATTCTGGAAAAAACGCGACAGAGAACGTAAAAGTGGGGTTAGGATCCTCTGAAAAGGTAACTGAAAATTTATCAAGTAAAGAAGTTTTTATTGGAAAGACCGGGTCTAATGAAACTTTTTTGAAAGGGGGTGATGTCCTTGAAGGTGTAAGGGCGAGGGATCGTGTCCTGAGACGAAAACTTTTCCTTGATGCGGAAGACATTTTGAGGAAGCCAAACAAGGAGGATACCCTGCACTATCTGGAATTGGCTTATAGTTGCATCGGTTCTCATCGTCGTGCAGAATGTTTGACGGCCGCTAAAGAGTTAGATGAAGCAGTAAGCATGGAAATTACTAAACTTTTACAGTCCACTCCTGTTTCTGAAGAAACTGCTAATTTACCATTTTCCGATGATGAATTAAAACAAATTGCATGGGTGAATGTTTTATCGGGTAAAAATGACGATGAACTTTATAAGCTCTGGAAATGGGGAATTCTAGACTTGGATACAATTGAAGGACTTGGCTCTCTGAACGAGACGAAAGAAATTCCGTCAGTGGTAAGTGAAATGCCATCTTCACCACTTGTTCGTGGAAGCACGAATGCAGAACAAGAGGAAAATGAAAAAGGTGAAGAGTTTTCCTTTTCCATTGAGCAGAACATTGAAATGTTGAAAGACGTTGAGGGTATCCATGAGATAATGTCGTGCTTAAGAGAACGTATGCTTTTGGGAGCCCCAAGTATTGATATTGCACCTACTCTTCAAAGAGTCCAACAAAAGAAGTATGAAGATATTTCTGAGACCGAACTTCGCATGCTTGAGAATTATGAAGAGAAGATGAAAGTAGTAAAAATATCATTGACTCCAAATACTTCTGACGACACCGTTCAAACTGAGGACGAATCTAATGGTAATACTTTGCAAAGTAATTCTACTTCTTCGTTGAATGAAGTAAAAGATAATAAGAAGCCTGTGTCATCCGAGGTCGAGGTAACGGAATCAACGATAGACTCCGCATTATGCCCTTCTAACAGTTTTCTCTATGCTGTATCACTCCGTGATGAGCGGCTTCGTCACTCACTTGAAGCCATGGAAAGAATTAAACGTCGAGCTTTGTTTGATCCCGAATTTCAAGGAGCAATTAAACAAGCTCATACAATGGAAGAGTTGTCTGTCCGATCGCATCTTCATGGTGATGAGGATAAAGACAATTCACGCACTTCCTCGAGACGACGTGGTCGTTCCCGTCGTGCAGACAGCGCGCATTCATTGTTAGGTGGACCATTGGCAAGGCCTTTTCACTCAGCAGATACGCCCTTCTTTTTTGGAAGTCGTTACAGTTTTGTGCCTCCACGGGGTCGGTACAATATGCCAGCACCAAGACCGACGCGTGAGGTGATCTCACGTCAACAACGCTTAAAGAAAAAATTGACTCGAATGCGTTATTCTCAGTAACCAAGTGAGAATGAGAAGAGGAAGTGCTTGCTTTATTCACACATATATATATATATATATATATATATATCCATGTGTGTGTATATGTCTATGTGTATGTATTTGTGTTTGTGTATGTTTTAATTATGCTCTTAGAGTAAGCTTTATTGTTTTTTTTTTTTTTTTCCTTTTTCTTCTTGGATTTTTTTATGAAACATGATTGTGTTCTGAGCGGTGTATTTTTTTTTTTACGTGATTTTCCTTGTGAAAACCACTGCAATTAAACTGCCTTTGAATAGTTGGCTGAGAAGTACTATGGTCCGGGAAGCGAAGGAGGAAGAGGATGATTACACTCCTCAGGAGCGGCTTACCGCGGCGATGTTGGAGTACAAAAAGCTTGAGGCAGCTAATCAGACTAGTATTGAACGCATGTATGGGGCCTTGGCATCCCCGTTTAAGATGTCGAATAAGCCATGCGAGGTGCCTCGGGCAGCCTTTATAGAATGCTTTGAAAGGGTATTGGGAAGAACAGGCAATGACAATGATACTGAAGGCACTGCATCTTCTGAATTTCCACCGGTACATCACTGTTATAATGCAGTGTTACAATATGAATCTTGCGTGCTTGAAAAGGCACTGACCCAGCACCATAGCCTTGTTTCGTCCTTTGAAATGAGACGCATTCAGGAATCTGAAATGGCTTCTTTGGCAGAGGCAGAGCTAGCCAAAGGTGGAGCTCCTCCGTGAAAAAAAAAAAGCAGAAGAGAGAGCGTATTTTTGAAGAATGATAGACACTAAAGCGGAGGTGAAGAACAGCGAGTAGGTATCGCCCCGAATATGGAGTGAAGATATGTTATTGTGGCTTGATTCTTTTTTTTTGTGTGTGTGTGTCTGACTCAATGAATTCAAAAAAAAAAAATGAATAACATTAAAAATAAAGGTTAATACGTGCCGTTCTTGTACTTATATATGTATATATATATATATATTCTCTCTCACTCCTACTATTTTACTCGTTTCTAAGAGCAGCGGTGAGGGGAAAAAAGAAAGGAAGGGCAGGGCTCCTCACTCCTCAAGAGCAAAAAGGTGGAACAGAGGGTTTAGTTACTCGTATTCCCTTTAATCTTGGCCTCACAAGCAAGGATTCTTGCGATCAAAAGCCAAAAAATTTGTTCGAAATAATTGTAAAGAAGCTGAAGCAAAATATAAATATATATTTGTATAGGAGAAAAAAAGATACAGTAAGCAATAAACAAAGTGATGGCTCCAAAGAAAAAGAATGCGCCACGTAAGGAACTTACCGCGGATGATATGCGGCGTCTTGGGATGAATGAAGAGGACATATCTCGCATTCTTGCCGAACGCGGAAAGTCTGCGGATGAACGGCGACAAGACATGGAGACCACCGAGGCGCGTCGCCGCGAACAAGAACAGCGGCATAAGCGGTTAAAAGAGTTGGAGCGGCTCAAGGCGGTCTTGGTGCACGAAGAAGGTGGCCCGCGCGGAGTGATTTACGGCGAAGAGGACGCCGCCTGGTCGGCACTAGAAGAGATTCTTCTACCCGAGAAGAAGGCGCGTCTGCGGGAGTTCGCCGATTACGAGGCCCATCGACGTTTTGAAGAGGCCAAGCGCCGGCGTGCGGCGGAGTGCGCGGCGTATCAAGAGACTCTTTCGCACTTGACCCCCGAGGAACGGGAGGCGTTCATTGCTGGGCAAATCAAAGCAGAACAGGAGCGATGCGAAGAGGAGCTGCGCAAGCAAGAGGCGGAGCGCGAACGGTTGGAGCGTAAGGCGGCACGTGAGAAGGCACGCAAGGCAATGCTGCGCCGCAACAAGAATGAGGATGACGAAGAAGACGAGAACGAAACCGATGAGGTAAGGGTTGATGAAAATGATAGAATAGCGGATGCAATTGTCTCCAAGTACATTTGAATGAGGTGGGTGCAATCTGCTTTTGAACGAATAACAAGATTGGTAGCACATGAAACCCGTCATATCTTTTAATAAATATATCTCATTGTTTTTTATTTGGTTTTTGCTGCTTCTAACTTTGTTTTGTGGAAATTTTTTTAAAAAGGACGGAGGGATTACGAAAACTACATCGACAGCGATCACTGTTGGATTAGTGGAGGGACTGCAAAGGTAAGAAAATACGGAAAAAATCAACACACATTAAACCGGGACGAATTAGTGTAAAAAAAAAAAAAGCATCTGATAAAAAGAATTAAGGAAGAAAGAGGTGGGGGATGATAACCAATGGGCCCATTCCATTCTATTGTTTAAAGCCTCTGTCCAGGCAAATTAGATTCTTTTATCTCGGAGTTTTCTGCGGGTAACAGTCAGTGCCCTTATTTGTTGTTTGGTGTGTGTGCGTGTGTGTGGATTTCTTGAGTTTGTGAAAGGAAAAAAAAAGCATTTGTGGTTTTTTTTTTTTTTTCTTAATGTTATGTTATTCAGCTGGTGTTTATTTGATGCTCTTTTTTTTTTTTCTTTTATTTGCTTTCTTTCATGGGTAAAAAAAAAAATATATAATAAAAATGATAGTCACTAAGAAGGGAAAAACAGGAACTTAAAGGAAATTCACAGTTGTTCTTGTTTGAATAACGTGTCTTAATACTTGGAATCGGTTTTGGACAGATCACACTGAAGCCTTTTTCCCCCTTTCCCCCTTTCCCCTTTTTGGGGTTTTGTGGAGAATATAATTTATTTTTTTTACACGCTTCTGACCGAGGGCAATAGGAGCAAGCCGAAGAAAAGAAAAGAAGAGACAAAATCCACGGATAGCGTACAGGGGAAGACGGAACCAAAAGGAACAAAGTGAAACCGAATTTGTCACAGCAGCAATAGCGACGTCAGTCGTATTGGACGGCGTCTTCGCCTCTTACCAAATACACTCACACGTTCATTAGAGAAGTGTGAATTCAATTTTCTCCACTAAAGCATACAGAGAGAGAGAGAGAGTGAGAGATAAATAGAAAAGTAAAAAAAAAAAAAAAAAGAGGAAAGCGGCTTCTTGCATGGAAGAGGACTCTGTATCTTTGGCAAGTGCCAGTGCGGAGGGCCGTGGCACATACTCTGCTCTATTCGCCCGAGACCATTCCGCGCCGTCGCCTGTGTCTGTTCTTGCGCTCCCCATTGCGCTATTGGACACTGTCTTCTCATTTCTCCCCGTCGGGGACCTGCGCACAGTTCTCGGTGTGCACCAACACTTTTACCGTGCCGCGATTGCATCCGATCGCACTGCGTGGCGAGATGCTTGCTTAACGATGTGGGAATCAAAGCAAGGGTTTGGGCAATTCTCGCGTGAGTGGCCAGAGATAGTGGCGGCACATCGCTGCGAAGAACTCTGCGTGATAGCAATGCAACAGCGTCTTGTTGCACAAAAACACTTTGATTTGGACGCTGTGTGTGATTGGGACGATATGGTAAAAGACGATGAAGCCGTGCAGCACTTTCCCTCACCGCACTGTGCCTCGCAGGTGTGTGCTTCTTCTTATGATTCTTGTTGCTGCTCTCATTGGTGGAGTCACCAGGAGTCACAGAGTCTCGTGTCAAGAAATGGAAATGTGTTCACGAATGTGTGTGAAGGCGAATGCGTTGCCTGTGAGTCACCACACGTGTGCGGCTCCGCAGCCTCTGTGCATTCTACATGGCGGACTCCAACGTATGATGTTATATCCAGAAGCAGTAATGGGGCCGCATCATCGCGGTTTATGCCTCTTTCACATTCTTCGACTGCATCATGTAAGTGGAGTGATAATGTTTCGTCACGTTTGTGTGTCTGTGCGTGTGCGGGGTCGCGGCTTCATTGCCGTCACTTTGCGCAAGAGCGGCAACGGCGTGGAATGCAACGCCATGTGCTTCGTAAGCAGCAACAAGGTGAAGCGATGAGTCTTTTACTTCTCGTCAACGGCGATGGCGAACACGAAGAAGAAGAAGAAGAAAGCGAGGGAGCGAACACGATACAGTTTACTTCATCTACAGGTACAATATCTCTTGGGCATCCTTCGATGAATGCGTCACAATCTATCACTTCTCCCCAGAGCGATGCGAAGGGAAATGAAGAAAATGAAAGCCACACCACACGCGAACATGATGTCATGGAGGAAAGTATCCACAGCGCAAAGACAAGAGGTGGACCTTGCAGAGACTGTGAAGAGAACAGGACCATGACACGCCCGCGGAGTCTTTTACTGAATACCCAATATAGCCGCAATACCTTAGAGCACAAGAACCATACTTCGAACAGTGACAACTCCCATTTGTATCCCCACAGTCCTTTGCACTGCAATAGCGATACTCGTCGTGTGAACCCATGCGGCTCTGTGTGTGTGGTAGGCCCGGGGGATGACGCCGAGGTGCGTGTGCCTGTGTCCTGGAAGTTTGCGTATCACATGTCCCTCCGCGACGCGCGCCGCGTGCGCCTCACCCGCGAGGAACTCCTCGGCGGCCGCTGGTTCGTCTGCTTCCGCGCCACAGGCCTGACGCACGCCGCGAGCTTTGCCGCAAACGACACCGTGACGGTCCACGCGGCGGGCGGCGCCCCGGGGGACATGCCGCCCTTCGCCTGCCGACTGCTCCAACGGGGCGCGGAGCTCGCCGTGCACAATTTCCCGCCGCTGAAGGTCCGCCGACGACACGGCCGCGCTGCGAGCTCTGCAAAGGCAAAGCCGCACGCAGAGACTGCGGGGGATGCGGCGTTTGACGCGGAGCCGGTCGCTACGTTGCGGCGATTGGGATTGATGAGTCACTCGGGTGGTGAAGAAGACGCTGAGGATGACTGGGGGTGGGTCGCACAAAATTATTTTGTGAAGATATTCTCCGTGGAGACGCCGGTTCCATGGTATGTCCACCGACTTGGGTTCAATTGTGGGGCCGCGGCCCCTCCCTATATTTAATCAATTAACCTTTCTTTAACCAGTGCGTAGCAATAAATTGCGTTCTTGCTTTGTATCTTTTTTTTTTTTTATCCTTTCCCATTCTCGGTGTAATTATGTATGTGTGAGGGGACAGACCAAATATACGCAAACATACGTGCATAGCTTGCTTATTCTTATGTGTGTTACTGCGCACACACGTTTACTTTTTTTTTTTTTGTGTGTGTGAAACCATTCAGTGGTGCTGGAGAGAAGAGGGAGAACAGAGAGTGGGAGAGAGGTGATGCTAAAAAATGCAATAGCATTATCGAATAATATAGAAAAAAAAAACGAATTATATCCGGAATTGTCCCCTCAATTTTTTTAAAAAAACTTTTGTTGTATCATTACTTTTCAGCCTGTTAATGTATATATAAATCTTTCTATGAATATATATATATATATATATATATATATATAATCTTTCAAGGATTTTTATTCCCATCATTTTTTCGGTTGAATTGTACAGTACTTTTTTCAAAAAAAAGGAAACGTAGCCAAATGCAGTAATGCTTTTTAATTTTTTGACTACTCAGTAATATATATATATATATATAAACAACTAGGCAAAAAACGCAGGAGATGAATTGAGATGAAAAATCGTCGTGGAACAATTAAAAAAAAAAAACAAAAAAAAACATTTCTTTATTAATTATATTATTATTATTATTATTATTTCAGCTGTGTTGTTTTGTTGTGGTGCATGTGCTATGAAAGCGAAGAAGCGGAGACAATTGGTTTCTTACATTTTTGTGTGACGGGAGCCTCAAGAAGAATCAAAGAAGAGGGGACAAAGGATTTTTGGGGTGTGTCAAAGGGAATACTAATGACAAATGATGGACTCACATTGTTTATTGGTGGCATACTCGATGAGTGCAAGTATTTTCTTTTAAAGAAAGGAAAATAAGTAAATGAATAAAGGTCCTTTAAAAACAACAACAGCAACCATGGGAAGATGATTAGAAAAAGAGAGTTAGAAATGTTAAAAAAGAAATAAATGCGCAAGTTGGTAAGACGGGTTTTCATGTCGAATTCCCCTTGAGACAAAGTGTAGTGAGCGAGGCACTTATGCATAAGATATGAAAGTGAATGCTTTCCATTTTGACCCTTTTTTTTTTCTTCGTTTTTTCTTCCACTATATCGCTTGCTTTTTGAAAGCTTGCGATGTGGACGCTGCACTGCAATGGTTTATCACTTTGGAAATAATCTTTGCCACTCTTTTTTTTTTTTGCACACCTTCGTTTGAAAGAACTAAATGAAGTGTTTATTGGGAGTTTTTTTTTTTTTTTTTTTTGATTGAAGTCTTCTTAATGTGTAAAAGCAAGCAAGGCTATGTATCGACCGAGACTGTGGATTTCACTAGGCGTAATGGTATAGACTCACAGGTTTTAATATAACCGTTGAAAGGACGTTATGTAAAATTAAAAAGAAAAACAAGAAAAAAAAAAAACTGCAAAAATATATAGACTTTTTTCCTTTTTTTTTTTTGAGTTCCGATTTACGGGTGGGACCGTGTGCGACTTTGGGCGATTCTTGTGTATATACTGTATTGCTCAAGAATGGCTTAAATACAGTTTTCTACGTGAAGAAGAATTTCCATAAATGCCGTTGGTTGCGTATTATAGCTTGTAATATGACGTATACACATGCGCAGCATCAAGAACAACAATAAAGGGAATAAAAATAGAGGGAAAAGGAAACAACTGAAAGTGTCAGTGTGTGACTTCGAATCCGGTGACTTTTGACGAATGTGTCCAATCT
Source organism: Trypanosoma boissoni (assembly GCA_030849725.1). Classification (NCBI taxonomy): domain Eukaryota; phylum Euglenozoa; class Kinetoplastea; order Trypanosomatida; family Trypanosomatidae; genus Trypanosoma; species Trypanosoma boissoni. The sequence continues at coordinate 22,413 of JASANW010001430.1, read as the reverse complement.
GAAGACAGCCCAGCAGGGACGGGTTATTTCTACAGAAGAAGCGCACACGAGAGAAGAGTTGGCGAGAGGAAGGTTTTGAGGAGTATCTAATATCTTTTACTTTTGTAATGCGTTTTGAATTAACTATATCGCTTTATTTATTTATTTATTCACTTTTTCTTTGCTTTTATCCTTCAGTTCCAGAGGATACGCCGTGGTTGTTAGTTTTCTTCCAATGTTGCAGTCCTTTATTATTATTATTAATTTACTGAGCCTTCTCTTTGGGTACCAAGCTATGGTGTAACAATTGAAGTGAGAGGAAATGTATTTTGAAGAAATAATTTTGTACACTGATTGTTTTGTTTATTCTTTTCTTCTCTTTTTTTTTTCTAATTACGAACATGGTCCTGCTTGTCAAGTAGCATGAGTGTTTTATTATTTACTTAGCCGTTTTCTTTGCATTTGATTAGTTTTTCTCTTCTGTTTAGAGAAGAAAAAAAAAGTATAAAAAAGGCACAAACAGGTTTTTTTTTTTTTTCTCCGTCTGACAAGAAAGCATTTCTTGGATATTTAGTTAGCATTGTCACTGCTTGTGTACGAAATAAAGCAGAAAGTGCATTGTGCCCATTTCCCCACTCGCTTCTTCGCTGAGTAGGAAAAAAAAAAAAAAGAGTTCATATACATATATACATATTTATAGCTAGAGTGGAGATGATTCTTGAAGACGATATGCAGCAGGATGACTGTTTTTCCGGTGATTCTACCACTGCAGCCGGCGCATTTCAATCAGATCCCCCGACCCCCACTATGCATTTTGTGCATTTCCTCTCCGCCTGCTCGACTCGCATTGATGAACCACTAGAAAAGGCGGTACAGCAAAGTATTGAACTCGCGCAGTTCATTGACGCATCCTCCTCCCGCTCCTTCCTCCCCCATCACCAGTTCCAGATGCGAAGTGCGCTCTGGGAGCTCCTCTACGATGCCCGCGTGCGAGAGGCCTGTCTCGTGGAAATGGAAAAGCAATCCCGACTCTACGGCGGGAGCTCCGGCGCCTTCCAGCCCGGCGCCCACTGCGCAGGGGCGGGGGCTCCTCCCACCTCGACCGTCTCTCCCACGACGTCCTTTCCATGCACCGACCCACAAGCGCGGGGCGATGGTTCGAACGCTGGGCCGGGTAAGTTTTTTAGGCATGCCTCTGTCCCCGCGGAGCATGCGCCGCACGTTGATGAGAACGCTCTGCTTGCCGCACTGCGCGCGCGTGGTAAATTTCTCCCGCGCGCCCCGTGCCATGCGTCGCAGTGTGCGCGTCGGCTTTCTTCTCTGTCCTCTTCGCACACTTCGTTACACACGCTTTCCGCGCGCCTGCGGGAGTCCCACCTTGCCGCGGCTGCCCGACATATCCCCCGCCTCACCGCCGTCGCGGATTTCTCCAGCGACTGCGCGCTGTGTGTGGCAGAGGGGCTTTTGGAGGGCGCGTGGGTTTCGCTGCGCTGCGCGCAACTGATTAGTGTGGCCGCGGCTGCGCATCTCTGTGCTGCGCCTTTGCGAGTACCGCGTGAAGTGCTTTCCACAACGCCGCGGGAGGCGATTTGTATTGGACATCACCTCGCGCAGTTGCTTTTGCGTTGTGCTATTGGGCTCCTCCTCACTGTTGCACACCCACCAGCTCATGAGAAGGAGGAGGCGACGGAGAAGAAGTGTAATGGCGAAGGCCAGAGGGAAGAGGAAAACATACATGTGACAGAGGCTGAGCAGGCGCATCATGCTGAAGCCATTGCCGCAATTACTGCGATTGGTCGTTCAGGGCTTGACACATGCGTGGCGTTGCTTTCTGCTCTGCGGCGACTGCAGCCGAATTCTGCGCCAATTGTGTTACTGCAAGCAGCTGCCATTGCATTTTGTGATCGTTGTGGTGTATCAAAGGCACAACGAATGCTGCGGGAGTGGTGTGACGCACAAACACCGAGCCCCTCTGGCAGTCACACTCTTCCAGTCACCGCAAAGAGCGACAGTAATGGGAGTAACATGAAAGAGAAGAATCTGAATGGCGATGGTATTGATCATAACCATGGCAGTGATAATTACACGGCATGGCTTCGGCTTAATGGATCAGAGGATGTTGCGATCGGTGTCCTCTTCTCTGTTTTTTTGCAATTGCTTTCTCTGCGTGAGTCGCCGATGCGCGACGCGCCATTCACCGACACGGCGTGCCTTTCCGCACGCAACGCTCTTGACACCTTTGTGCATCCCCGATTGCTTGCACTATGTGACGCCGCCGATGGTGCCACAAGTGCACGTGGGCAACAGGCCCTCGCACTCCACTGGCTCCTGCGTGGAACACTCTGCCACATGCTCAATGCGCTTGCCGTGGCCCCAGCCTCGTTCTCTGCGACGCGGCACGTGCCAATTGTATTTGACGAGGCGGCCCCAGAGGAGTGCGCGCGAGCAGCGGGACGCGCGGCAGAGGCGGCACGTGAATTCTCAACGGATACGCTGGCGCCCCCGTGGATGGACACACTTGACGAATTGAGCGATCCCCACACTTGCGACTCCGCTGGGGACTGGCGATTCCCATGTGGAGGGAGTGAGGCAAGTCCACGGGTTTGCGATAATGCGGCGGAGGACGCGTTCTCTGTGGCAGAAATTGCGCTTCTCCCATTGCCAGTAATGCGCATGTGGACTGTCCTCGGAGTGACTGTCTTTCGCAACGCGTCTGGGGATCTTTTCGCCGCCAATAACGCCGACGACGCCGAGGGCTCTGTTGTGAACTCTGCGGAGGAGGCGGCGCCTGAGCCAGTGGGGACTCGGCCAAAGATGTCTGTAGGGGGCCAATCGCAAGTAGCGAAAGATGTGGCGAAGTGGGAAAACGCGCAGCGAATGGCGGAGGTGCAGCGCATGGCAGAGGCATCGTCACTGGCCTTTTGGCACCGCTGGCACGAGGCAGTGACCCCAATGGCTTCTTCTTCATCCCTATCATTGGATGTGTTGCCTGTACTCGAGCGACAGCGTCGGCTTTTGCTCTTTGCGAGTAGCGAAGAGAAAGAGGAAAATGTGACGATGTTTATGTCTGCATTACGCGATGCGCATCCCATTGCGGTGAGCAGTGAAGCGGCTTTTACCGCAGCGCGCCTTCTTCCACACCAGACAAACAAAGAAGGTGAAGACGCAAAGAAAGGGACAAAGGAACGTATAATAGCCGCGCTGGATCCGCGCCTTGACGCTGCGTGCCGACGCTACGACAAGCAGTGTGTGCGGTCACTCGTGGTTGATGCGTTGCCATTGTCATCAGTAACTTCAGAGAACAAAGCGGCGAGTGGGAGTGCCATGCGGGCCGTACAGCAAAAGCAGCGATTGCGTAGTACGTCACAGAAGCGAAAGTGAGAGAGGCAATGATCATGTGCATCACTTTCGGGGCAAAGGGGTTTGGGGGCGGGCTCGGCAAGAGGGCTACTCACTAAAGGGTCGAAAAAGACCGCCGGCAGCTAGAAGTGCTCTGGATGCAAGCGTGACAAGCGAATTTCCTTAAACTATTGCAGCAGGAGAAGCATTCGTAATGAGGAACAAACGTGTATACATATATGTTTATATATATAGATGAAATCTCCCAGCTCATTGCTTTTTTTTCATTGTGCCTCGGCATTTTACTTTTAAAAGGATCTGAAAAAGACTCTTGGGCAGTTAAAGCGATACACATGAGAAGTTTGAGTTCTGATTGGCTTTACATTTTATACTTGGAAGACAGTGGAAGAACTTATGAAAAAGCAAACAGGAATCTGGATTACACATATCTACCTCAAACACATATGTGACAGTGCCACGAGAGTGCGATGAGGGGCGAAATTCTCTCATCAAGGAAAAGGATATCTTATTTAATTATGACTAAACAGAAATGCTACTGGATTAACAGAAAGACAAGATAAAAAGAAAGTATGTTAACGACGATATAATACACTCAATGTGATATGAAGACGAAGATAGTGTTTTGTCGTCTTGCGCTGCCATTGCTTTTGATTGCGTCTATGTGTGCTGGCGTTTTGATGATCTCTCGCAACTTATCGTTTACTTAGTGGATTCACGTGGAACATCAAAAGTTCTATGGAAATTCTGACCAGAAGCATTTCACGCACTGCAGTGACATTGCCTCAATTTACCGGGAGGCGGGCGGAGAGCAGTCCCTCTGACCAATTAAAAAAAAAAAAAAAACAGAGGGCGGCTAAAAAGTTTTTTTTTTTTTTGAAAGATAGTGTTTGATGTTTAAAGCTGGTGCAGTGTCTATGCTAGTTGGGTTGCCCTGTCCTCTTAATCCCATTATTGATTGTTTGATTTTTTTTTTGTTAAATTATCTTTGATCATAATAGTTTTGCTGTTGTTATTGTTTTGCGGCTGTGTGTAAATCGAACAGTTGCAAACTAGTTGGCACACATAGATCCTTCTGCGATCATTTTTTTTTTGGGGGGGGGGGGCATAACACATTCTTAATACTGCAGGTAATGTGTATTCGTATATCTTTATTTCATCTTCATTTCTATTTCTTTGAAAATCTCTCTCTCTCTCTCTCTATATATATATATATATATATATTATTATTATTATTATTATTGTTATTATTATTAAAGGTGGCTACTTGCCAAAACATGTCGCGGACAGTCTTTTGTGGGTCTTATGGCCCCTTCCGCCGTTTAAAGAGTTCATGCGCAGTAGGATCTCTTGTATCCCTTTCCCGCACCTGCACAACAGCAAAACAGACAACAGAGACAAAAACAGACACAAAAACAAAAACAGAGACAACTGCGAACAGCGGTAGCGCGGGTGAAGCCCGTGAAAACGCGATGCATTTCACCATTGACCCAAAGCTACTGCCGAACACTATTCCAGGAGTCTCACAGGAGGAACTCGCCGCGCGCATAGAAAAGTACGAGCAAGAGATGAGTTATAAGGCCGCGCGGGCATCTGAGCGGGCGCTTGTGAATGAAATTGACAACATGCGCCGGGCGATGCCGCCTGATCAGTTTCAGAAGTTTCTGAAGGAACTTGACGAGATGCAGGTGAAGAACGCAAAGGAGGCGGCACGACTGGATGCCATGTCGCCACAGCAATTGTATCGATACCAGCAACGCCAACGATTGAAGCTTCGCGTGCAGGAAATTCTGAAAACAGTGTGGATTCTGGTGGTTATTTTTGGTACCGTCTTCTATATATTCTTTTTCTTCCTTTTCTTTCATTAAAGAATAAAATGGGGGAAAAATGAAGGAGGGACCGTGTTACTGTAGAAAAAAAGGGATTAAGCAGAGTAATGCTCATACATATATATGTATATATATATATATATATATATATATATATATCGCCACATCATCTTATAGTTGTAGTTGCCGTTTGCTGCTTTTGTGCAAACTTTTCTTGTTGTTACTATTCTCTTTATTGCTATCGATTTCAAAAGTTTTCTGTATTTTTTTTAAAAATATATATATACATATATACATATACATATATTAAAAAAAAAATACAGAAACTGTGACAGTAGCGAAGGGGCAGTGCTTGCTTTGTGCATGTAATTGAGAGTGTACGGATATACATATATATTGTTATCGTCACCATTGCGCTAGAACACTTGAGGTGATCACGCATGTCATCGTCTTTATGGAGTTCTAAGCAAATGTTTATCTCCCGAGTAGCCGGGGCCTTTGCCCACACCTCCGTACTTCTTCGCCCGCAGGCGATCAAGCCAAACCCAACAGAGACGCCCAGCGGCAAGTTTGACCGCAGCTTTGAAAAGCTCAGCGGTGAGTTGGAGTCCCGCTTGCCTTTTCGCCAGCAGCAAATCGTCTTTGGCAACAAATACGATCACAACTTTGGTGAGGAAAGTTATGAGGACATGAAACGTGCCGCGCAGGAAGATATTCATGGCCGTGAACCTGAACGAGCGGCGGCGCGACAGGCGCGGAGTTATTTCACTGGAGACGATCTCTCGCCAACGGCAATGCGGGTCAAATCTCCACGTCTGAAAGTTGCGCAACTTGCGCACCGGCAGAAATATGACAAGACCATACTCAAAACAACTCGTGAGGCGCATGAGTATTACTATCCCCGTGAAAGTATAGAGGAGAAGCGGGCGCGGCGACGGGTTGTCGTGGCAGGCTGGGCAGCAGTGCTGGTCGCATCGTGTGTCGGGCTCCAACGTTTGTTTCAGTACATGAGAGAGTAGTTGATGGTAAGAAGTATTGGATAGGGTGTGGGGAAGTTGATGTGATTGCGGAAGAAGAAATTTGCTAAGTATTATTATTATTATTATTATTATTGGTTTTGAGTTTTCCTTTGTCATTCTCTCGAAAGGATGAGATGTAATATATATATATATATATATATATATATGTGTGTGTGTTTGTGTTTTCTTTTTTTTCTCTCCTTCTCCTGTTTATATCTTAAGTAAGGGAAGTTCGCGAACCACAGAAAAGGGACAAAATATCCGAAAAGAAAAAGAAGCCCCCACAAAAGGTTAAGTGAAAGGGAAATAAAAAAAAGGAAAACCAAACGAAGAAAAAGGCACACAATACTACATTACAAAAAGAGCTTATATATATATATATATATATATATATATATATATATTATTTATTTATTTATATATATATATATAGAGAGAGAGAGAGACAGATTTATATAAGAGTTTAAATTGCGCCTTAAACAAAGGGAAAGAAAAATAAAGGCATTGAAAAAACAACAACAAAAAACACGAAGCTTATTAAAAAAAAAAAAAGTATTTGGTGAAACGTGAGAGGTAGTCAAATATTTTTTTTTTTTTTTCACTCAGCGAGGCATTGTCTTACGTAAACGCATAGAATATTTTGATTTCTTTCTTATAGAAGAAAGAGGAGAAGGTTTTTAATAGTCTGTATTGCTGGGAGAAGCGGTGGCAACATAAGTAAAAACAATACATAAAGTTGTTATTCGGATATAGAGTACCGTCGATCAGAGTGCAGAATACATATATATATATATATATATATAAACATTAAACAAAAAAAAGTCATTTGGGTCCAATGAAGAGCGAAGATATCCTCGACGAATTCTTTGTTCATTCGAGAGTCCCACTCGTTCAGCCAAACCAACAACACCCCTATGCACAGCAGCCGCACACGCCAAGCAATCGCGTTGCCACGGAGTCTTCCACAGCGATGAGTGCAAGTGCGAGTAGTCACGAAGGCGAAGCTGCGCAAAGTCATCTTTGTGCTGGTGGGCAAGCTGTTGCGGAAGGCATGCGTGTGAATGACAAATTTGATCAACCGACGATAATGGCGAGTTCAGGTATTCACAGCAACAGCAAAAGAAACTATGTAGAGACAAATCCGCAAATTTCTTCTGCCATGCCGGCTTTATACGCCGGCGGCTTGCGGTCTCACCAAGAACAACAACAACAGCAGCAGCAACAACAGCAGCAGTACTTGGCAAAGGATGCGATGTGTCTTCACGGGTTGGAACATTTTTCTAATGCACTTATCCAGGTCATCGAACATTTTAAAGAGTGCAACGAGAAGTCGATGCAATTGCTTCAGATTGCGCAGGCCTCGTTTTTGCCCAACTCATCGTTATTGGCCCTTCTTCAGCCGATTGTCTCTCACTTGAATACAGATCTCAACACACTGACGGTGCTGCGCAATGCGTTTATCACCAATGGGATGGCGTCACAGGCAACGAGCAGTGTCTATCCACCACTCGCGCCGCGGGCGGATGGCAGAGATCCGCTTCTCTCACAGGCGACCATGTCCACACCCACAAAGGAGCAACAGCAACAACTGCATCATCTCCACCAGCAGCAGCAGCAGCAGCAGCAGCCCGCCTATCACGCGGGTTTTGCGAAGAGCAAAGGCCCCGGTGTCGGCGCGGAGGCCTCGGGCGCCTGCAGTCTGTCGGGGATCTGGTGCATGCCGGAGTCCCGCGCCGGGCCCGCGGCGGAGGCGGAGGGCAGTGCGGGCGCCGTGCCCGCCTCGCTTCCGTCATTCCACGACTCCGCGCTGCAGGCACAGCTCCAGCCCTCCTCGTCGCTTGGCGCGGCGGAGGAGTGGTTTGGCAAAGACGACGCGAGAGCGGCGGTGGATGTAATGCAAAGCCGAAACGAATACCAACCCGCCGCCGCCGCGCTCTCGCCCGTGTCAGGAGAGGACACATGGGGCGGTCAAGGTCAGCCAAAGTGTCTAGCGTTTGTCGAGTTTAAGCGAAACCGGGTGCGGAAGTACGAGTGTGACCCAAGCATTTCGCCAGGGGTTTATGTTTTAGTTGACGGGGACCGCGGCAAGGATTGCGGCCTTATTGTGCAGACATCCAAAACAGAACCGGACGGTACAACGGTCGTCGCGTGTATGGATTGCGCTCGCGTAAACGCTGACAAGATAAAACTAGAAAAAGGTCGTGTGTTGGGGCTTGCCTCGGCGGAGGATGTGGATATGCTGCACAATTCTATTCCGCTTGCCGAGCAACAGGCACTAGAGATGTGCAAGAAAAAGTGCAATGAAATGGGCATTAGCATTCAACTTATTGATTGTGAGTATCAGTTTGATAGGGAAAAGGTGAGCTTCTACTTCAACAGTGAGCATAGTGTCGATTTTCGCCCACTGGTGCGGGAGTTATATCGCACGTTCCACGTACGCATTTGGATGGAGAACACAAACCCAAATGTGAAAAACGCCATGCCCACAAGTGAATCTTCTGCGGGTGCCAACGGCGGAGGGTATAACAGCAACGGAGATGAAATGAAAGTTGAGGCTGGTTTGTTGAATGAATATAATTATACGCAGGGGAAGAATAAGAGCGTAAGTGTAGGGAACGGCAGAGATGGATCCATCGGCGCGAGAAATGGCGCAGGGGGAAGAGGCAGTAGGGGAAGGCGAGGCAGAAATAAAGCGTAAGGAGGATGGGGTAAAGATTGATTGATTGATTGATTGATTTTTTTTTTTTTAGTTTTTTTTCTGCGTTAGGCGCAAAGCTGTTGTTCTGCACAACGGAAGTTGCGCAATAGATGGGAGTACGGATATATATATATATATATATTTATATATATATATATATAAAAGAAAACAAAGACAACAACAACAACAACATGAAAAGAAAAAAAAAAAACGAGAAAAAAAAATGAGTATGCGCTTGTTAAAACAAATACGACAAAAAAGAGGAACATTGGATTAAAAGTATTTTCAAAGTAATATATATATATATATATATATTTCTGCGTGAGGCGTGCTATCGTGCATGGATTATTTCCTCCTTATGCATAACTTTATGTGTGTGTGCGGGGGGAGGAGGCCTTCTCATCCCAGAGTTTACTTAGGTATTAATGCAGAAATGAAGAAACGGATGGCAAACAGGTATCTTCAGTTGGACAAGCAAAGACAATGAAGAGAAGTAAGGGAAGATACACGACAATGAAATCAGTGCGACGGAGTATATTAGGAAGATTGGTGCTTGTTAAATTGAAAAGTGGTGATTCAAACTGCTGGGCACAAGATGTAGTGAATACCGAGTGCAACGAAACTTTATATATATATATATATATAAAGAGAGAGAGAGACGCAGGAAAAGACTGAAATGGGTTAAATACTTGGTTTTGGTGTAGAAAAAAAGTACGAACTGAAAAGAAAATGGGAAGAATGGCGTTGTTTTGGATTATTTTATTATTTTATTTTATTTTATTTTTTCTGTTTTCTCTACACGATAATCGGGTCATTGGTGTGTCCTCTAATGTTTCGAAGTTTCTTTTTTTTTTTTTTTTTGGCCTTTTCCTCTGCGCTTTAAACTATTGCTCCACTTACCTTACGCCTTAATGTATTCCTAAAACTCCAATGCAATACCGGCTTCAATTCTTCTGTATTAAGGATATATATATATATATATATATATATGTATATGTATATATATGATTGTGTTGGACAGATGTGAAGCGAAATGGTTGGCACATTGGTTCTCTTCTTTTTGGTCTCTTATGCAAGAGGGAGGGAAAGGAAGAGAGATAAGGTGGCATTTTGATAAAGTGAACGTGTGTGTCAGTGTGTGAGTGTGAACATGTGATGGTAATAAATGACACGGAATAACATTAATTGCCTCAGTGATTGAGGTCCAAAGAAAAAAGAAAAAAAAAATGAACAAGATGAAGCTGTGTTTGAAACAGAAAGAAAGCATAAATGAAGTCAAGGTAATGAAAAATTGCAAATGAATGCAAGAAAGTAGAAAAAAAAAAAAAAAAAAGAAGTTCATGAGATAAGTGTCACCGATGGAGCAATTTACTCATTTTTCTTTATTTACTGCAAATAATTAAAGATGGCACACATTATTAGACGATCCTTACTTTTCATTGGGTTGTGTGTTTTTGGTTATCATATGAACCTCCCCAAAAAAGATTGGACATATTTATATGTACATTTAGGAATGAAGGAAAAAAAAAAATAGTCAAAATAAAGACGAGTTATAATGTACTTCATTGTTTGAATTACGTATGTGTGTACATATATATATATATATATATATATATATTTATTTATTTATTTATTTATTTATATATATGGATAGACGTACATACATAAGAGGTGTCTAAATGAACAAAAAAGCGAACCTATTGAAAACAGTTATTGAGAAGAAAGAGGGGATTGGAGAAAAGTGTGCCGAGGTCTCTTGGCTTCCTCCTCCTTTACTCTTCACTCCTTCTTTAGCACATCTCATACAGGGGAGTAAGAGAGAGATAAAGAGAAGTTGTTTTTTTTTGTTGTTGATGTTGTTTTTTTTTTTTTTGTTTTTTTCTCTTTTCACTATAACTTTAGTGATATGAATAAAACAGAACAATAACAAAAACAAAAGAAAAAAAAAAAAGAAATAGTTATGCACATTGTGTGATGGGTATCTAATTGGATTTTAATCGGAAATGTATTTCCTTTTCCCGCTTTCTCTTTCTCTCCCTTTTTTTTCTTCTTCTTCTTCTTATTTTTTTTGTATCATGCAATTTTAAAATAAGCGCGAAGGACAACAGTTGGCGAAAGAAATTTCACCCGCAGCAAACTACACAAAACAAAAAAAAAAAAAAAAAAGATAAATTGAAGTTCTGGTAATGCTGCGGCGCGCAAACGTGTGCCTAAAACTAAAGCGCAACAAATCGCCGTATGTCCATAAGTACTTGGAGGGCTGTCCACTGCCCAACACACTTATCGACGACCTCGCCGGCGCAAACTTAAAGTCCTCAGCGCCTTTCTTCACCACGGCCCCACGATACATTCTCGCGGGCGCCGAGAAACGCCTGTCGCGATTGTACTTTCATCACACACTTTACCCGGCCGGTGGCGCGCGGCGGCCGTACCGCGCCGTTGTGGTGCGCGGTGGCCGCAGTGTGCGTTCGCAGTCAACGGATTTTGTGTCGGGCGCAACGACAAGAAATCCCGTGCGGCGGCCTTTCTTTTACGCGCGACCAAAAGGGACACCGCGGGCGAGTGATGAGGGGCGCGAGGGGCGAGCGGGCGGGGATAGTGCACTGGGCGCACTGTGTGGCTTTGTCGAGGCGCACTTTGCGGGGCGGATGCGGGGGTGGGAGGCGAAAAGAAACGAAGAGGCGGAGGGGAAAAATAAAAACGAAAAGGAAAAGTCGGAGCATCAGAAATGTCTGTTGCAAGAGATTGAGGCTTTGTTGAGTGGCGGCCACGGTGGTCTCACCCCGTTCGAGCAAACCCATTCTACGGGGAAGCGCTCTACAGGCTCATTGCTTACGCAGTACTTGGAGCGGTCTGTCGCTGGAAGCGCACAGGAGTCGTTTGTATACGTGCACGCACATCTTCCCTCTTCTGCCGTTTCTCGCAGCTCCGACACACGCGACGGACAGACGACACATTTGTCACATTCGACACTCTCTGTGCATGCGGTCACACAATCGACTGTCTCTGCGCAGTTGGCTGGGGGCCTCGAGCCCGTTGCCTCCTTTGCTGTGGGTTCACCCGTTGCGGTATGGAGTGCGGAGGGGAAGGAATGGATGCCCTTCGCACACGTTCAGTGTCTTTTGCGCCTCTCTACGTGTCGCCCAGCGGAAGACACTGCGTCGACTACTAATGCATCTTCGTCTTCGGTTTGTTTTTCCAATCACTCCTCCGCACAGTCCCACTCCTCGTGTCCAGTACACAGGGAGAGTCCAGAGCCGTGGAAATTAGGCCGAAGCCTCGACCCGGCCGTCCCGTTTCACGTTCGCACAGTGGCCGAGGCGCCCAAGACAGTTTCACAGGTTGGCCGGGATGACTGCGAGACATATGTTATCCCGCAACGTGAACTTCTCCTGTGTCTACACGCGCCACCAGATGTAGTGCGACAGTGTGCGGCGCAAAATGAGGCGCGGCGGCGGCGGCGGGAGAGTGTTTTAGGAAATGATTCGATCGTTCCGCCTGCCTTTGCGGATGTCCCGCGCAACGCGCAGCGTGTTCTTGATGGACAATACCGAAACAGTATCTCTGCCGAGGAAGCCGCGCAGTCCTCGTCATGCAAAGCTGTGGGCAATGGCGAGGGAGTGGAGTACAAGATACGCGCACTGCCGGGAGATGTGGTGTTCGTCCCGCGCGGGTGGAGATATAGTGTTCAGCGCATTCTTGGCGTCGCGATTACGCAGACCTCGCCAACCACGGCAGAAGAAAAGGCCTCATCATTATCAGCATCATTCTCATCTCCAGTTTTGCGACCGGCATTTTCCACGGTGCCACGGGAACGCCCAACAGTGTGCAAGTCTGCGAGCGCTTTAGGGGATTTGCCTGTCGCACTGACGGGAGTGGATGTGGATGCCTTTGTGCTGTGCTACAAGCCGTATCCAGTGCTCTCGCCGGAACAGGCGGCAACGTATGTCTCTGCAAATTATGTTCAAGGCGGAGTAGATGAGTTTTACGCAAATGGGGGAAACAGTGTATATCACAAATACGTATAAAAGAGACGCGGGTAATGCCACAGGAGGATTTGAGTATAACTGGACATAATTTTTTTTTTTTTTGTTATGTGTCCTTCGCAAAATAAAAAAGAAAATGAAAAGGTGAGGGAAAGAAATTCAAAACTGAAGGAATAGTTTTCTCGTTTGGAGTAATTCTAAACTAAAAAACTCCTTATTAAAGTGATCTCTTCTTTCCTTTTTTTTTTTTTTTTCTTCTTCTTTATTTAAACATACATACACGCACGCACATAGATAGTGAAAGAGAGAGAGAGAGAGACTAATGTTCTCTAATAGAAAGACATCAATACACAGAAGAAAAGGTAAGAGAGAACCATCAATAATAACATATTGGTACAAAGCAAATCAACGAAAAGAGAATGATCTTTTTTTTTTACCATATTGAAAATTTCGACAATGGAAACTTGATCTGGCTGCATACACACGTCCTCCAATGCTTTTTTTTTTGTTTCGCTGCAGCAGTGGATGGAGGTAATCTGGGTCTACTACTCATACAAAGTATTCTTAATTATGCGCATTGCACGGGCCCTTACTGTGAGTCCTTCCTCGCCTGCACGTATCAGAGACAATGCATTTAAAGTTGACAACTATTGAGTACTGTGATGGATGGACATATTCCGTACGGCATATGTGAAGCACCACTGGTGGTCTTTGTCATTAGCAATCCTGCGAACCTGTTAAAGTGCAGTTCTGCATTGTATTGCTGCATTTTGAGCCCCTTCCTTTTATAAATATATATATATATATATATATATATATATTTTTGATGGTGTTTTTGTTTGCGCGCGGAGCGGTATTGCTATTCTCTACGATGCCATAGAACGCATAAGCCGAAAGTTTTTCAAAAGATATATATATATATATATATATATATTGCCTCACTCATGTCCCTGAAGGGAATTTGTCTGGCAGTCGTCAGTGTTGTAAAAGTGCTCAGCCACCTCTAATGGAATTTGAACAAAATGTCAGAGGATCACGCAAAGTTGGACTTCCCCTGTTGCTGGAGACTGACAGGAAAAGTCACCGCAACAGACAGAGCGAATTGTCTCAAGCAAATGTCTCTGAAATTTCACAAGAGCAAACCGATCGACAAGGATATGAACGACGTAAAGCTTTGCAACTGCGACGCGTGTGGATAAAACAATTCACTGTGTGTGAATGGCTGGGAGCTGTGCTACAGGGGAGGGTTTCTCTTTATCTTTTTTTTTTTTTGGTGAACGCCGAGATCTACAACTCGTGGACGGAGCTTTAGGTGAAGATTCTCTCCGCATACTTTCGTTCCAGGGGTCTACACGGGGGAAATAAAAAAAAAAAAAAAAAACTGATAACGTGACTGCCCGAGTAATGGCCAAAGATGCGGGAGTAACATGTATCTTTGGATATGTATCACTGCACAGTCTGCACAAACCATCCTGGGTCTCTGCCGTGTCTGCTGTACAAGGGGAAAGAAGGTATTTGAAAAAAAAAATTGTGAGTAAGTTTACCCCTCATACTGAACTTTACGTGTGGGAATAAAATATGAATGGAAACGCAAAAATAAGTAAATAAATAAATAAAATCGAGACACGATGAATGCAAATATTTGTTTTCTATGAAAAAAAAAGGGCCAGGAACACATAAGGCGGCTACTTATATTTATTCAGAGTAGTACTATGTATGAATTTTTTAAAGGGGTGTATTTTGTGAAGGTTTATACATATATATATATATATATATTATTTTATTTTTGAGAGTCAAATAGTGACAAAGGAAACTAGAAAAGTAATGGACTCTGTGGTTTATTGAATTATTACGGTTTAAAAAAAAAATTGGGTATTGCTATCATGTAATATATATTAAAGCAAAGCAAAATGCCTGTGGTTGGATTTGTATAAGGTATGTATTAAGTTTCTATCTGTTTGGCAATTTTATTTTTTTTTCAATTCCCAAATCCAATGTTAGGGTTAGTTTTTTTTTTTTTAGTTTTTTTTTTGAGGATAAAAAAAGCACGAAGCCTCCTAGGCAAAACTTGAGTGAATAAAATAGTGAATTACGGGAGGGTGGGGTTTGTGTCAATCATTGCGTTATGGACCTTCGCAGTTGCAGTGATATTCAAGAAGCTATAAAGCTAAGCAAAGAGTGGCAGTTTCCTTTGCTAGTCTTTGTGCACGAAAAACCGAAAGAAGGTACGTCCGATGTTGCTACTTCAGTCAATGCTATACCAGGACTTTATGAGACACTACCAAATGGACAGAAAAGACTCTGTATGTCCTTTGAACTTTCTGCTCCATCGCTTGCAGGGGACGGATCAGCACAGCAATTGGCACTGGAGACTGTTCTGAAAGAGTCACGCCTTGGTCTCGTTACTTTTTTGCACTTTCTGGAGTCGGGGTCGCCGGCGCACGAACAGTTTACGACGGCCGTAACTGACAGCAGTGGTATAGTGCCGCGATTGCACTTCTTTCCGCCGTCGCAGCGTGATCTAGCCCCTGCGGTTATTCACGGGAACTTACTTAATCCTGTGAAAATCTGTGAGATGATACGGGTGGCGCTGCAAATGCCTACGCTGGCGAAAATTCCTGATGCCCAGCGCGAGTTTATGGGGGAGTTGGATCTTATGAATGCAGCGGCCCGTCAGCAGCACGAGAGCCGAATCGGCGCATTAGGTGGAATGTCTTCACCGCACTTTTCGTCTCCGTCCGCGGAGTCTGTCACGAAACCACAGCATCCCGGGGAGTCTGCATGTCCTAGACCCGCTGGACTCCATCTCATTGCTCTTCATGGCCTTGAAAAGAAAAAAGTTATTCTGACATCTCCAGGAATGACGCTGCGGACTATATGGCAGCAAGCCTCTCAGTCGCTGGAGCGCGAGGCGGCGGCGGCAAGCGCGGAGGGGATCCCATGTCGTGGAAAGCGATTTGAACTGTGCGTGGAGTCCCAACCAGCGGAGATCACTGCGCGCTCCGTGGAAGAGGCGTCGAAAATGAATATTCACGAACTTCCACACAATACGGTGGTGCGGGTTGTCATTCTTGACGGGGATGCCAGCGGCGGTGGAACGCCTGCCGCATCTTTGGCGTCTTCAAAACCTTCGCGGCGCCCGAGTGATGCGATGATCAGCCAATCGAAAAAACGGGAAGGACGCGAAGAGGTCGGTGACACGCATAAGCCACGCGTGCGATGCGATGGGGATAGCTGTCGCCTCGAAGCCCCACGCACAGAGTCCACTAGTGGAGCTGAGCCACAGTCACAATCCGTGTCGCAGTCGCACTTGCACTCGGAGACGAAAGCGGGTGGCGGTACTTTGATTACGATTCGCTGTTTGCTCCCCGATGGGGAGACGCATGTCGTTTCAGGGCTTGACCCATCAACCGCAACGTTTGCAGCAAACCTGCGCGGCCCTGTTGAAGCGGCTCTTGGTCATGACAAGTTTCTCTTTGCCCAGCCATATCCACTGCGCCGCTACACAGCAGAGGAAGAGGCCTCTCCATTGCGATCTCTTGGCATTGGAAGCTCCTCCGCGGTGCGTGTCATGTTGACGGGTGCGTCAGCCGCGCATACAACGCCGTCCACCGCACAGTCGTCGCACCACGACGGGTCACGTGGGCTTTTTGGTATTGTCTCGAACATTCTCTCGCAGGTACGCGGTGGTGCGCCGTCAACAGGTTCGGCACCTGCTGCATCACAGCCCACTGGTACGAATACTAATACCAGTGTGCAGGCGAACAGAACAGCGGGCGGAGGAAGGATTCGAACAATGGCTGAGATTCGAGCGGCGGAGGAGGAGGAAGAGCGCCGTGCTGCGTTGAAAGCTCTCGCACAGGAGCAGTCGCAGGACCCGAATCGGCGAAAGAAAGTGAACCGTTACTACGGTGGGAGCGCGACAGAGTTTCTCGGCAATCATGATTCTGATGAAAGTGGGGACGAAAGGGACTTACACGGCGGAGAGGAGGGAGACGCTAGACATTATGCAAAGAAAAGCAAGTAAAATGGAATATATATATATATATAAATATATATATATAAGCATTGCTTTTTAAGAGATAACAGAGAACAAACTGCTTTGGTATCATTAATTTCAGCAATCAAAGTTGGAATAGTAGATGAAGAAGTATCGTGCGATGATTTATACGGCGTAGAAGCAAAAAAAAAAAAAAAAGAATATTAGTTATAGTTCTGTCTATTATTCCTCCTTAAAAAAATATATATATCAGAACACGACTTATTGAACAAAGAATAGCTGCTTTGGACAATCTCAAAAAAAAAAAAAAGTGGGCAACCAAGAGAGTTTTTTATATATATTCAGCTCATTGTTTATGTTATTTCTTTAACGTAAAAAGATCAAAAATTAGATACAAAAAAAAAGAGTTCTCCTTGATGTTATTGCATATTCTATATAATACCCTCTCTTATTTTGCCGTTGTTTTATTGTTATCCTCATCATATATATATATATATATATATATATATATATATATATATATACATATAGTTTTCGGTAAATGAACTTATTGCAGTGAACGTGAAAAAAGTTAAACTTTACGAAGTATTCCTCCACTGAATAAGGGAAAGGGTATCCAATACTTAAAAAGTACCAAGCAAAGTACGGCCACTCAACTTTTTAAATGAATTTTGTTTTTATTGTCAGTTTTCTGTAACTCCGGCGGTGGCTCGGTTGGTATTCCGAATGTTTTCTATCACGGTGTGGAGGGTGAATTTTATGTGCTGGTGATTGATCTTTTGGGCCCCTCTCTTGAGGATTTGTTCAGTTTCTGCGGCCGAAGACTTTCACTGAAGACGACACTCATGTTGGCTGAGCAAATGATCGCCGCGATGATCTGGAGGGAATTGGATACATTCTCATGTACTTCTTGCGTGGCTCACTGCCGTGGCAAGGACTGAAGGCAAACACCAAACAGGAAAAGTACTTTCGTATTGGGTGAAAAAGACAAGCCAAGACAACAACAACGACAGCAACATCTTCTCTTAACAGATCTTTGTGAATAAATCCCATTACAAATTTTGCGTTGTGCAATCCCTATTGACATATTCATTCATCAGGAGCTCCGAGAGGTTATGGCGATTGGACGGGTTTTAGACTGAACCTTTTTTTTTTTTTTTGCATTCGAGAGGATATCTGCACAACTCACAACTCCACGGGCTGTCTAAAGAACAGACCAAAGTGTGGTGGTGGTGGTGGTGGTGGTGTGTGTGTGTGTGTAGGGGGAGGAGAACTCCTCCATATGTTCTGAATGGCAGCAGTGTTATAAAGTGTATTGTGAGCATCAAGGTGATGGGCTGAGTAGCACAAAAGCAAAGAAAAAGAAGAAGGAAGCAAAGATTTCAATCACCGCGGCAGGCGTAAGAAATAGCGTCGAACAGCTTCACTTGCATGATGGAATTTGGGTTGGGTTACGATCAGCCTATATAATAAATGAATTTATATATATATATATATATATATATATATATATATTTTAAATACTTTTTTTCTTTATATGTTTTGGGAAGAAGTGGCGTAAAAACTTTATTAATGCTTTGTTTTGTCTTTCAAAGTAATTTTATTATTTTTTTTTTTTAATGTCTTTTCTGTGTTTCTAGCTTTTTCTGTCTTTTTCTTTTTCTATGTGTGTGTGTGCGTGTGTTTACTTTAAAGGTTTGCTTTTGTGTTTGTTTAATGACCAGCTCTGCTGGCTAAGATTGTTTTCTCTATTCATTCATCTCTTTCCTTCTTTTTTTTTTAAAAAAAAAAAAAAAAAAACTAAAAGCGGCTTGAAAGCTAAATCGTGGGTGAGTACTATAGGTGTGCGAGAAACACTTACCATTTATTAAGCAAAGAAACCATATTAAAGAACGGCGTGCGCGTTGTGAATCCTAAAGTCACGGTACTGTGCGATTCTTCCGTGGAGGTCTAAAAGAAAGGAAAACAGGTGCAGCCAGTGCACAGTAGTAAGCAAAGCTGAAAAAAAAAAAAGAAAAAAAAACCAACAAAAACAAAAAAATATATATATATATATATATCTATATATATATTAAAAAAAAAAAAATGAGCGTAGAACTTCGTGTGGGCAACCGTTTCCGCATTGGGCAAAAGATTGGCTCCGGATCCTTTGGCGAACTCTTCCGCGGTACAAACATTCAGACCGGTGACCCCGTTGCCATTAAACTCGAGCAGGTGAAAACACGCCACCCTCAGCTTGCCTTTGAGGCCCGCTTTTACCGCATTCTGAACTCCGGCGGTGGCTCGGTTGGTATTCCGAATGTTTTCTATCACGGTGTGGAGGGTGAATTTAATGTGATGGTGATTGATCTTTTGGGCCCCTCTCTTGAGGATTTGTTCAGTTTCTGCGGCCGAAGACTTTCACTGAAGACGACACTCATGTTGGCTGAGCAAATGATCGCCCGCATTGAATTCGTACACAGCAAAAGTGTGATTCATCGCGACATCAAGCCCGATAACTTTCTGATGGGCACCGGGAAGAAAGGTCATCATGTGTACATCATCGACTTTGGTCTTGCGAAGAAGTACCGGGATCCCCGCACGCACCAACACATTCCTTACAAGGAGGGCAAGAGCCTGACCGGCACGGCCCGCTACTGCTCGATTAACACACACATGGGCGTCGAGCAAAGTCGCCGCGATGATCTGGAGGGAATTGGATACATTCTCATGTACTTCTTGCGTGGCTCACTGCCGTGGCAAGGACTGAAGGCAAACACCAAACAGGAAAAGTACTCTCGCATTTCTGAGAGAAAGCAGGTTTCATCTGTAGAAACTCTATGCAGAGGATTCCCAGCTGAATTTGCTGCATTGCTGAATTACTCTCGTGCCTTGCAGTTTGAGGATAAGCCGGACTACAGTTACCTCAAGCGCCTCTTCCGTGAGCTTTTTGTCCGTGAGGGGTACCATGTGGATTATGTTTTTGACTGGACGTTAAAACGTATCCATGATAGCCTTCAGGAGGAAAAGCCGCAGTCACCGCAACAGAAGAAATCATCGGATAGGGGGGCGAACGAGGAATTTCAATAGTTTATGCGCACATATAGTGCAAAGGTAAAAAAAAAAAAAAACCAAAAAAAAAAAGAACAATACGTACAAGGAATGACAAATTAGAGTTGGAATTGAGTGAGAACATTGGGCACCGAATGAGGAAAGGCAAGACAGGCAACCTATGTACTTGGGTGAGAGTTTTTTTTTTATCTAAAAAAAAAAAAGATATATATATATGTATATATATATATATATATATATATATATATATCTAGAGCAGGACGAGGGAAGAAGTGGATTGAGATATTGTGTGTCTCTTAACACGGAACCCTCTCAGCAGGAAGTTTTCTCTAGCAGAATAAAAGAAGAAGGAACAAAAATACAAACAGAGGGAAAGGAAAGGAAAAAAGAAGAAAAAAACTAATATCACAGAAGAAATTTTTTTAAAA
This sequence comes from Trypanosoma boissoni, assembly GCA_030849725.1. Lineage (NCBI taxonomy): Eukaryota > Euglenozoa > Kinetoplastea > Trypanosomatida > Trypanosomatidae > Trypanosoma > Trypanosoma boissoni. The sequence continues at coordinate 2,066 of JASANW010001430.1, read as the reverse complement.
AAAAGAAGAAGTTGGGTGCCCTCCTCCCCCCCTCCCCAAAGGAACTGAGATTTAAAAAAAAAAAAAATAGATACCGAAAATAGAGGTAGTTGAGGCAAAAATAGAACAAAACGAAAAAAAATAAAAAAACTTTTTGTTTTGTTTTGTTTTGTTTTTTTTATTCCTCATCAGATATATTTCGGCCCCTCCACCACTTTGCTCTCCATAAAGGCGATACGTTTTGATGAGGGGAACATGTGTATCGGGTGTCCATTTGTATTGGCACTTCGCTACACAGAGAAATAAAAGGCCATTCCACAGTGAAGAGAAAAAAAAAAATGGAATGAGGCGAGGGGAAAAAAGTAAAAGAGGCAAAAAGAAAAAAGAATTAAAACAAACTATCGGGGAGAAATGAGGAATAAATGCGAGGGAAGCAGCTTTGTATTATGCGACGCCTGAAAATATATATATATATATATATATATAAGAAACAAAAAAAAAAAACATGTAAAGGTAATAAGTAAAGTCTGGAAGAGGTAATGGAATCAAACCGGTCTGAGATTTATTTTATGTATTGGGGTTTCTGGTTTTGATTTCTGTTCTCTTCACAAGTGCGAAGCAGACTTATTGGTTAAATCGATTTTTTTCTTGCTTTTTACTTGGAATTGTTTTTTTTTTTTTTTTGTTATTCTATTGGCTTGCTCGCATCGTATTGTTTTATATGTTTTTTTTTTTTTTTTGTTTCCCTTGCCCTTTTCCTCTTTTAGATTCGCATCTTTCGTATTTGACTTTCCCATTCATCCGCACTTCTTTTGTTGCTGTTTTGCTTTCAGCGCCAGACTTTTTCTTCTTTGACACACACAGGCACAAATGTATACATAACTGTATATATATATATATATATATATATATATATATATATGTATACATAAGTGTATAAGGTATGGAGTTGCACAATGTGCAGTTTCCTGTACGAAATACTTATTTCCCCCTTTTCTGGTATTCAGCACGACATCTTTAATACATAAAAAAAAAGAAAATGGGATATCATCACAAGATCGCTTGAGCAAGAGTGCCTGATGGAGTGTACGTAGGGCAAGGGAAGGGCGCCCCTCGAATTTATCTTTTTCATTTTTTTTTTCTTTCTGTTTTAATTGTTTTCTTTTTTTTTTTTTTTATAAAAGTTGCAGGGGAAGGAGGGAGGAAGAGGAAAACCTTGAAAGAAGAAAGTTTGAGGCGAAAAAAAAAAAAAGAAAACGATGAAAGTTTATTTATAAATTGAATATTGGGAAATATGATTCGTGAGAGAGTAATGCCGAGGCAAAGGGTTCTGTGCCTGGGGGGCAGTGGTGTGCCATTGCAGGGATGAAGAAAAACTCTTTGAAAAAAAAAATTATATATATATATATATATTTATATATAAAGAAAAAGAAATAAATTGCTTTTTTTTTTTTGTAGACCGAAAAAAAGAACGCGGAGAGGATATCTCTTTTATAAATAATACCAAAGAGACTATTTTGGAAAGAAAAAGAAATATTTATATGAAATACCTAAAGTAGACGCTGAGGAGTAGAGTGGGAGAGAAAGAAAAGAAAAGAAAAACAAAAATATTTATATGCGCATCAATCTCTACGGATTTATAATTGCTTCTGCGCATTGTTGCAAAGAAAAAAGAAAAAAAAGAAAAACTAAAAAAAAAAAAGATAAAAAAGTGAGGCGGCATGTGAAAAGGAAAGAGTGAAATGATAAATAAATGAGAAACTGATGATGATGATGCAGAGCGTGCGAAAGGAATAAAGTTTATTTGTTATGAACGAAGTGAATATGTGTCGAAGGGGGAGAAGATATATTTATTTATATTTATTTATATATCTGTGTGCACATATGTATGTATAGTTGAATTAAGAAAAGAAAAGAAAAAAAACGGAGAGGTATGCATTTAGGCTATTCATGCAGTGGCTCCGCTTTCTTTCATTGTGTGTGTGTGTTTGTGTGTTCCTCTTTTATTTCTTTTTTTTTTCTCATTTCGCTTTACACTTTTTTTTTTGCTTTTTTACACCTTCCCATCCCCAAATGTTTGTTTTGTT
>JASANW010001429.1:0-212771 GCA_030849725.1 Trypanosoma boissoni | reverse complement strand
CCGCTTGTTCTAGCCACTATACCACACCGGATCACAAGCAAGAAAAACAAAAGCCACCCCACACAACCACAGTCGCGTCTCACCGCACCATACGCCCAGATAAATAGCCGGCTCAGTCGTTCCTCCAACGGCTTGCCGTACCCGTGCGAGCAGTGCACGGAAAAATAGTGATAATAGGTAACCAGAAGCATTGAATTATATTCTAAGCGCCACATTTATGGTTATGGCTAAACACGCTAGTGATGGAGAAATGCGTAAAAATAAAAAACATAATTAAAATATCACAGAAGTACAAGTGAAGTAGGCAAAGGGTGCAGCGCATGAAAATGTGCGGAAATACACGTTAAATAAAAAGTCGACATTATATTGTACTAAAACAATAATAAGGCAAACACCGTAGAATAGGGATTTGTAAATCGTTTAAATATTTGAGGAACATATGCTTACACATAGGTAGACGCTATGGGGATTGGTAGAGCAAGTATACGTCTTGAGAGGTTCATCTATAAATCGTGACAATACCCCATACTGTGCATTTGAGAGCACATTTCATGGCTAGGATATGAATAATTACGAAAACCATAAACAAAACTAAGCGGTTTTGTTTAGTTAGACAAATTCGGGGAAATGACAATCTGCTGTGGTGGTTCCTTGTTTGTTATTATTTATTTATTGTGAAAGATGCACAACTCCGTGATGTAAAATTGGAAGAAGTTTGCTTTTCATGCTACTTGATGGAGACAGTGACCCATCACACAACAAGCCTTTATTTTCTGTTTTTCACTTGTTTTGAAATGGAGTTTTAGAAGAGGATATCCAATATGTATTTTTTGTTGTCTATAAAACACGTTAAAATAAGAATAAAATACTGGCCTTGGTATACAAAGCTAAAATAACTGTTGTATTGATGCAGATGCGTTAACACAGGAGGGGTGGTATGAATTGAAACGGGTCAAAGATTTTTTTTTTGAAAGCTTGCGATGAGAATGGTATCACCCGAATACTTAGTTTGTTTTTACTTTTCTGTTTACAGTCTCTATAGACTTTATTAACGGTAAGTTCACTGAAAAACCCGCCCTACCCACCCCCGACCGCCTCGCGCGGGAGGCGGCCTAAAGGCGCTTTCAGCACTTCCTTTTCGTCAGTAATGACTAATCTATGATGACTATCTATCAAAATGACTTGAAATTGTGAATAGAATAACTTAATTGTTTAGCAGGAAAAATTGATGATATATTTCCCCCTATTTATTTTCTTCTTTTGTGTAGGATAGGAAGGTAGATACTATTCAGAACACTACACCATGAATATAAACCGTCCCTCTTCGTTCTGCCGTTCATTAATAAGCTCCGGCCATTTCCAATGTAGCATATAAATATGTGTTTTTATTCAACTTATTTTTAGACCAGGTCTAACCAACTACCACAAATAAGAATGAAATCGGAAATCAATGGAGCAATAAAGGAATTATAGATAAAACACATGGAACACATTGTAAATAAAGCCCCTACCAGGGGCAGAAAAACTTTGCAAGTATTTCATTCCCTTATCACCGCGCGTGCTGTAGTCGACGACGTGCCCTCTGTAGCTCAATTGGTAGAGCATGCGGCTGTAGAGTAAATGCGGTTACCGCAGGGTCGCTGGTTCGATTCCGGCCGGAGGGAATGCTTTTTTTTTGAAGTTGCACTTCAAAAAACTCGGTGGTTCACGGTGCCCTCAGGGGGCCAGAGCCATTCTTCTCCAGTAAAATGCAGAAGAAGCGGATGGGAAAGTTGTACTACGTCCTTGTGAAGAGTAGGTATACTGAGATAAATTTGTATAGGTTTTCTTTGAAACCAAACTTTTACGCCATTAACCTTTATGCCTTACATATCTCGAATCTATTACAAAAAGAGGACGCAATTTCCTTGCTTGTGGCGTCCTGCAAATAGAGTTTTTTAATTTTTGCCTTTCCACCCGCACCTTTGCTCCTCTTCACGGAAGTGGTGGTGGGGATTCTTCAGCGTAGTAAGACCTCTTAAAACTGCCACTTGGTAAACTTATTTTTTATATACTCCCCGACATCCGTCTTTCGAGAGATATTTTCTTTGCTGTTACCTGTTGTGGTAGACATGGTCTTTTTTATATTAAAGAGCACCTTGCGGTAATTCAGAGACACATTGGAATCTCCCTCTTTATTTACTTCCTATACTAAAAATATAGGCACACCGAATCGAATTCCCACAAGTAAAAACTTGTATTGAAAAAAGATTGCGATCAGTGAGGCTCGAACTCACGACCTTGGGATTATGAAACCCACGCGCTGCCGACTGCGCCATGCTCGCTACGGTGACTCGTCTCCAACACCTGTTATAACATAAACTGCATTACTAAGTGAGCAGTTTTTAAATTGGCGAAAAATCGTCGACAGCAGGGTTCGAACCTGCGCGCGAGATCGCATTTGATTTCAAGTCAAACCCCGTAACCACTTGGGTATGTCGACACATGGTGGGGACGCTGAAGAGCCAAGCGATTAAATACGTGTGCACCACGTGGCATATTTTTCGTCCTTTTGAACGGCGGTGTGGCCGAGTGGTCTAAGGCGCCAGATTTAGGCTCTGGTCTTCAGGGGCGTGGGTTCGAACCCCACCACCGTCAAAACCTTTTTGTACTAAATTAGGGTTTTAGATTATTTTGCTTTTCTTTTTCATTATTTTTTCATCTCTTCTTAATTGTTCAGGTCTTTGTGGTCTCCTCGACGGAAGCTTTCGTCGTGAAAAGACTTCATTCAGAGTCTGCATTAGAGTACATGTCCATATTGAATACTAAGAGGAACTTAAAGTTTAAAGAAAATAACCAATATTTTTCCCCCTTCAGGAATTGGAAGAAGAGGGCTTGGTGAAACCATGCTACACGAATTGATACACCGCTTGTGATAAGTCAACGTGTTTTTTGTCCCTATATCCCATTATTACAATTTTTACTGTTATTATTATAATTATTATTAATAGTAGTATTCTTGTTATTTTGACCTCATGAAAAGATAAAACCAATTCCCCCCCTAATAAGCAATTCCTAAAACTTAAAATAAGAAAAAAAAATACAAAAAAAGAAAAGATAAGAAAGCAATTACGTTTCTATGATCTCTACCAGTCTGGTGTGAGGCAATAGCATAATCTGTTTTACCCATTTCCCACCTTTCACCTTTCTTTCATACAAAATGCATAAAGTTTGTCATTCATTAAATAGTTAATTAAATGCCTTCCCTTTTTCCATATTCTTTGAACACAATACTATCCCCTTATCTTTTTATTTTCTGTCGTCTCTGAATCTGATGATGAAATTTCAAAAGATTATTCATACCAACTACTCCCACCACTACCACAGCTGCTACTAGACACCGAGGATGACGATGAGTTATCAAAATCCTCATCGCCGCCTTTAGAAATGACGCGAATACTGTACACCCCATAGAGGTTGATATCGCATCCACCACGCCCTCTAGCACGATCATACTTGGTGTTGTCGTCAGTCTGAAACTGAACTATTCTACCATCTATACAATATTCACAAAAGGCATACACTGTACGTATAGTTTTCACCATCATCTCTAGAGTTATTTTAAAATTTACCGATAATAAGATCATTTGGTTTACTTAATATTGCATCTCCGGCACGATACTCTCTTCCTAGAAGCTCCACTGGCACACGTGCGTATCGGTACCACGCCCTTGCTTCATTATCATCGGAGCTCCTGCGATTTTTCCACCCCCAAATAACAATAACAAATGACACAATATCCAAAGTATTCATCGCTCCATAAATATTTTCTTTTACTGATGACAAATCTCGATGCGTCTTCTATTTCGAAGTGGCGTTTTCAGACTTTTCTTCTGATGCGCACACATTTGCATCACCCACGATATTCCCGTTATCGGGTAATGTAGCTTTCTTGGCTTGCTGCTCTAAAAGAACAGCATCCAGAATTCCGCGCCATGGTGCCGCTCGAAATGCATTATCCTCTTCATCATCATCATCGCTATTGTTCCTGTTATTGCTATCATTTTTGCTACAAGAATAGATATCTTGTGGAACAGTTTGTGTGTTATACTTATTATGCAGATCGATACCAACCTTATCATTCAAAACGTACCGTACCATAAATCGGGGTAAATACAGTTCCTCTGGGAAGTGTAGTGTAGATTCATCCACACCTTCAATTCCAGTAAAAGCTTTGGCACCACCTCCAGACATCAACAGCTTCCTGGTGATGGGATTAACGAGGATAACATCGTCTTCGCTACGCTTAATAATCCCAGTATCGGTTATGTGATTGCTTTCTCCCACACGAAACTCCAATTCCTTCTTATTATCCAAACTAGATAGTAAGGCTTTAAACTCACGGGTGAAAAAAGTAGGATTCTTTCCTAACTGCCGAATGAATAAGGATTGATCACGCAATTCCACTGAAAAATGAAGACGAGAAATATAATTATGATCTACTCGTTGAGAAAGTGGTAGAGTTTTGTCTCTACCAAAATTTACGGGAGCAGTTGTCTTGCTAAAAGCAACAGTAAAACCGTCACTTCGCTCAATTAACCATTCACCCTCAAGAGAACACATGTATTCCTTATACTAGCTAACAGTGCTTGGCCTCACTTTTTACACAAGGTACAAACTATAAACGTCAAGGATATCAAAGCGTTTACAGAGAATTAGGAAAGATAATGTCCATGTACACAGAAGAAAAAATGCACACGTGGAAATAAATCAATGTGCAACGGGATACACTGGGAAAAGATAGTCCCTTTATAAACACAGAACAACAACAAAAAGAACGTTCTAAAGTATTGAGGATATTTCATTGGTTATATATATAAGCGCAATCAAAAAAAAATTATTATTATTTATTTAGCGATAGGCTGTTAAGAGTATTGGAGAAACAGGAACCCACAGTTTTTGAATTGGAAAATGGAATTAGAGTCCGCACTGCATATAGAAACGTATGCTTACTCATTCTTCAGTATTGTTTGTGGCTTCACCACCGGAAATATTTCCCACCTCCGATTATCATAGACAGGCACTTTTCCATCCCCGTCCAATTCTTCGATTTTTTTTTTTCATTTTCCGATCTCCGCATGGTTACAGGGCTCTTTCATAAACGCTTCTAAATTTTCTCCACTTCCAACACTATTTCGGGGGCAAAGAAATGAGACGTGGTATCCCTGTCCAAACAGAGCGCTGCCTTGCGATGCTCTCACCATTCTGCTTCTGTCCCCATATCTATGGATATCAGTAAGTTTTATGAAGGTGCACACGCATTGAGAGCACTTTCCATATGAGAAAGATCATTGCCTACAGTCCACCACCTCCAATTGCGGGTGACAGTCATTCTCCACAATATATGGATATACATTGTGTGCAATGCTCTTGAAGGGGGATTGTGCAGCATCGTTCGTAGCTCGTGCAGAGACCCACCTGTCTTACTGTGGCACCACCAGAAATCTGGCCGGCCACTCTAGCGAAGTGATGCCTATGGGCTTCTTTGGGAATGTATACCATGTCATTGGGTAGACGTATCCTCTCCCCCAACACCCCGTCGAGCCTGCCATGTATGTTTAAAGACACACGTCTGTGGCTGTTGTCATTGAGTTGTGAATCTCCGGCCTGAGCTTTTCTCCATCACAAAGTGGTGGTGTTTTTTTTTTTTTTTTGAGAGAGAGAGATGTAACGAACATTTGGTCGCTGGGAATGTGTGGTCGTCTGAACAGCATGTGAATAAAGACTCACCATATCTTTGAACGACCAGTAGCTCAGTGTGTAGTGTCCACATTTTGCGCCTTTCTCGTCAGTGCGTCCATGGAAGTTGACGAAAACAATGAAATGAGGACGCGCCAGAGCAGGGGGAAGCCGGTGGTTTCTATCGGATTGGACACACACACATACACACACACAGGTCGCGATCTATCCATTCCATCTGGAAGGAAAGCAAATAGTGTGGGTTTGTCCGGTATGGTTCACTCCATAGCCGCCATTCGTTGGCACATTATGGATAGTTTCTATGCAAATTCATGCCATACACGCATGAGTCGAAAAAGGAGGCTACATTCCTTAAGGCTTTCGGTATTGAGTGCCCTGTAGACACTATATCGAGTGAAAGTCAACGATGCTGCGACAAACCTGACGCACAGAGTTGACCGCGCAGCAATTATCTCCTCTAATGTTTCCTTCTCCTGAATGTAATCGAAACAAGGGTTGGATACACCGTAAATAAAATATGGTTTGCTATTTCCAGTTCCCTCACCAACGGAGTGGGACTCATGCGCGACGCACAAGTTACCTTTAAAACACTCCCATTTCAACAACTCTCTTATCGCACGGATAAATGGCGTGCAGAGTCACGGAGAAAGAGAATGCTAACAGTTCATAAAGGTGTTAAATAAATCAATGAATCGGTTAGACACTATAACGACAGCACAATCCTATCTGCCACATTTCTTTTGTGTTTATTTTTCATTCAGAACGTTAAGGTCAGGCTATGCCCGCCAATATTTTCCTTTATGTTCGCGGTATACAGGTGGAACGGAGCTGAGTCGTAAATCACAAGAACGCCTTTGCCATTGTGATGCACGGAAAAATAGCAACAATCCAACGATGCCGAATACTCACAGGAACATATTTTGTATTCATTTGAAGGAAGCTATGTACTTATTATTTGTACCTGTTTAACTGCAGTTGCAGGTAGATTGTGATATGAAAAGACCATACAAGATGGTATATACATAGAGAGCGAGACACAAGCTCATAGATGCATGTTTTCCTCTTTTGTAACTTGACATCGTAAACCTTCTGCCTTGCCGTTATTGCGCGTTAAACATTCAATGGGCATTTGTCGAAAATGTCTTTGCTACATAGAAGGCAAACTCGCATTCCAGCAGGCACAGCTTGTTTTTTTTCTTTTTTCACCGGTAGAAGGAGACCGCGAGGTTCAACAGTGTAACCGCCATAGATATGGGGGCCGTCCCTGTTCAGAGAAGCTGCCACGAGCTTTGCCTCCACGCTGTCTCGAAGTCTTTTGAATAGCGGAAGACCTATTGGTTAAGGACCTCTTGAGCAAAAACACTCGGAGATTATTCAAGTGCTCAGAGTTTTGCGCTGACAGTTCACCTAAAGTTTTGAGATGATTTCTTTTCTTTGTGGCGTAGCCTGCATTCCAGACGAAAACCCCTCAATAGTGACGAGTCAGAACCCATCAGTGCCATACACACGCATTGCCAATCCAGTAATTACGGTTTTGTTCCTCCAAATCGAATAGTTTTTTTTTTTTCAGATACAGACACCAATAACTCGTGACACCACCAAGCACCACACAACGGAACTTCTATGTGACCCCTCCGCAGCCACGAGTATCACGTCATTTTTGAGGCTCTCTCGCAGCTTGTGCGGTTGGAAATCTGGTCATTCCATCCCCAAAATCCACTTTTCAAGCATCTGCTCGAAGCCCAGAGGGAGAGGGTGACAGATACGGCACGGCCCAGTTCTGTTTGGTAATGGCCTTCACAAGGGTGCAGGCGAGTAAGAGTTCTGCCAATTGCATACAACGATGTTCTGCTTTTTTTTTTTTTTTTCGCGAACACGGGTCTGCTGGCAGATAAGGACTGCACTGTGATTCAATTTTGCCATCCCTCGCGTACGCAACGTAGAACTCTTGGGAGTGCTTACGAAAAAAACCGATGCGTCGGCATTTTTATTCATAAAACCATTACTCCGGAGCCTCGTATCAATCCCTCTCACGTCTCCAGGGATAGAAGTTGTGACCATATTACAGTTCCAATCTCCATTTTGATTGGAACTGCTGCGGTTGCGTGTCTTTCATGTGTTGTTATTGTCGCGCGCGGAATGCCTCCTCATAAGACAAACCGCGTTGACAATTGTTAACTATTCACTTGATAAAAAAAAAAAATATTTTTTTTTTTATTTGCGTTCTCCGTAGTCTCCATTTCCTACCCCTTCAGTTTTTAAGAAACAACAAATGGAAGTCGCCGTCACCTTCTTTCTAGAACAAGAAGAATGAGGAAAATGAAGAAAAAGCAAGATAGAAAAACATTACGATTTATACATATATATATATATATATATATATATATACGGGTGGGTAGGCGATTGCGCAAGGGTAATTAGTCTGAATGCGCACGTCGAGAAACCAGCGCGCGCAACTATCATTCAGGACAGATAAAGAGGCGGAGAATGAGAAAAAAAAAACAATGGATGTATAAGCACTGTTGGTGGTGCGTATTGAACCGAACAAAATGATCATTGATGCTTGGAAGTGACGAGAAAGCCGTGTGCGGACTTAAATTGGAATTTAATTGGAAGCTATTCATTTCGTATGTAAAAAAACAAAATAATAATAAAAAACCAGACAGAATCAATGCACTCTTTTCTCCTGATGGTAAAAGCAGGTTGTGTATTTTTTCTACCGCAACCGTTAAAAAATATATTTAAGTTTTATAATATATGGTTCTATAAAATTCAAGGTCATTCAAAAACAAAACAAGACAAAAAGAAGGACTATTACTTTTCCAAAGTGCATGTGAAGTTAAGAGACACCTGTTGCTATCCGCACGGTAATAAAAAGACATTAACGGCACCAATATGGGTACAATGTATGAATCGCTCTCCCAGAGTTACAGATTGGATAAAAAAAGTAAAGGACTCATTATCGTTCAAAAATGTAAAGAAATAGACTAGCGCGGCGTCTGAACCGGATGTCCATAATTAAAGCTAAGGAACGTTTTTTTTTTTTTTTTTCTATTAAAATTTTTCTTTTTAGTGTAAAAATAAAATTAACTCAAAAAATTCTTCTAATTATTACTTTTCACTCTCCAGTCTGAGAAGGGGAGAGTAAAACGCAACTAAATAACATGGGTGTATAAAAAGAACTCCAAATTCGCCTATAACTAGTTGCCCTCATAAACATTTAAAAGAATCACACAGAAACACACAAACACAAAAAAAAAAAAAAGGAATATCGACAGCCGCAGCGATTACTGCGTACGACAAACCCATCGAGACCCAATTATTCGCTGTTGCCATCTGTACAAATGCGGTATCTGATATGCAAACGATACGGATTGCGCCTTTTCCCCCCGCCGCCACTGTGCTGACAGCAGCGATTGGCATTAGGTGGCTTTCCTATGCCACAGAGTTATTCCTTGACGTTTCACCTCTGGTTTGTAGCGGTGTTCTGTTTATTCTTTGTGTAAAAAAAAACAAAAAAAAAAACATTTTCATTGCTTCTCTTGTACATTATTCAGCACCGCAATGCCTGCCCCCCCCCTCTCTCCCTCCACTTATACCTTATCGGCATAATTCAATTCAATTTTGCTTTCGGCAATCGCTACCTGAACCTTTTCCAGTGTATAATAAAACCAATAGACACCGTCATTTTTATTCACCGGGATCAGTGCATATTCGTCCTTTGTTATTACTGTCCATAACTTTTTTTTTTTTTTTTTCTGTGCCTCTCAGTAGTGGCTGTGGCGTCAAAGCATATTTGTTGAATGTATCGTCTAATTTGTGCCAATACGTCCAAGGAAAGAGTGGAAAACCGTTTGAATTGCCAACGCGGCTTTCCAAGCGTTAGAGATACCTCCAATAAGTGTAGTAACTGCAGTTGATTTCGAAGCACATATTTCGGATTGTGTTTTTTTAATATATTATTTACTATTGCTTTTTTGTTTTTTTTTATGTCTATGCAATAAACTGACTCATTTTAACACCCTCTTCACTATCCAATTTTTATCTATCAAGACCCTGTACATGTCGTTCAACATTTTAAATATGTACGGACGCCTGCAATATTATCATCCATAATACTTTTGATAATTACCTTAAACGAGTTAGATTGTGGGTGAAGCCGATTGAACAGTTTGTCTTCTGTTACTTGGCATGCATCAACCGCTTCCTTCTCCTCGTGTTCAGAAACGTGTCGGATAGATCGGCATTCATTTACTTTGATCCAATATTATTATTAAATATCTATAGAGTGCCCAATGCCCCCTCCGTCGTCGATACATTTGCATGGATCTTATAATAAAGTGTCTTACAAATCTAAACAGTTTACTATAAGTATTATATATATATATATATTTGCGTTGGAATGCAATGGCTATGCGTGCAGTTCTTCAGCCACACTGTGCCGTCCCACTCCAGTTGGACATAATGGATGAGCGCAAAAAAAAAAAACAAAACAAAACCAAAAAAAGGACCACAGAGGGTGGCAGTATTACTAATATGTAATGTTTTCAGAAAAAAAAAAAACACTAACAGTAATGATTAATATAAAAAAAAGGCAGCAATAACAGAACTGCAAACAAATACAACACGAAGACGACTTAAAGGCAATTATTTTTCTTGAATAATAATAATAATAATAATATTAAACAACCACCGACCTTAGATCCAATTCAACCACATGATTCACTGGGAAAACAAAAAAACAAAAACAAAATAACACACCAACAGTGGTGCATCAAGGCAAAATGCAATTTAAATATAATATTCGTGAAATTGCGCATGAAAATAATTTCATTGTAGAGAGATGAACAACACCAAAGCAGCACTTATACTATAATCTTTATGTACACTCCATAATAATAATAATAATAATAATACTAGAGATTTGACCACAGTTGAGGGGAAAAGTATTCGCAGTCATTAATAATAAAATAAAATAAAAAAAGTACTGCGATCAGCAAAGCCCAATCGCACAACTTTAGCATTGCGACACACAATCGCTGCCGCTGAAGAGCAAAAGGAAAAAAAAAGCTTCACTCGATGACTTTCCTAGCAAGTAGAAAAAACAAAACAACAACAACAAAAAAACAACAACAATGTTAAACCAGTAACACGACAGTTGCAGGTGGAATAGATTCGCTTCTTCACACACTCCCCGTACAAAGACAAAGATATGCGGCACCCCATCATGCATGAAATAAATATATACACACACACACACACACATATATATATATATATATATATATATATATATATACATATAAGCTACCGACGCCCGGACATGTTATCAGTACACGAAGCACAACTTCATATTCATTATAGACTTACAAATAGGGCCGAGAATATTGATATGCTTAAGATTCAGTCATGGATAACAATTCATTATTGGCCATTAATAATCCATGTTCATCTACTCTTCATATGTACTTCCTTCAGCAGAAAAAAAAAAAAAAGAGGGCGTTAATTCCTGTATAAAGCTTAGACTCACGACACCGTTCCTCCTCCTTTTTTTTTTTTTTTACCCCTGATGACGCATGACTTTCATTACTCTTGAATCAATTTTCATTGACATTGAAAAAAAGAAATGAGTCGTTAACAGGCACGTAAAAAAAGAGAGGAAAAAAAAAAAAAAGAGAAGAGCAACGAGCAAAGCCTAAATAATAGGAAAAACAAAATTTCCTCAAATGCAACAGATGTGCGCACATGCAATCAACCACCAAAGAGAGAGAGAGAGAGAGAGAGAGAGAGAGAGAGAGAGAGAGAGAGAGTGCAAAAGCAAACCACAGAAAAGTGAAATAGATGTGCATGTGTAATAAAAACAGGACTTTAAAAAAAAAAAAAATTATTACTATCAATTTTCAATTGCACAACAATGCTTTATGAGATTTCAGATGAACGAGCGCCGGAGTTTAGGAATGTGTGGAGGTCAAAAAGACGCGTAAAAAGCAAAAGCAAAAATGAAAAAAAAAAAATGTCATTAAGCAAAACCCCCTCAAAACGCAATTTCTCGCATACACCACACATTTCTTTGCGTTACATTGTCTTTTCATGTAATTGTGTAATAAATAACACACACACACACAAAAAAAAAAAACAGAGTAAGAAGAAACGTGAAATTTCTGCAAGGACAGAAAATGTGTTTGTGTGTGTCTGTCTTGCACCTTGGTCCACATGTGTTTTTCATCATTCGACACAATTTATCGCTGCACCATCGGATTCCAATGGAAAAGACACTGAAAAGGGAATGGATTTCCTATTTTCCACCAGAGAACCTGAGAGCAAAAAAAAAATAAGTAAAAAAAAGTGGAAAACCAAATGTAAGAATAAACAAATCCTCCAATTTTATTTTTCCTTTTTATTGCTGCTTGACGGTTTGTTGGTTTTTTTTTTTTTTTTTGAATCATTTACATGTACATCACGAGCCTACTACATTATCATGAAGATAAGAATTTGAAGGTAATGTCAGTGATCCCCCCAATTGAACGAATATTAGACCTATTCAGTGAAACAATCGACACATTCGGGCCTGTTTTGTGTGTCCTCTTTTTATTCCACAGAAACAATAGAAGGATATTGCGCACGAATAGAGCCACAGGATCGCCACAGTGTCCCCACAAGAAACTCCATCGCGTGACAAAGTTCACGTGTCTTGGCAAGACACTCCACATGGTGCTCCTCGCCGCCTCCTCCACCAATCTTTGGAAAAATGTCATGCGAGCATATCACTCTCACGACAAACTTGTTGATGTCGTATACCTCGTACTCAAACCTCTTGTGGGAAAGTGAGATGCCTGGTGCGCTGAAACTGACAGCCTCAATGCCCATTTGGGCACCAATGATAGCCGCGACTACGCCTCCCAGCGAATGGCCAGTGAGGAGAACATGCTTAGGAGGGCCCGGGCGGGTTCCCATGTAAACAATGTGATTGTAGACATCGGCGAAAAAATCTCTTCGATAATTATTATTTTGGCACTCACGGAGGCTTGAATCCCCACTTTTGATGAGAGATTCCCACTTATCCGTACGGCGTTTTGCTGCGGATGGAAGAGATGCCATTCGAAGAAGATCCGTCACAAGATTCGATGGAATAATCATTGCTCCTGGAACAATATTTGTTAGTAGATGATATAGAACAACATCAAAGAATATATTGATGTCTGTAAGAAGATCCAAAAACGAAGTCATGTCCGTACCTCTCATAGATATCACAGAGGTATCATGTTTAGCACTGTAAAATTCCAAATACCCTGTCCAACCGGTTGGCTGATTAGCAGATTCCCGAACGATACAATCACCCCCGTGACGATTTCGAAGTATCCAATCAGATCCCATGTGGGCTGACATAAAGTGCAACACCTCAGATACCTCTTCATCATTAAATAGATACGGCACAATAGCAAGAAGAGATATTTCCCATATTGAAATACCATGAAATGTACGTTTGCAAAGAGATGGATACCAATCTTCATCCATGGATGTAACGTTACTCCATTGAAATGCTGCAGATGCCCTTTCTGTTGCGGAATGGAGAGATGGAGTGGGTATAACACCATCCGCCTTGTTGGATATCAAATGCATACGCACCACTATGTGATCAATAGTAAGCAAACTAGAGTCCGCAGATGTGTGGGCGGAAACTGGCCATGGACGCAATTGCGGAAAAGCGGCTTGAAAAAGCAGTCCACACACCAAAGCAGCATACACGATCAAACAGGAAATAGTAATGCCACGCAAAACAAGACGTGCAATACGAAATGACCGACCAACGGTATAGCCACGGCTTTGAACTGAGAGTAAACGTGGAAAGGTATAGGTATAGAATTCACGTTTGCGCAAAAAATCCCATGCACTGGAACATTTAAAAATCTGCGTTCGCTCTATATTCATTTCAGTAGATGTATCATAAAGTTTCATCTCCTCCAAGTTCATAGAAAGATCTAGACTCACAACACCAACCTGTGAAAGATTTTCTTCATAAGCGTCTTCCAAGAGGATAGATATGTAAGGCGGTAAAAGTGTATCTTCCTCCACTTTTTCTTCTGTATGTAAATGATTTTTTTTTTCATCTACAAGAGACTTCCAGTGTACCGAACCTTCTTTAGTGACATCAAATTCACGAACCAAATCAATTGCACGAGCAATCAAAACCACACTAGGCAAGATAAACAAAGCCACCGTCCTCCAATGATGCCAAAAATAGTACATAGCATGAAGTAGCATCAATTGATAAGTAAGTAACAAAATAAAAACAGGAAGGAGAGCCTCAGGGTGACGCATAAGCCACCGGAATGATTGTTCTACGCGTATAATAGCAGTAGAGAGGGACAACACCGCATGGCCAACAATGTGTGGTATGTTGAGATACGTGAGAAGCTCTACCGTAGAGGAAAGAACATGCAGTGGTCCGTGAAAACAAAGTGAGGTAAGAGCAAAACAAATGACTGCTTCAAAGGCGATGTGGCGCATAGATTGAATGTACGTTCCCCACCATTCACCAAAAATGAACAAACTAAAAGTCTTTATGTTTTCACCGGGACAAGTTAACAAATCTACGAGGCGCAAATGATTTGGTTTGCACCTTAGAATTGTTAAAATAACGTAGAGGAGCTCCACAATAATAATACCCCATGCGGCGGGTACCACCATAGGATCACGACTTTCATACGAAATGAAAAGGCTTGTATGTAGGCCTGAGAGAACCACAGAAACCATCGAAAAAAACACAACTAGAAAAGTGTAGCAACGCCTTTTGTCATTTAATACAAAGCGCAATCGCGAAGCAAACAAGGGATATTCTTTTCCTTCATGACTGGAGTATGCATCCACCATGGTCTCCACAAGGCAGTTGAGAACTTTGTACCCAATCATCGCAACTGAAAATCCCAAAGTCGAAAAAGGTAAAATGCGCAAAACAATATTAGATATTCCGAGAAGAAAAGTTTCGATATGTGAAGAATCATAAGGCTGCACTTCCATATCTTGAGCTACTGGAACGACAAGAACCCACACAATACGTTCAATGGCGCTATGTGTTATAGCGAGAACAAGCGCTATGAGAGGTAAGTAATATATACTGAATATGAATCGTATAGGCGTATCTATGTATATAGTGAATCCATCGGGAAGGTAAAGGCCACGCATGGCCGTATGTGCCACTACCCATCCATCACGAAATGCAAACATATCTTTACTATATAATAAATAATATTAGAAAAAAAAAAACTATGAGAAGGAGGAGTGAATAAACACATAGATAAATGCAAAATTATAAAGCACAAAGTAATGGTAAAAAAACTGAAAAAAAAAAAAAGTAACATCAAGAAAAAGTAATATACGCAATAGTAGAAACGGTTATACTTGGAAAGATTTATGTGAGACAGTAACATTGATGTATCATTTCAACAAAAAAAAAAAAAAAAACACATCAGCAAACTTTTTTTGAAGAGGCAAAAAAAAAAAAAACACTACCCCCCAAAATAAAGAACAACAGGAATCGCTTGCTTGACAATAAAGCCGTTTTCAATTTTTATCCTTTTTCTAAAAATAAATAAATAAATAAAAATTGCGGTAGATACCAACTAACCCATACTCGCCACTTTTAAATCCGTATATTTATACATCAACGTCCTTCTTTTCCTTTCCTTTATTTTTTTCCCACGCGAATAAAAAAGCGTTTCCACAAGAATCTATAATATATGTATATATATATATATATATTAAATCTTAGATATTTTTTTTGTATCAGCCAATTGCTTCTGGTACAACTCCAAAAGACTGCGGCGGGCCATAGAATCATCCTGCTGTATCGATTTGGCAGTTGAAGTCATATAAAAAGATAGTAACTTTTTCAAAACCGGTTGAATTTGTGCTAAAAGCACTGAGGAGGCAATTTCCCCTCGCGGAACATACACAGAATCACTGGACTTCAAATCAATTTGAAGATCTGAAACATTGGCAATAGATTCTAGAGCATTCTTTAGCGCGCTCTTGTTGCACAACAGCGAATACACAACAGATCCATCTGCATTATGCAAAGAAAGACCAAAAGCATGACAAGCCTTGAGAAATGCACTTTTGCGCAAGACAGCCTCGCCAGATTCGGCAACTGCAGAGACTCCAAGGGAAACAATGTATAAAACCTCTATAAAAGGTGACATCATACGTATCATAAGTTGAAATAATGAATTCATGGGGATAGTAACAAATGCTGCCGTATCCAAGTCTGAAGTACGTGTTGAATGATGCAACAATGAACTCTGAACCACTTCTCCGTATTCACAATCATCTTTGCCTAATGTAAGGAGTCGCGATAGTGCATTGTCAAACCATGAATCAAATGTGTACGGGCACCACGGTAGATACCTTGGAAATTCCATGGCGAGTAGTTTACGCAGTTCCCGGCAACTCTCCTCCAGTGTGGTTCTGTGCGCACGCAGTGTAGAGGCTTTGGCATCACTCTCACCACACGCACGTGCCGCCACCGCAATGACGGCCTCATCCAACAAGACATGAATAAGCTCGTTGCTACATATGCTAAGACCCAGGAAAGAGGTAATGTTTTGAAGAACAGTAATGTTACCTGGTGAAGTCACCTTCAGAAAACGTGAGAGGTGACGGATGCCCCGTTGTGTGAGTTCGGAAGCCTCTGTGACAGTACATTCAGAGCTTAGAGGTACTTTTCGTCGCGCCATGTGGGATCGCAACCAAACCATACGCCGTTCAGTTTCTTTTACCGAAACAACGGATTTTGGTAACAATGTGATAAGATTTATTGCAAGAAGTGCTGTAGGTGTTACAACGGTGTTTTCTTCTATACTGTGAGAAATATGCCAGGCCAGGTTCCTAAGAATATGTGGAGGTGTCTTGAGATATACATTTTTCATCGACTCCATCTCTTGTTCATGAGAAGCGTTCACCGATTTTAAAGGAGACGGGCACATGTTTGGAGTGTCGCGAAACTGACGAAGTGACAACGGTTCGCCAAAGTATACATGAATAGATCCATGTTTCTTTTTGAGTAATGTCCTTGCACGGATAAGGTTACCAATGTTCTCCTTGGGTTTTGATGTACCCAATTCCTCGTCCGCGTACAGTTCCGCCTCCAGAAGTTCGTCGTATGAGAGACTCACGGGAACAAAATAAACATCATCCAAAACATTCTGCTTTTCAAAGAAGGTGTCTGTAACATATTTTAGAATACCAAGTTTCGGAGTTAACATTTTACCTGACCGGCTACGCATCCCTTCAATAAAGAATTCCAACATTTGCCGATGAAGAACAAGCTGACGAATATACTCACCAAAGAGATTGTGATAGAGTTGATCCCCGCGAAAGGAGCGACGCATAAAAAAACCCCCACTACCACGCATGAGGGTTGCGATAGGTCCCATGCGAAGAAAGCCATCGCCAGAACAAATATGCGGTGGCGAAAGTCCCATCACTGCCAAGAGGTAAGTCAAAATGAGAAAATCCATGTATGAACGATGCGCTGGGATAAGTACAACCTGTGCACGTGGGGTTTCCATCACACGATTAAGACGTTCAAAGGCTTCTTCATTTATGGTGACCTCATTGTATAATTTGAAAAATACTTTTCGGACCATTATTCCAATTATACGTATGTGATATTGATTTAATGTGTCTCCAATAGTACGTAGAATAACCCGGGATTGTTTAAGGAGTTCTTCTTTAGAAACTTTTTTCTCTT
Organism: Trypanosoma boissoni; assembly: GCA_030849725.1. Taxonomy (NCBI): domain Eukaryota; phylum Euglenozoa; class Kinetoplastea; order Trypanosomatida; family Trypanosomatidae; genus Trypanosoma; species Trypanosoma boissoni. The sequence continues at coordinate 195,283 of JASANW010001429.1, read as the reverse complement.
CCGCTATCTTGTCCAGTAACATGTTAACATTATCTTGTTTAAGAATAAGTTCCTCGCGGTCCTTTGTAAGACCGGGAGTGGTATTCATACGAACACCGTTCGCATTCATACCAAAACGTAACATCCAATGGAGATTCGCACAATACCTTCGGGGTGTTAGGAATGTTTTGGGAGATCTTCGTTCACAGGCAAAGACAATATCATTGTTGTAAATAGGCTTTGATGGTAAAAGCTGAGCAGGAACATCAATGATTCGACTTATAACTGTTTCTACAATGGTCTGCGCAATGGTTTTCACATAAATATCCCACCTGACACTGAACATGTTGATTGGGAGAAGCAAAGGTCGCATATGACAAGACTCTCCCACAGTCCCAAGCAATTTTGTATAAAATTCAAAGCTACCATTTTCGGGCCATGTTACTTCTGATTCCGCTACAAGACGTCGAACAGTCTTATCTATGTTTGTAATAGCAAAAGCAATGCGTGATCCAGCTACTGACGCAGGATAGTAAGAGCAAAGCATCTTCCTTCGATTATTGGCTGAGTAAATATAGTAACTCTGTAAGGGTTTCATCAAAGAAAAACCATAATTTGCCCAGTCGGAGAGACTGGAACGGAGTTGAAGAGTGGGTGTTGGATCTATAAGATGCGGTATGGGGAGTGCCCCGGTGACTTCTACGTTAAATTGTTTGTAATAGTCTAATAGGTATTCCGCAAACATCCCCCACACCAATGCATTTGCAGGTATATAGAAGGACATCGATCTTGTCGTCTCACTAAAATTTGTAAAAGGACCCTCTAGTTCCCCATTCTTGTGTAATAATGATGCTACCAAAGCTGTGCTTGCCGCTACGTCCAGAGGAACAACAAATAAAGGGCTTCGGAATCTGAAAGGAACATACTTCACAACACCTAGAGCCACCCCAAGAGATACGCACTCTATTGTCCCTTTAGACCAATCAGAGTGTTTTACAAATGCCCGCGTTAACTGGTGATCGATTGATGGTGGCCCAAAGCCGGAGACCCAACACCCAAGAACTCTCCAGCCGGGCAACTTCAGCGCGGCTTCCCAAGCCGAGCGCTGGGTTGCCCTATCCGCGAGGAGAAGAAGATTTCCTCCGCCACTGACGGAGTGAAGCGCACATAATGATTTGTGATCAATGTCTCCAGTGTCGTCTAATGCGGAAATGTATACAAAAAGATCATTTTGCACATCTGCAACAAAATGCTGCTTTTCCCCATGAAATTCCAAATTTGTGAGAAACGACACATGGTTTTCAAATCCAATCTTTTCCGAGTCGCCACAAAGAGCTAAAAACATGCCAGGAACAGTCATAGTCGTGCTTCGGAGAGTAGTCATAGGACCTGGATGAGAGTTACACACCTCCGTGAGCGGAACAACTGTGTGTGGCAAATCCATTCCGGAGGTGTGGTCGGCGATAAGAATATTCGAATTGCATAGATTCATACGAGCCCATGAGAGCGCACACGCCGAAGCAATCCAGCCTGATCTCTCATTTGAAATAATAATAATCCTACGGAATGCAGAGTTGTGCACTTTGTGTTTGTTATTTTCGTATCTCATCGCAAATAATAATAATAACAACAACAACGACAAAAACAATATTTTTTTTTCTACATTTTTTTTTAAAATAAATAAATAAATAAATAAATAAATAAATAAATAAAGAACACAAAAACAAAAAAAAAAAAAAGTAAAGAAAAAACGTAAAGTTCAAATAACTAGAACCAACCAAGTCAAAAGTTAACAGAGTATTCTTAAATATAAATAATAAAAAAAGTGCGCACTGAAAAATTCAGAGTAAGGATACCCCTGAATTCATGGCAGTATTCCCATATGGTATCTTTTTCGCCGCTGCTATTCGTATTTTTAATCACATCCTAAGAAAACACACACACAAAAAAAGAACACAATAACACGTTTAAATAAAATTCAGCCAGTTGTTGTCGTTTTAACAAATGATAAAATCTAAAAGCTTATTTATTAGTAGTGTCAATAACCATGCACCCAGCTCCTCTTGAATAGATATTATTGAACCTAAACCACTAGTGAAAAATAATTAAACTTATTAGAGTTTCCCTGTTTTTACAATTTTTCACTTGACATTAAAAGTGTATCTTAGCATTTTTCATCCAAGTATAGCTGCTCGGTAAGGCTGCCTTTGAATACATAACTTTTCGCCAACACACACATAAACAACAACAACAACAACAAAAAAAAAACATTGCCCATGCCGCAAACAACGTGTGCTTGAGTTCAGGTGACCGAACAAAATATCAGTGAGAATGTTCACCAGTCGTAAGGCGAATGGGGCATTCGGGGTTAAAGCATGCATTTCCGTAGGTGGTGCAAGTGGCCGCGTTCAGCGCAGAATCAGTGCAGCTGCGTACACTAATGACCGTACATGATTGCAGAATGTGAAATGAGCCACAAATGTGTTTACATTCCGCGTATTCGTAAAAAAAAAAAAAAACAACAACAACAAAAAAGCTGAGAAAGTGCAGAGCATAATTCATACTCCATCCGCCTTTATAACTAAAGTCACTTCCGAGTTCGCAGAAAGACGAAAAACAGACCACGAAATGCCTATGTCACCCTCACTAATGAGACTGTCTTTCGTAGGAGTGCATACAAATCTTAAATAAAGCAAATGTTTGAAAAGCCTCTCCATGATAACAAAAAAAAATTACAGAATACGTCTCAAAATAGAAACATATATATTTCATTGAAAAAAAAAAAGTACGATAAAACTGCACAACAAACAAACAAAAAAGGAACAATGAATACACGCCCATACAAAAAACAAAACAAAACAACAAAAAAAAAACTATATACTTTGCTTTATTTGAAGTCACCACAAACTAAACAGTCCCAGAAGCAAGCTAGTGGCGCTTTAGGACATTTGAAAAAGGTTTTGTGGGAAACTCACCACGCACACAGTACTGATCACGAGCCTTCACCGATGTGAGCAAGAGTGCCCCGATATCAACAAACCCACAAGACGCACGCCCATGCGTAAGGCGTAAAAAGTCAATGATACGGCACCAGTTCGACTGCACAATGCACACCCAATTCGTGCTTGCAACGCCAGCGTAGAGGTCGACCCACGAAGCCGCGGGAGAGCTCGCGCCCCAGCGCGCAGACTCCACTCCTGCAACGGCTGTGGACAGGTTCCACGTGCTCAGCACCCGGTGCGCGGGGCTCAACTGCTCACGCAGCCACCGATAGCTTGCGCGTGGTGTGCCACCGCTGACAAAAACGCTGCAATGCGGCTGCGGCTTCACACTTGACGCCGTTGATGAACTGATAGCTCGGGCATAGTCCACGTACGCGGAGAGTCCCACGGTGTGGCAGCCGAAAATATTGTAGTACTCACGCATTTTTCCCTCCTCGCCTCTGTCCTGGACGTAAATGACGCACCGGGGATTCGGCGCAGTGGCAGTTGGCGGAGGCAGCAGACCGAGCGGCGAGAGGTGATGCTCCAGCATCGTCTGGAACCACGGTTGCGGGGCTCGTGTGATATAAGTTAAGGCCTGCGCAAGCATATAAAAGAGCCGCATGTCCGCACCCTTTTTGGTGCCTCCTTGTACCACCATGTTCCCCACGTCACTCACCCACTGCTGGTAAGCCGGGTAGCATCCCCACTCTTTGTGGCCAGGGCCGAAAAAGACGTCATCGGATGGAACATTATCTCTATTCAGCCAAGGAATGTCAACGGTATGCTTTCGAATGACTTGCGCACGAGTCGACTTTGCGCGTTTACCATGATAAACAACCTTTGGGCGCCCTGGTGGTGCAGGACATCGTGAAGGTGAAAGGAAAAAGCAATCCAAGCCCTTCCGTCCCAATTGCGCACACTCAGGAGGATTGAAGTGCCACTTCGATGAGGGCGCGCTAATGAGAAGCACACGATTCAAGATCATTGCACTCAGAAAATCGTATGCCAAAATAGTAAATGCCGAGCCAAGACCGAACCCCCCATCCTTTAGCGTGGACATGAGAAACCGTGTCGCTTGGCAGTCGCGCGGGTTCTGATACTCCTGCAGTCGGCGCTGCACCTCTGCTGTACACGGAAGACTATCCACATCCCCAGGAACCCACCACGGCCTCTCCGCGTCTAAACTCTCTGCGGGGGCATCGTACCCCGCGTAGATCATCCCGCGCAGTGCCGCCGCGCCCCGCGGGAGCTCATACGCCCGCAGCAGCGCCGCCTCCGCCGCGGCCTCCGCCCGCACGGGCCGCAGCGACCGCAGCGCCTCCGGCGGCGGCGGGGGAAAGAGCGGCGAGCGGTCCGCGGCCGCCCAGCAGCGCTCCTGGGAGCGGAGCTGCCGCGCGTGAATGGCACCCGCCGCGGCGGAGCGATTCGCAGGGAGATGGCGGTGCATCGGGTACACATGCGGAAGGGAAATGGCGCCATCGCTCGGCGGCACGTTACCGCGCACAAAGAACGGATTCGTGGAGACAGAAATGGGTGGCACGGGGGCGGAGTGCTTTTGTGTTGGGGGCAATGTGTGTGCCAAGTCACTGCAGGTGTCAGTAGAGCCAAGGAGTCCCAGGTTCAGGAGAATCATAAAGGACGCAATGGCCACTAGGAGAAAAGCATTACGGCGCCACGAATGGCTTTGGCGCCGCTTTTGCATTGCATGAAGTTCAAAAACTGATTAAGACCTTTTAAAAAAATAATAATAGAGAAGAACAGTGAATGGCGATTTTGGATGGCAGAAAAGGAAAGATATAAAATAGGTTTATAAAAACGATAGGGTACAAAAAAATGTTGTCGACAGAGGATTAAAAAAAAAAAAAAAAACAAAGAGAGAGAAAAGGCGACAGAAACACAGGAAATAACACCAATAAAGACATCACAACAGAGAAATTATCTCTAAAAATGGTTATTGTCCCCGTACAAAGTGCAAAGCGCATGTTGATCACCTTTTTTTTTTTTGTTTTCTCTCACCCTCCCACCCATCTGCTTGTCATGATTACTGGTGAAGTGGTTGCGTTTCGTTTAAGAAGAGTAACGATAGTCCAAAGACATCGATAAGCGAGCGTTGAAGCGAATGCACGGCTATCGTTGCTGACGCATTTGAATCAAACGAAATGAGAAAAGAGCCTAAAACAGGTTCGTACATGACTTGCGCAGCGTCAAAAATACCCTCAAACACACCTTCGACAAATGCCGTAGAAAGTACGATAGATTTACCGAGTCTGACTGTAGAAGTGGTTCTGCTCGTATCAGGGGCCACCAATCGCACAAAAAGTCGACCGGATTCATCCGTTACCCCGTTAAAGCCCTGAAACTCAGCGAGTGTAAGTGATGAAGCCCACGCGCTAAAAGCCTCTGCGGCACGAGCACATGTAAATTGCAGAATCACCACGACACGCTCTCGGGCTATGTACTCAAGCGCTCCAAACTCCCTGGCGTGGCGAGTGAGTTGGTCCTTGAAATGTTCAATCGCAGGCTCATCCGTAAGTGAGGCGGCAATAAGAACACGTCGTGGCCCGCTCTGCGCAGCAATTTGTTCCTGCACCGCATCGATGTGGTCAGCGAACCGGTCAGAGAAGGCGCTCCAGTATGTGTTCCACAGCTCCATGTTCACCACGCGGCGCCCCGTGGAGTCCTGTGCGGCGGCGTTGGGATACCCCGGCAGCACCGCGGCGCCACGAGAGAATGCCACGAGAAGACGACGCTGGGAGAACGCATCCCAATCCACAAATGTAGGGCTTTCAGTGATTGTATTTGTCATGGATGCTGTAGTAGTTGGGTTTGTTGTGGATGCTGTAGTAGTTGGGTTTGTTGTGGATGCTGTAGCGATTGGGTTTGTTGTGTCAATGGGGGATTTCTGTTGACGAAGACCACTCGCAGCGGAGAGGTCCGGCGGCGGTGGGAGATCACTCAATGCACTCCACATTGCGTCAACAGGAAGGCAGTTGATCTGTCAGCCATAGAGTTATAAATGCATAAACATGTATGTATATGGTAAACAAAGGAAAAGGGGAAAAAGGTTAAAGAATCAGCGGGTTAATTAAAAGAATGAAATGTCCAAACACACAAATAAACTGAACATATATATATATATATATATATATGTATATATATATTATTAATATTTAAAGTATAAATAGAATCATCACTTAAATGTCTCCCATTTTTGGTGAATTGCAAAATAAAACAAGGCAAGAAATAAATACCACCCTTGCTCCAAACTTCAATCTCAATTGACGTTGCACCTTGTCAATCCTCTCCATAGTCAAAATCCTCATTAAATTCGCCATCCCCCGGCGGAGCATCTTCTTCCTTTGCTTTTGCCGCATGGCGTCTCTGTTTGCGGTTCACCTGAACTTCTTCATCGCTGTCCTCCTCCACGTTAAACCGCACTGTCTTCTTTACCTGCTCTTGCTGTGCTTGTGGCTGACCACCTTTTTTCCGCTGTTGTTTTTTCTTTCCACGCTTCCCTTTTGCACCGTCGTCATTGTCATCATCGGCATCACCACCATTATAAACACCCCCAGGCGTTTTCTTCTCCGTGTCCTTAAATTTGTCAAGGCCAAGCTTGCTCAGTGCGTTAAGCAGTTCGCTGTCCTCACCAGTCACCTCACCTAGAATCGCACAATTCCGCCTTGATGGACTGTTTTCGTCATCCGCTTCCTCATCATTGTCACTGTGAGGGCCTCCAGTGGAAATATTACGCGTGCCTTTTTTTTTAGAATCTCTCTTTCCACTCTTTTTCCTTTCCCCCCCATCCTCACCAATCTCATCGTCCACGTGGTGTACTTCACTTTCCGTCCGGTGACTGGTCTCTGGCGGGGACGAACTTGTGCGCAGGCGGCTGCAGTCTCCGGAGGGCACGTGGGCATTCGCACGCGCAATGAGATCGGAATCCATCACATCCCCACCAAATTCCATCACGGCACTTTCCACCATGTGCACTGTGCTGCCCGAGGGCAATGTACTTTTGACAAAGTGTTCCAAATCGCGAAAGAGATGGGGTTGTACAAGGACTAGCAGTGCGTGTGGGTCTGATTCTCCGGATGAATTTTCTGAGACGGTTGCACCGTTTCGCACGCACCAATCGGAAAGTTGCATGCGTGAATTCGCGTCAGACGTGTTGCAACGCACTTTCATCAGTGCTCGTGTAATAGGAATAACCTGTGAGTCAATGAGACGATGAATAAGCGATAGCGCCTGTTTCTTAACTCCCTGGTCGAGCTTCACTGCTGCGCCAATGGATCGCAACGCTTGTTCAATAACTTGGCTTGGAAAAGGGCGTTGTGTCATCGAGTTGACGCACTTATGCGATATAATCACCGCCACATCTTTGAACATCTGATCCACCTCTGAGGTCCGCTCCTGTTGCGCGACTTGCAGCTCGCCGTGGTCAAGAATATACCGCAACGCCTCCTCCTCAGTCATCTCCTTTCCAAATGCGGAGGCAATCTCTTTTTCTGACGCGAAAGAGCCACGGGAGACGTTTGTGAAGACGCGCTCGACCTGCAGAACTTCGTCGAGACGAGTCTCGACGCCACTGCGATAGGATATCACTTTGTTTTTGTAACAGGCAATCTCAAGCTTTACCCCGTTCTTCGAGTAGCGCACAACGGCAATGTTTGTATGCCGCCGCTGCGATAGCGGAAATTGCATGCGCGCGCTCATTGGTTAACAAGCACGAAATAATCAGATTCTGATTCCCTTGCTTTCATTTTTATCAGCAAATAAAAAGTGATATAAAAAGGGAACAGTAATTTTTTATTTTTATGTTTGACATGAAAAACACAATACGACTATATATGTTTATATGCATCTCTCTGTGTGTGCATGTGTGGGTACTCGCAAAAAAAATAAGGTATAACACACTGAAAGTACAAGAAACCGTTGCATCAACTGAAAAAAAAAAAGTATGAAGAAACTCCATATGATGTAACAGGCATTAATGTATTAAAAAAAAAAAACAAGTACAAAAAAAAAAAATGTGCGTCAAAAAAAAAAAAAAAAAGAGCATTTTTTTTTTTTTTTACAGCCACTACTCTTTCACTCTATCTCTTCAAGATAAAAGTCCACCGATGAATGCAAATTACACCATTCGCTACTTTTTTTTTTTTTTCCATTTCATTTTGCTCGTCGTTCATGCAATACTCTTCCCGGCACCATCGCCAGACTCTCTCAGATTCGTCCCACTGTGGCACGATATGCATTGAGCTTTTCGTCCTTCACGCGGACGAGCTCCTCGAGCTTTGACACCTTCTCGCTTAACAGACTCACTGTCTCGCGCAGTTCGAATATTGTGCGGTCCTTTTCCTCAAGGAGCTGCCGAAAGCTCACGGGATTGTTCGGCAATTCCTTCACTCCAGATGGCGGCACGTACGTGAGGGAGGAATTCACACACCGCTGACGTGTGGGGAACTCTTCTTCATCTCCATTACCATTTCCACTATTCGGCCTCTGCTGCCGCTTTTGGTGTTGTTGAAGCTGACGGGGATGGTGCTGCGGCAGCGAAAGCGGCGTGTCGCGGCGGAAAGCCTCCGATGCACTGCCAATCTCTTCGCGCCGAGCCTTAATCTGTGCGATCTTTATGCGCAACGCGCGGAGAAACCGCTCAATGGCGCCAGGAACCGCCGCCGTGATGTCGTTGACTTCCTCTTGCGGGACCTCAAAGTGGAGCTTGCGAAAGACACGGTTATTGAGCGTGGCCCAGTTGTCCACCTTCTGCTTTATCGACATGGCGGAAGTGTAGTTGTGCAAGTCAACAAGTTTTGGGAAAAAGAACTTTAACACTTCGGCAACGCAGCATCCGTCACTAAAGTCGCGCGCAATGTTTTTTTTGGGGCGAGATATTGGAATACCATCCACCCAGAGGTACAACTCGTGGAGATCATCTTCGGTCAGCGGAAGGGTCATCCTAACAGAGCGCACTATAATGATGGCACCGATGCCAAAGCTCCTTGTCTCGTCGGAAAAAAAAAAAAAAGAGGTTTTATCTAATTTTTTATTCTCTCTCTCTATATATATATATTGTTACTACACAGAAGGAAGTAACAAACAAAAAAAAAACAACAACACAAACTTGCACGCACATAAAGCGAAAAAGAAGATAATGAAGTAAATGTATATAAAGAAGAATAAAGGGCATTTCAAAATAGTGCATAATATGATGTGTGGGTTAAGCCATAAAATTGTCTTAGAATCAGCTTTCACTTTGATTTTTTGAAAGAGACGCATAGTTTTGATGCTTACAACTTTCCCTTTTAACATTTTTCCACTAATTCCGTTAAACGAAGAAAGTAGTGTAAAAACATATAATTGCTTGTTTTTTTTCTTCTTCTAACCCTTTCAAACAAACTTAATTTTAATCAAATATACAAAAAAAAAAAAAAAAAAAAAAACAGCTAGGTTGCGGAGCAAGTAATCAAACCAGCACACTTACCTTTTTTTTTTTTTTCTTTCGCCCCTCTTTGCCCTCAGACCATTTTTAACAGATCGCTTTGCTTCAGTGCGTGTGCGATGCCTGCAATATTCCGAGCAAACGTACGCCTCGCACGTATATCAGCCACACACTGCTCCTCCATAGCCTTCCCACTACGCAGCGGAGAAGGCGTGCGAGTTGGGGGAAAAATCACCCGCCGCCCGCCCGCAGCAGACGGCGCTGAGCGCCCAAGAGTGTGACTTCGCATCGGCCTGTGAGCGAATCCATCAGCGGTCGCCGCATGTCGTGCGGAAATGATTTGAGAGGCGGAGCGGTTTCGGGGCGGTGGTGAGGAGCCGTCAAGGGGGTCTGCGTGGTGGAACTCCGTAAGGGCACGGCGAATGGACTCTAGTCGCCGCTCCCTTTCCTTCTTCGACCCCTTCTCCTTCTCCGAGCTCTTTCGACTCCCCGAGTGTTTGGAATTCTCCGAGTGTTTGGACTTCTCCGAGTGTTTGGACTTCTCCGAGTGTTTGGACTTCTCCGAGTGTTTAAATTCCTCCGAGTGTTTGGACTTCTCCGAGTGTTTAAATTCCTCCGAGTGTTTGGACTTCTCCGACCTGCGCTGCCGATGCGAGTGTGAGTTTGAGCGTGAGTGGCGATGACGGCGCGGCGTTGCCGGCGCCTCCGCGGACTCTTCTCCGCGGCGCCTGTGCCGGCGATGATGCTTCCGCGGCGAGCGACTGCGGTGCCGCGCGCTGCTCGGGTCCTCAAACGGCGGAAAAAACTCTATGCGCCGAATAGGAACGCGCGGGTCGTACACGATAACCGGTGGATCACCGATGACGCATGCATGGGGAAACACATGCTGTGGCACGGGAGAGATATCGGGGGTGGCGGAGAGATCAGTGCCGTAGCCGCCGCGCAGTGCTTCTTGCCACTCCGCGGAGAGCGTGCTGACATATTGCACACGCACAGGATTTGCTTGCCCAGAAGCCCGCACACCTGATTGTTGGAGTTCATGGTGTTGGCTCGTGAAAAACTTGGTAATCTTCTCATCCGTAGAGGGATCCGGTATGTGCATTGGCATCTTGTCTACTCCATCACTAACTTCCATGTACGGATTGCACCTTTTACTTCTGCTGTTCATATCAGACACGATTGGCTCCATCGCCCCCACGTCCGTTGCGTTTGAACTCATTTTTTCAATAAAAGATCCCATCGCAAATTTCTCTTTGCCATCCCTGTTGCCAGTACTCTCGGCATTGATGTGTTCGTTCTGCGTCGTCGCAATAGGACCGGTCTGTCGATAATAGAGCGGTCTTGGATTTGCCATTTCATGGCGCGAGTCCTTTGCGGCGAAATGACCCGCATATTCGGCCTTTTGATTCCCATCCTTCTCTCCGTCGTCGAACTGCAGATTCACACTTTGCACGCCTGTCTGAATGCACGTGAAGTCGTGACGGGGGATCGTGGGGTCCTGCTGCACAGTTTGGTCATTGCGCTGCCCAGAGTTTCGCAAAAGCCGTGGAGAGGAACCTAATTCTATCAACCCTGGTTCCTGTTTGTGCACTCTATAGTCCTGCTCCCGTTGATGCTTAGGCTGCTGTCCTTGCTGCTCTTCAGCAGACATTGGCGCTAAGCACGGAGACGTTTCTTCGCCCTCACCCTCTCTGCCGCCACCTCGCGTGTGCCCCATATCGCTCTTGGTGCCATGTGTGCCACTGGTATTTTGCTTGTTGCTGAGATCAAGCCCCGGAGCCACTGTGTAAAGGGAGCGGTTAATCGAATCATTGGCGCTACGCGCTCGCCGGAGTCGCTCTGTACTGGGCGGCGAGATGGAAACTTGAGTAGCGGACATTGGCGACGTTTCCGCTTTCGGCGTCTCAAACGAATCCGCTATCGCGAACTGTGTCACGGGTCTTGAGTGTTCTTTCCCAAGGGCGTCCACAGAAAAATGTCGCGTTATCTTCTCGTCGTACGTGCCTTCTTCTTCATCAGCAGCACCGCCATCCGGCGTTAACACATCACGCACGCGGTCAATGACCGGTGAATCGTCCGGAGTTTTCGACGCGGCGCGCTGCTGCTGTTTTGGCTCTAGACCTTCCCATAACATAATTGTCTCCTCCTCCTCCTCCTTTATTTCCTCCAATTCCTCGGGAGCAATTTGCTCTCTGGGCGACGGAGAGGCAAAGCGCAGGGTGGGTTCAGAAAATGCCTTATCGTCCTCCTCTTCATCGAAAGTGACGCGGCGTTTCCTCGGAGGCGTGAGATTCGATGTCCCCGAATTTTTGAGAATGGAACGAGGCGTCCCGGCGGAAACGGGAACAATCGGTGGCCTGCCATGCGGTGTCGGCGCTCGCGCGGAGTTTTTCGTATCGGTGTTGCCCACACCCTTGCGCACGGTCGCGCGCCTCGGACTCTTCGCCTCCACATCCACAGGGAATAGGCGGGGAGAGGTACTGCTGTTGCATTCCTCCGCAGATGCTGTGTACATCCGTCAAATATATTGTTCTACTGTTCGACCTCAGTCCTCGATTTTTTTTTTTTTTTATGTTAAAGTTCTATTCAGTATAGTCCCCTATTTTTTTTTTTTTTAAATAAATGAGGAGTGGAGAGGTGGGGTGGGTGTGTGGGGAGAGAGAAAAACTTTGTCACTTCGTCTTTTTTTTTTTCTTAAAAAAAAAAAGTATGTGCCTATGCTATACACACCGTTTCTACCATTTAGTGCTAATAAACAATAAGAAAAACAAAATATGAACAGAAAAAAAGCACATAAATAGTCTTACATTAAACGCTGCTACACAAGAAATTACTCTTACTCCCCCCCCAAAGAAAAAACAACAACTTTTATGTTCCTTCTATTTTTAGTGTTTCATTCGTTATTTCTTTTACACAATTCTATGTGATGAAAGAGTGTACTTACCGTTCTCCACGTAGAGGCCCAGTTCGTTAAACGCTATTGTGACACCAATTGATGACCGACACTGTGACATAAATACACGCTCAGCTGGGTTTAGGTAATTCCCGCTCATTTTCAGCAAATGCATTAATGTCGTCTTCGCCGTAAGGTCTGTCGCGGCACTGAGCCGAAGAAAGTCTGACACAACCTCTAACGGGCAGTGTGGCAGACTCATTGGCCAAACCCCGTCACTTTTCCGCGTGTGTATTACTTCCCCTTCACCCTTCTCAAGATGCAATGCGGAAAAGTGTAGTGCTTCATCGCACTGCGGTGTGTAGAAACACGCGGGGTTTGCAAGAAGCCCCGATGCGCTCATGACACCAGCGGCCCCAGTAGCCATTGCCGTTGCAAGCGCCGACTTTGGGTCATACACGCCACCGTTCGCAACAACCGGCACGGAAAGGGACTCACAAACAGTGCGAATAGCGTCCAGCCGCACGGGTGCATGGGCTGAGCATGAAGGCGTGCGGCCGTGAACAGTAATCCACGCGGCACCAGCGGCCTCTGACTGTCGCGCAAAGTCTACACTGCGCCGCACATCCGTGTCCACGCGCATCTTCACCGCACACGGCAGAGATTCACCGCCTGTGCCGCTGTTACGAATGCTGCGCACCACATCCGCGACGACCTCAGGCCGTCGGAGGAGCGCGGAGCCAATGCCTTCCCGCATTGCCCAACTCTGCGGGCAGCCGCAGTTGAGGTCAAAGGCGTCGCAGTACGGCGCAAGAAGACCCGCGCAAACCGCCGCGTCCGGACCGCTCGCGGAGGCAATTTGGCACACTAAGCGATCCTCACCCGAATAAAGGGCAAAATCCGCGTGGCGTGCCGCGTCAGAGCGGGAAAAGCTATCGGCCATGATCATGTGCGTGTAGCTCACGTCTGTGCCCCAGAGTCGGCACAGGCGGCGAAAGGCGGGGCGGCTGCAGCGAACCATTGGGGCCTGGATCTTCACAAGACTGCTGTACGCCTCCGCAAGGCGCCGCGAGTGGTGCGGGGCATGCATCGAATCCGTATCCCCCGCCTCAGCGACAAGACGAGTCACTTTCCTCTGGGACTCCCGAAGCAACGCCACAAGGTCCGTCTTCGTGTAGAGGGGAGCTTCGTCCATCGCGGCAAGAGCGAAGGAGATGCAAAAGCTCTGCAATTCAATTATTATTATTTTTTGCGAGTTAATGCGCGCGCGGCGAACGGTGAAAGATAAGAGGAAATAATAATAGTAAAAAAACAACAACAACAACAACGAAAAAAGCAAAAAAAAAAAAGTGAGGGCTTATTGAGAGTTTAGTCCATTGCATATGAAGTGCAGTGAAGAAAACATTTGTGTGCGTGTGTGGAGGGGGTGGGGGAGAGAATACCATAAAATAAAAAAAAGGTATATATATATATATATATCATCAGAGGATATGATTTCACTAAAATATTAGTAAGAAAATAAGGAAGGATAAAAAGGTTATAAATTAAGTTTTAATGCTATACATTAGAAGAGTTATATGATAACAGTCACATAGCCAGGAAATTTTTCTGCAACATCTTTTTCCAAGACCGGGGTAAGGTTTAGCGACACTCGACGTAAAGTTGGAATACATGCCAATGGATACACATCGGTAACAGCTGTGCAATGTTTAAGTTCAATCTCCTCAATGCTTTTACTATCTCTAATAGACGCAATACTATCATTCCCCACGGCGGTGAAACCCAAATCAATCCGGCGCAGCGTCGGAATGTCCGCCAGTGGCCCTACATCACGCACATTCCTACACCCCCATAGATCAATGTCCTCGAGACTAAGGCTTTTACCAATACCAGGGATGCTGTCGTTCTTTACAGCTGCTGCCTCTGCTGATAATCTCTGAAGGCGAGGAAGTTTTCCCAAAAATCCAACACTGGTAACGAAATCGCATACATCAATGCTGAATTCCTTGAGGTTTTCACATTTGGAGAGTGCAATGATACCGCTATCACACACGGATGTCTCAGAAAGAATAAGACGCTGTAACCCAGGCAAGTTCCCAAAGAAGTTGACATCCGTAATCAATGAACATCCCCAAAGACTCACTTCCTGAAGACTTTTGCAATCAGCAAGACCTAGAATACCACTGTTTGTTATACAAAGCATGATTAACTCCACTCGCCTCAGAGAAGGCAATTTTCCAAGGATATTCACGTCCTTTATAGATCTTTGACTAAGGGTCAAATGCACAATTGAACTAAAGTCCAAGATACAATGGAGATCAATTGAGGGTCGACCCATGCACATCGCAGCTCTGAATACCAGATGTGTCGGTGTGGAAGACTTCGTTGTGGAGAGTTTATTGATCCACAATGAAATGAGGCGCATTGCGTCAGACACAGTAGAGTGGCACGGTGCACTGGCGGATCGCCACTCTATCTTTCGGTGACCATTGCTCGTCACGCTTAGGCGCCAGGGGCCAACCATTCCATTAGAGGACTCACAGGCCTCTAATATTTTAGGTGATACACAAAGTAAAGCAAGTGAGACACATGATGATTCATAATATGAGATGATACGCCCAATTGAAATACATCGGCGTGAGTTGGTCATGTCAAGCTATAAGTAATATAAATATAAATAAATATATATATATATATATATATATATATATGTTTGTGTATATGTGCTTTGTTGTTCTCTGTTCTTGTATCAGTAAACAATTGGTTTTGACTTTTTTATTGAATGGATGCGTTTCTTCATCATTTAAAAAACTATAAAGAGAGATCCAATTAACAGAACAAGAAGAACAGAAAAAAAAATGAAAGAATAATAGAATGAAAAGGAAACTGCTCACCTAAACAAGGGCGGATGGGGGGAGGGGGAAGAACCAAAATTACAGAATAGAGCAAGTTAGAAGTGACAAAATGAGGAAGGTATGAAAGATATCAAAAGAAGCAGATGCAGTACATAACTAAACAGACAAACACAGAAATGCCAATGTGTTAACTATAAAGAATCTCAAAAACTAATTATTCTTTTTCTTTTTTGTCTTCGCGAAACATGAAGTGCATCTTTATGACACTTCTTGAGCTGATATGTCAAACTGCAGTTCACCCGATCTGAAATCCGAAAATGTGTTGAGATCAATAGCATCGTAGCTGTGCTTTAGAATAAATTGTAACACTTTACGAATCTGCTCCGGATCATTTGAGTAAACAAATCCCTCTTCGTGCGGTCCATGACCAGTAGTGCGACTGCGTTTGGTTTGAGCTCCATGATGAAGCCGGTGAGCTGTCTGCATATCACTTCTACCTTCTTGTGGAACATACAAACTGAATTCTTCTTTAGTTTTCATTATCCGAAAGACCCATTCAACAAGGGGCCGCGATGTATCGCTCCAAAGCCACCCACGTTGTCGACGTAAAATCCGAACTTGAAGCTCAAAGGGAACTTCATTGCTATTTTCAGGAATTCGTATCGCACATGCAGATTCAACAGCTTTACATAACGATGCAAGCACACTCGGATTATGTTTAGATCGAGCAACATACGTAACGTTGCCAAGAATGGCACTAGAATTTTCCACTGGACGCACAAACATCTCGTCTTCCGATGGAGTTTCTTTTGGACTGAGTGCCTCCCCTTGTGCAGAATTTGACCGAAATACAAGTGGCTGCTGGGGAGTTTGAAATTCAATCGAGTGCACGATACAAAAGAAAAGGGATTCAATCGCTTTGTTTGTCACACGAATCACTAGACTGTCGTCTGGTTTTTTTTGTGATGATGTGGGCGGATAACGGATGGTGTAGAAGGTATGCATATTATACAGTAAATATGAAGAATGAATTCAAAATAAGCAAAGAGGAGACACTGTATGTGTGTATGCGTGGTTTTGTATACAAATATATATATATATATATATATATATATATTTGCGAGCAAGAAAAAGAAAAAAAGAACTAAAACTTGGTAATTCAAAGCCCCTAGGAACAATAGAGTAATATATAGCGCAAAGCAAAACTTGCAGAGGTAGACCACTAAAAAAAAAAAAAAAAACAACAAGAACAAAAAAGGGGGACAAAATTAGTAACACTGAATTAAATACTAAAAGGAAATAGGGAATAACATAAGAAGAAGCAATATAATTTTCAAACAGAAGAATCAAAAAGGCAAAATGATAAACTTGACATGTGACAGAAGAAATAAAGAACAAAGATGAGTACTCTAACCACTCAATCAGAAAGAGCAAAAAACAAAAAACAAAAAATGCGTTCAAACACCATTCGCGAACCGCTCTACGCTTCGCATGAATGCAACACACACATGAGCTCTTCTATTGTACCGGGAAAACAAACCTCCAGCACTTTGTTCCTAGACGCCCTTCCACGCACAATAGAAACCCGCACCTCATCGGAGCCCTTCACCTTTTCATCCACGAGACATTGCGCAATACGTGTCTGCATAAAGTCCACAAGCTCTGTGTTCGCTTGTCCACCCGCCGGCCGGGCGGCAATGCGTACCTCCAGCGCGCCACCGGGACGGGGAGGCCAAGCGGCGAGAGAAGACCTCCGCGCCCCGGGCTTTGCGTGTACGTTTAACAAAAAACAACAGGGACGAACCTGTGATATAAAGGAAATCGGCTTCATGTATGTATATGTATATATATATATATATATATATACAATATTTCCTTTTTGACTAAATCAATTTCGGATTTCTTTCAAAAAAAGACAAAAAAGGTTTTTGTGAACCGTCTACTCCTTTGTAAATACACACATACGCACGGAAAGACTTCAATGGAGTGAGTAGGCCACCTACTGCGAAGTCAATAAAATAATAATAATAATAATAAAACAATCCGAATTGGATTCTATTCTTGCACCATTAGAAAAATAAAACAAAACAAAAACAAAAGCAATAACAGGAACAAACACACAAATATGTAATTCAACACAGAGACAGACTTTGTTTGTTTTATCGTGACAGGAAAACAAAACAAAACAAAAGGAAAAAAGGAAAACAGGTATCAAAACCATTCGGCAAACCCACATACACAAGACTGCTCAGCAGACGAAAACAGCAAAAGTCCAACTCTTAATAACCGCCGACATCATAATTTCAATTTTTTTTTTTCTTACAAAAGAAGAACACAACCCATAGCGTTTTCTCCTTGCGTGCTTATGCGTCTAGAGACTTTGAAATAAAAACCTTTTGTGCTTCTGATCAGTTTGTGTGAGAGTAAAGATCTCCAATACTATCGATATTTCTCTTTCGCACAGGTATGACGCCATCTTCATTTTCCGCGCCTTCCTGAAACTGATACTCTGGAATTGGAAAGCGAGTTTTACCCATTTCCTCTGGATTCTTCTCGCTCTTCGGATATGGCACGTCCGCGTACACCATGTCCATTTCATTGGCTTCCTCAAGCAATTTTGGCGCATCTTGCACGAGTGGAGCCTCGGATTCATCAACCGTCGCTGGGCGTTCCTCAAAGACCGCACGAACTCCAAAAGGATAATCCTTCTCGTACACAAAACGTCGTATGTACCTTTCGGTCTTGTCCTCCGCAGTTGTTGAGGGGTGGTGCATGTCCCCAGGAAGAAGGACCGTAGCAACTTTTGTTTCCTTGTGCCGAAAAAGCTCTGGAAGAACTTCACGAGGAACGTCATGTGGCCTCTTCTTCTCTATGTCCGCAAACGTGGGGCACTCATTATTAAGTTCTGATAACGTAATAAAGTTTGGAGTGGGCATATTCATAATACCAGAGTTGAATCGTGCCATGGCCTCCATAGGCGAGACCCAAACAAGTTTTTCTCCCAGCGTTGAGATCGTAAAACGTACATCCGGCAACTTATCAAAAGGAATAATATAACTTAGATTATCGAAGCGAAAGGTCTCTGTTGTAGGGGTAACAATTCTTCGAAACGGAAGAAGCTGTGAGAGACACGTCTCCATTGGCAACTCAAGCACATCCACAAGATTCTTCATGACGCGTGGGTTGGAGTGTACGAGAAGATGCCATTTCTTTGGCCCTGGTGGCCCTTCCACCTCCGCGAGGCCGCCACCTTCTTTGGGAATAATCAAAACATTCATTTGCGCAAGAAGCCCACGCATCGCGCAAAGCCGCTCGTGTTTGTCTTTCCATTGCGTTTTCACCCCGCGCCGCCTCAGAATCTTGTCCCAGTCATCTGAACTGTCCTCTAAACTCACAGGAAAGGAGGGGAAAATAAACTGGTCCTTCACAAAGCGTCCTTTTGCCTCTCGGTACATCATGAGAACTTTGTAGTCGTTATCTTCGCCACGCTCGACCTTGGCAGGGTCTATGTGCCGGTTCCTGCCCACAACAATTGTGGTAGCCGCGCGTCGTGTAGGGATGGGGGCTCCAAGTTTGGGTTTCTCTCCGTACTCGCGGTCCGCCCACGGCACCGGGGTGGCCCAATATTCCTTGAACTGTTCCTTGTAGGGGCTCATCTGCACATCCATCTGAAGGTTTCGCACAGGTTTCGCGCGGAAAGACGGACTTTCGCCTGAGACGTTAAGGAGAAGCCGGTTCAAAGTTCGACGGTACATTCTCCAACGTCGTTTTGTAAATATATTTAATGCGTTGTGTAAATTTTTACACTAAGTACACAAATGTTTTTACTTTTTTTTTTTTGTGCTTTTCTAGGCAAATAAGTTCGTTCTCCTATTTGGGTAAACAGCGTAATCAGTTTTCTCTACACGTAAAAAAATAAAAGTGACTTCGATAAAAGGGTCCACTACTGCTTTGCCCCTACGAAAACAACAACAACAACAACCGGAATGCAGAGGACCTCCCCTCTCTTTTTACATGCCAAAGCAGGTGCCAAATAGAATCACCAAAGAATAATAATAAAAAAAAAAAACAGAAAAAAAAAGAGAAAAGAAAATGCAAAACATTTTTATTTGAGTTCATATGGTAGGCAAAAATGCAGTCAAGTAAGGTTTACGTTACATCTTACTATTATCGCTATATATATATATATATATATATATATATTTAACAAAATATTAAAAGAAAATGAAACAAAAACAAAAAAAAAAGTGTTTTCACCCAATATATTTTTCATTGCATCTTCTTTCTGTTCTTCCAAAAGAAAAAAAAAACTTTGGACAAGTGAATCGGCCCCGAAAGAACAAATTGTGGAGACTTGCCAAAAGACAGAACTAATAAACTTGAAGAATCCACCCACTTGTAGATAAAGTTTTGCTTTTTTCTTTTTCGTTTCTTTCTCTTTTTTATATATATATATATCCATAGGTCTGATTTTCTAGAAACTTGTTTTCATTGAGTGCTTTTCTGCGTGTTTTCTAATTTTTGCATTTCCCATCACTCCTCTGAGAAAGTAGTGGGGTTGCGGTGGTGGGGGAAAAAGAGGGAAGGATGGAGTGATGGAAATAGCACAAAGTCACATACAGACACACATAAGCGCAGATATTGTATGATACACTTTTTAAACTTACGAATTTACCAGTGTTTTCATTGAACCTTTCATTCATTCATTCAATTCTGTTTTTTTTTTTTTTGAAATTTATAAACATTTTCTTCTTTGCTTCTTTTATTTCCCCCCGTTTCACACACAAACACACAATCAAAAACAAAACAAAACCGATGCGCGTTTCACTATGCTTTATTGAATATATATATAAATATATATTTTCTTTCCCTTTTGCATTCCAGCTGATCTCGGCGGTGGCAGGGAGGGGTTCGGTTTCATCTCTCAGTTCCGAGAGAAGCGCGCGCTCGAGAGTGCCTCGCGGCGGCGCGACGATCGCGTGCGCTCGTTGCGGTCAATGTCCATCACGCGGCGGCGCGGTCCGCCCTTTGCGGAGCGCTCGCGACGGCTGTCCCCGAAGTCCACGGCGAGGCGGCGCTGCGCGAGGCGTCCGCCGTTGCTGGGCCCGTCGCGACGAGAGCCCGCGGCGGAGTCGCGGCCGCTGCGCCGGGCCCGCAGGCGGAGGCGGAGGCGGCCCCGGGGGCTCCCGCCGCCCCCCCGCCCGCCGCGGCCCTGCTGCTGATGCTGCTGGTTCGACTGCCGATTCCCCCTTGTTTTTTGCCGCTGCTGCTGCTGCTGCTGCTGCGGCGCGCGCGACCGGTCGCCGGCGCCCTTGCCGGTGCGATTGCCGCGGCGATTCTTGCGAAGGCTCTCGCCGATCTTTTGCTCCTTGATGATCTCGTTGAGAGGCTTGTCGATGATTTCCATGGCGTCTGAAGTACTCCCTTGTGCTTGTTAGATCTCTCTTTTTCAATAATAAAAAAATCTATTTTTCGCTCTTACACAGCCGTTAACTGTATGTGTATAGGTGTAGTGTAATTAATATATATATATATATATATATATATATATATATGCGTATTTTGTGTGAATTTGTGGATTGCAGAAATAAATAGCAAAATCCACAAAGAAAACCACACCAAACAAAAAGTGTCCAGTCACACACGCATACAAATGCACGAACAAAAACACAAACGCAAACACACCGAATGTACGATAAACGGTCCAGAAAAAACCACAGTAAGCGGTGAGTGTGAGCGAGCAAATGATGTACAAGAAAAAAAAAAAAGAAGGGCGAAGGGGGGTCGTTGAGGTGAATTCGTACACATTTTCATCACTTGAAACATCATCAAGGCGTTAAGTTTCCCAATTTTGGTATCGAAGTGTGCTCTTGTGCTCGCGCAAATAATGCACAAATATACTGATAATGCAGAAGTATGCATAGACCCCGCTTCCGATCAGTTTTTTTTTTTTTTCTACCCGTTAAACAAGTGGTTCTGAATTAGAACAACACCAAACAAAAACTGGTTTTATTGGGATTGCTCAAAGGGAAAGCTTAGACAAATTAACGATCATGGGAAGGAAAATTACGATTAGTAGGCAAATTGACTAATCGCAGTGTAGGCATTTTTGAATTTGTCAATTCAGACATTACACAAAATCCGCCGTTAGAACTCTCAAAGTAAACAAAAATGTCCAGCCCACTGCACATCGACCAATGGCCCTCCGCTCAACCACGTCCACCGAATATATTCTACTTATAAAGCCTATCGCACAAATCATTGACTTTTGCCTCTACGCCTGAGTTCAGCACACCTCTGCAAGAACAACAACAACAACAAAAAAAAACTTCATTCTGAACGGTACTTGAACAAGCAGTGCAGGCAATCGTGCAGAAGGCCTATATAGTCCTCAACTGCTGAGAGCACATCACACAAGCAAACAAACACACACACACACACAAAAGAACCGAGCCGAATCACAATTATAGTGTTTCTTGCTATGCGATGACACCATCAGTCATATGTCCCAATTCTACTCTAGACATTAGCCCGTGAACGTTTTTTCCATCCATCCGCACATTCACATATCCACACCACTGTCTCTGCGCATTTAATGAAATGCAACACGACGACCACCACGACACACTCGCATAAAGAAAAACAAAAACAAATTAATTCAAATACGCGAGCAGCAGCAGAGACACAAAGACAGAAGCCAAACCACGTAAGAAATGATGTAAGGGAAAACTGCATGAGTCATCCACCGATTCAAAACATATAAAGGCAAAAACAAGTATAAAAAACAACAACACATTGACGCAAATGTTCACGCAGTAAACAAAATAAAGTACGCAGATAGAATAGTAATCGATATACCATTTCACGAAGCGAGGGAAAAGAACACACTAACGCCTATACCACTACCAGTCACTCACTAAACGCAAACGCTTTTATGAATAGAGATGATACGCGTACATCATCTACAAACACACAAGAAAGAGGTCGTATAATGAACTAAAGAGGTATGCAAGGATTGATTGTCATTTTTTATAATACAAAATTGTCCGTTGCATTGGAAACCCCTTTTCTTTATTTCTTTCTTTATTCTTCTTCTTCTTCTCTCCCCCTCTGTCTCATTCCAATAAAGAAGAAAAAAAACCACAACTTTGTTTTCCACACCCCCATTCATATCCACCGATAATTTAAAGCAGGTGACCGCATGCATTGCAACGTGTAGTGTCCACTGGGTTGATGAGCGTACATGCCGGACAGAACTTCTTGCCATTTCCAAACTCTGCCGGCACAACCGCATCGTTCGGGTTCCAATGCCGTTCCACCGGACAACTCTCAACCACCGGCGCCGACGCGCGATATCTTTCGTCTGTGTATCGGCTCTCGTCCATTGCGCCTTGGGATGCCGATGTGGCCCGCCCTGTTCGCGGAGTTGTCAGCTGCGCATTCGCCATCGCGGGGCTTTGCGCGGCGGCACCAGTGGTTTCATCCGGCACTCGGCTTGCAGGAGCGGCAGCCCCTACTTGCTCCTTGTACATCCCAAGCGCAGAGCGAAGCGATTTGTTTTCGCTCTGGAGATTTTTCATATCGCGTTCGTACGTTTTCTTCATGTCTTCAAGCTTCAACTGTTTTATGAGAATGGCTGTGTTTTTCTCCTCTTCGGACCGCTGCTGGTAGTCGAGTATTTCCTCAAAAAGCCCTTTGATGGTCTTTAGGTCGACTTTTCCAACGCTGAACAAAGTCTGAATCCGCCGCTGTATCGAGTCCCGCTCGGAGTTCTCGCGCACATTCCCCACTTGCCGCTGCATCTCTAGAAGAGTATCACCACCAACGACATACTGCCGCAGCAGTGTCTTCATGTCCTCTACCACCTCCCGGCTTGCGCGCCCCGCGCCCTTTTCGCCACTAAGCACTCGCATCATATCTGTGGTGAGTGCAGTTCTTTGCCTCTCAAGCTCCGCGCAGCGGGCACTCGTCTCGGAACGTGTGTCGTCCAGCCGCCGAGTCTGCTCGGCCAACTGTGTCTCTGTCACCTGCAGCCTCTGCCGGAGCTCCGTGTTCTCGACGCGGAGGCGATTTACCCCTTCTACGTCCTGATTCCTTATGCGAAGGCGCAGTTGCTCGACTTCGATAAAGAGAGCTTCGTTTCTTGAAACGATTTCTTTAATGTAAGCGTCATCGCCCTCTTTGTTGTGCATTACAACAGAGTTAGACGGCGTGTACGTCATCACTATTTTTTTTTTTGAAATAATTATACTCACTTTTGTCTAACGTCTGTTTTTGTCTTTCGTTGTGTGCTTTAAAACTTGATTTTTTATTATCAACACTATTTTTTTTTTGGTATATATATATATATATATATATGTATATCTTTGACTCCCTACAAAAAAAAAAAAAAGGAAAAAAAAATAACACGAAAAAACAACAACTAAAGATTGCTCAAATATATCATTGCTCGTTTTAAAAAAATGTATTGCCAGCAAAAGAAATAAAAACAATTTGCAATATACAATCAACGAAAAGAAGGCATAAAACTGTTTTTTGTGTAAACTGAAAGAATGCATAGAAAAAAAAAGACGAGGGAAATACCGGGGAAAGGACGCCTAACAGTTCATAAAATTCATGGCTTTATTGCACAAAAACACGTAAAAGAAACACATCCAGTACGGATATTCAACCATACACAAACCTGCAGATAAATAAAAAAAAAAAAACACGATACCTACCTGCGTAATTTTGTTCACATAGAAATCATTTCTATTGATTTGCTTATTCCTGCTCATATAGACCTACACCGTTATATATATATATATATATATATATTAAACATTTTCCTTCTGAAGATATCCCCCTCTCTGTCTCTCTCTCCTTTTTGTGTATCCTGTATTAACTTACATAATGGAACACCTATTCACTTCTTCGCGTAATGTCTCCCCCTTCCCCGTTATTGCCCCCACTGCACCTATTTCCCGCGGCGGTGCCTGTGCTTTCATCGGGGAAAACCGAATGCCGAGACCCATTCGGCGCCTGTGGCGTTTCCTGCTGAGATTCCCGCGCCTCCTCTCGCGGCGCGGATGCATGCCGGATCGGGAAAACTAACGGATCACTCTCAAAGTTGGACACGCGGTATCCACGAAAGGACGCCGCCGGGATTGGCGCGTTTGCAGGCGTAAACATACCCGGGCCTCGTCGCGCCATAAGCAGTTGTATCGGTGGCGGATACCCGTCAAACCACCAGCGCCCGCGGCAGCACCAGAGGTACAGCATTAGTGTCACGTACGTGACGGCAAATCCAATGAAGATGACGAGGAAGAGGATGACCCACCCGGGGCAGCAGCCGCAGACGCCGATGTCGCGCCCCCACGGGTCGCTGTGGGAGAGACAGGCTGTGGACATCCCGCAGGTGCAGCGGAACTGCCTCGGGGCGGTCGGGGCACAGAAGTACTCGGAGCTGCCGTAGTACTCCACATCCACATCCTGCAAGGTGCGGTGGTTGATGCCTTTCATTTTGTCGAGTGGGATGCAACGTTTGTCAGCAAGCACAACGACATGTGATACAACAGAGAATGCAACAATAAGTAATATAAGAAACATTACTTGCAAAAAAAAAAAAAAGAATAAAATATAAATATAAATTGGAAAAACAAAATAAAATATAAAAAAAGCGAAAAAAAAATACAGAACCACACAGAACTACACAATATATATATATATATATATATATATAACCATGACTATAACTATAAATATATGTATACAGGGAGCCAAGCGCTACCTCGCCTCGGACAGTTCCACCAGTCCTCCTGTCACTGTGTGAGCCGAGTCCCCACGCGGCGACCAGCACATCTGCTCATCGCACCCGCGCACACACACATCAAATGCACAGCCCTCGCTCTGCGCGGCGCAGCTGGCAAGCACAGACTCCCACTTTTCCCCTTTCTCCAGCGACGCGCTATTGCGCCACTTCAGAAAGGCGCTCCCGCGACCACCACGAGCAACACGAAGCGCAACGCACTCGCACCACACAGTGTGCGCAATCAACGCAAGCAGTTGAAAGCAACGGCGCTGAAGCCACCCGGCCCAGCGCGAAGCGTCCACCGCAATGTCCTCTGGCAGCGCAAACATCTCCGGCGCCACTTTCTCAGTGATGAATGCACCAATCGGCACTGCGGCGCCTGTCGCGTCGGCTGCTGTCCACTGAAGCGCATCACCCGCCGCAGAGTCCGTGCCGAGCGCAACACGGCAGCGCAGGGCAGTGTCCCCGGCAAGCGAAACCGTTGCGCGCTGCCCTGCCGCGCCGCGGGGGCAAACGCCAAAGACCGTTTCCCCGCGCGGGTCGTGTCTGTGCAGCGTAAATGCCGCCGCCGGGCTGCGCTCCGGGAGGTTCAGCGTGAGCAGCGCCTGCACGACTGTGCGCCGCACGGCACAGGGATTCACCGCGCGATGGGACAGTGCCGCTGCCGGCGCGAATCCCACAGCCGCCCGCTCCACCTCCTGCCCCGCTGCAGCGCCGCTCTCCGCCTCCGTCTCCTTCGCCCCATTTGGCTCACTCGCCTCGCCGCCGCCGTCGCCGGGAGAGGCGAGCCCCGTGTCAAAGTCTCTGAGGTAGGCGCGCTGCGCCAGCGCAACGCCGCTCCGCTGAAGCGGCTGGGCAGAAAGCGCCGCGGGAGTGAAAAGGGGATGTGTGCAGCGCACAGACAAGGCAGGCGGCGCGTTACGAGAGTCGCTGGAAAAGCGAATGTAACGAGCGGCGCGCTCGGCAATGGTTTGCGATGTGGGCGAGCCGTACGGGTGCGGAGATGGGCCGAGGAAGTGCAGGAGATCGCAGTGCGCGGAGAGAGACACATACGGACCACCACTTGTGGACATTAAATCCTTTTCAGAGTGCGTATGTCTATGTGTGTGCGTGTGTATGTAAAATTAAAAAAAAATATACAAAGAAAAAATGAGGGGACCAAAAGGGAGAGAAAGGGAGAGAGAATAAATAACTTAAAGAAGTATAAAAAAGTGAAAATGATACACACGCACTCAAACAGAGGCAATATGCAAATTTTAATTAGAAAAGAAATAATCAGTTCCAAAAAAAAAAAAAAAAATGTGAAGGAAATAATAAGAAAAAAACAAAAAAGAATATCTCATTGTTTTGCACTGAATTGTGACTAAATAATATGTGAGAAAAGCAAAATTTACAAACACAAAAGCAAAACCATCACCACAGTGTCAAGGAAACAAGCCCAACAGCAATGATTCTTTTGAAGTGAATAAAAAACTAGCTCACGGATTGCAAACTATCTAACGCGTCGTCCTCTTCCTCGCCATTGCCCTTGTCGCTTGAGTCCTCTGTGAGTGGCTCAGGCACAACAGGCGAGAGAATGCGTCCCGCGTCCACGAGTCTGTTGAAATACTGTTCCCCATCGCTCGGCGGGGACTTCAGCACCGCTTTGCACAAGTGCCGAAGCTCCTCCAGCGTCTTGTTATTTGCCTCGTCGGTTGGACGTGTGTACTTGCGCAACACACAGGCATGCAACCCGGCGCGCAGTGCCTGTAACGCGTCAAATGATTCAGTGTCGATTTGAATGCCAATCCATCTGCCCACGACGCAGAAGCCTAATTCACGGTCAAACGTTGTGTCCGCCTCGGTGACGCCAAAGAGCAGAAATGCCCAGAGACTCACGGAAGATACTTGTGTGAGAAACTCTTCGCGCGTCTCTTTCATGCAAAAGACAGACTCGTACATGTACAGCATCGACGGTGTCATAGGAGGCGAGTTCATGTCATCCAAAAGCGATACTTTCGCTGTTGGGCCGCGTGGGACTGGTCGCCGGAGTCGCCGACACGAACTGTCCTTCGACGGGGAAATGCTGGAGCGCATGGCGGTGCGCATCACAAGCCGCTTTGTCGGTTTCGCCTGGAGCATAGACTCGGGATCGGCCACCGCAACGTTTGGGAAAAGGGCGGAGCAGAGACAAGCCTTCACAAGCGCCACGTCTGTTGAGTCGCTTGAGAGCGGCCCGGCGTCCACGTACAAATCGTTTTGGCTGTTAGTGTCCATGTATAACACGTCATCATCGTCTCCAGAGGCACCGTTCGAGTTATCAGAACAAGTGCTTAGGCCACTCTCTACGCGTCGTAGTGTTTCGCCCGCGCGAAGGAAACCGGAACGGCGCAATATGTCGCAATATTGCTGTTTGTAACGCGAGATGAGCCGCATATTAGAGAAGTTAAGATAATTTTCATATGCAAAGGTTTCGTCACCACGACGCGCGCTAAATGCATTGTATGCGTTAATTGCACTAATGTGGTCACTCTCCGATCCCACAGCCAGTGCGTAGCGACGCTCTCGGACCTCAAATGTCAAATCGCGGCTCGTGATGAACGGACTGATACTTCCTGTTGCCACCATCGTGAGGGCGGAGTCGAGGCAGTGCAGCACAGCGCCCGTCATGAGCATTTTTCCCACATGTGGTTCACACGGCAGGCGCGAGAGATAAAGTCCAAGTGGCGTAAGCTTTTCATCTGCTGTCACCGCGCCAAGGCTCTGCAGCTGCCGAATGGAAACCTGCACATTGCGCTCCGCCGGGGGCTCCATAAAAGTTTGCAGTGTCTCACGCGGAGACGTGTAACCGAGGGAAAGCAGTTTGAGTATAACCTGAGTAAGCGGAGTGCGGTGGATCTCTGCCCGCTGAAAGGCCGGTAGGGATTCCCACACATCGCGCGTAAAAAGGCGATAACACACTCCGGCCTGCGTGCGACCCGCTCGTCCTTTCCTTTGTGTGCAATTCGCACGGCTCGCAAAGGTAAGCGCCAATTGCGTCGCATATGTCACGTGGCACTGCGAATCCACGCCGGTAGGCTCACCACCGCCCCCGCCTAATACCCAAGCGGTTTGCTTGATGAGCCCTGTGTCAATTACAACGACTGCGTCATCAATCGTAATACCACTCTCCGCAATGTTTGTTGCAAGAATAATCTTCACACGCCCGGAAGGCGGAGGCGCAAAGCACTCGCGCTGCTTCGCTGCATCCACAGTGGAGTGCAAGAGAATAATATGATATCGCTGCGTTCCGCCAATTGTCTCAATAGCGCGTCGTGCCGCCTGCATCTCCTTCCACCCGGGCAAAAAGACAAGCACAGACTTCCCCGTCGCATCCCCGCACATGTCCACCGCAACGCTGTGCTCCACTAGGTGCGCGAGGAGCGTATAGTCCGTCTTCGGCGCCCGCGTCTCTTCCTGATTGCGACGATGACGGGAATACAATGCCTTTCCTTTCGGGCCGAGCGCATCAAACATGGAACTGTACTGCCCGCGTGCCTGCATGAGCTTTGCGATGTCGGCGAGATAGCGCACCGAGACGGGATAGTTCGCGCCGTCCACCGAAATGACAGGAACGCCACCAAAGTACGCGGCAAATGTGTCGGATTGCATAGTCGCACTCATTAGGATTACCTTCAGATCTTTGTTGGGACCCGAAATCAATTGCCGTGCAAGCGCAAGAACAACATCGCAATTGATATCGCGCTCGTGGACCTCGTCAATAATGAGATGTGTCACTGCCGAGAGTGTTGGCATACTCGCAAGCATTTGCAGCAGGACTCCTGTTGTGCAGAGCGTCAGGTGCCGCCCCGGCTTTGCATCAAGCCTCACCGCGTAACCAATGTCTTCGCCAACGCCGCTGAGCCGCTCACTCGCAATGCGATCCGCGACACTCAACGCGCTCAGCCGCCGCGGCTGCGTCAGAACAATACAGCAGCGGTCCCCGCGACCGGCCATGATTTCTTGATCAAGAATAAACTGCGGGACCTGCGTTGTCTTGCCGCACCCCGTGGTCCCGCTCACCACCACCACGCGGTGATGCTCCAGCGCGTCCAAAATGCGCTGACTGACACTTGCAATTGCAAGTGAGCTGCGGCGCGGGTGAAAACGCGAGAGATAGCGCGGGTCTGCACGTAGCGCCGTGAGCCGATCACGCATCCGCGCCGCATACGACGGGTCCGGCGTAACCGCGGACTCCATGGCCGCTATTGTCGTCATTGTCTCCCGATCCACAGCTTCGCCAGTGTTGACATTGTGTGCCTCCGCCCCGCGCGCATTCGCCGCCGCCCCGCGTTCCACCGCGTCATGCACAGCCGCGCGGAGTTCCGCCGACAGACGCGCTGTTGGCATGTGCTGCGGGTTTATGCCCGGGTGCCGTGCCATGAGGCTGTTGATTGCCTGCAGCCGCTCGTCGTGCAGCTCGAGCTCCGCGAGGGCGTCTTCCAGCGCGCGGCGCTCCGCCTCAAAGCGCGTGGCGCCCTCCGCGCGCACAGAAACGCCTTCGAGTTCAAGCCGACACGCAACGCGCTGTGCCTCGCGCGTGAAGCTCGCGGCCGGGACGGCGCCGCAAAGCCGAAGAAAAAACTGCAGCTGACGCGCGCGGCGCGGCGGGAGACTTGCGGCCATTGCATCCGCCGACACACTGCGAATACCACTCCCGCCGCTGCGGCCCTCCTCGTCGCACTTGCGCGCGAGCTGCAAGATAGCGAGCGCATGCGCCGCGCAGCGCCGCTTCGCGTCCTTCGCCGTTGCGGCCACACCCGTTGCGGTGAGGCGCCCGGCGCCGTCGAGCGCCAATGTCGCGGCAAAGACCCGCGCGCCCACGCGCTCCACGCGCATTGCCGCCGCCGCCCCGGCCGCCTCGCGGCTGAGGCGCTGCAGCGCCGCCGGGTCCACCGCGCGGCCGCGCTCCGCCAGCGCCGCGGCGCGGTCGACAATCGGGTGACCGCTCGGCGGAATGCGCAGCTGCGCGTACGCCTCCTCCCGCCGCGCCTGCGCCGCGTCGCGCACGAACGCCTCGCAGTCCCGCACGTACGCCGCCCAGTCGCCGCACGCCTGCGCGCTCGGCGGCCCTCGGCGCGCGGGGCGGGCGACGGCGCGGGCGCGCGGGGCCCGCGCCTCCTCCAGCGGCAGCGGCTCGCGGGGCGCCGGCGCGACGGCGTCCACGGAGTGGTGGTCGACCAGCCGCAGGGCATGCATGCAGCAGAGCGTGCGCGCGAGTTTGGTTCGGGTGGACTGACCAATCGCCACCACCGCACGGCCACGCACGGCAAAGCGCATGAGGGCACGCTTCAGCGTGGACTTGGGGACGTTCATTACATGAATTGCGGGAAACGAGTCGCCGGGGGTCTTCTGCTCGTGCTTGAGGTATTGCTCGAGCTGAGCCGCGGCGTTGGCGTCGATCTGCAGCGGCCAAACAGCGTCAAACTCCAGCGGTCCAAGAAAAGTGTCCGCAGTCAAATCGGCCTGACGATGCGATTGAAATGGGTTTGTATGGGAGGGATGACGAACGCGCGAATGCGAGGGATGGCGATAAGACACATGTTGCGAATGAGAGGCGTGTGGGGGAGCGTGCGGAATACCACTGGTCATGAGGCGCAAAGGAAATGTGAAAAGAGAATGACCGTTGCGCAGGCGCCGCACGCACCTCATCAACAAAAGCAATGTTCTGTTTTCCTTTATATATATATATATATATATATATATATATCTTTTTTTTTTTTTTTACACTTTTAACCGTTCTATCCTTTTACCTTTTTTTTTTTTTTACCTTTGCTCTTCTTTGTTGTTTGTTTTTATTGATCTCCTTTTGGTTAAGTAATCGATGATAAAAACAACACCTTGTTCCCTTTTTTTTTTTTTTTTTAAATAAGTAACTAAATAATTGAAAGACAAATAGAATAAGAAATTAAATCTCTGTGTCAATTTATGCGTGTACTTAAACAGGTGAGACACTATTCGACACGAAATAGTTTTATCCAGCAAAAAGCAAAAACAAAAAAGAGCAATCACAGTACCACCAACAATA
Organism: Trypanosoma boissoni; assembly: GCA_030849725.1. NCBI lineage: Eukaryota > Euglenozoa > Kinetoplastea > Trypanosomatida > Trypanosomatidae > Trypanosoma > Trypanosoma boissoni. The sequence continues at coordinate 164,297 of JASANW010001429.1, read as the reverse complement.
CCATTTTGTTTCACGCACCAGTCCGTGATCGCAGCACAGCAGCGTCTTCTTCCTCTTGTGCCAACTGCATGCGCAGCTCACGCAGCTCCCCAACACGACTGCCAAGAATTTTCATCGGTTTCTCCACATAGACCCAATCAGGGTTGATCATATAGCGGTAGTACAAATAAAAGCAGGTGACGATGGTCACAAAAACTGTTAAAAATAGCTTCAGGTTCCGGAGCCGCTCTGCACCCATTGTGTGATAAAGCGTGTTGCGCTGTGTGTAAAGCCCCAGCGAGACGGTGTCAAAGGTATGGACATTGCAGTTCTGCTCGTAGTACATGCCGCGATCCTCTTGATCCTTTAGTACTCGGCGTTGATTTTGCTCCACACGGAGCATCGAGAGCTCATGCTGCCGCTTGAGCTCAAAAATCTCTTTATCGCGTGAGAGAATTTCACCAATAAGTAATTCCCGGTACTTGGCACTTTTGCCCTCATCCAACGGTGACTGTGATGAGGACGCCGTAGAGGATGAAGACGGCGAAACTGTATGTTCACTATCATTGTCGTCGCTAATTTTCGCAGCTGCACTGTCACTCACTGGTCGAACTGACGCGGAGAATGGCACCACAAGACGTGATGCCGTCACAATCATTCCACCCGCTCTGCGAAGCATAGAAAAGATTTTCTTCTTTCTATTTTTTTTTTTTTTAATTTTCTTGTTTACGCAGACGAAAAGTAAAGAATCGATAAAATATATTGGATTTCTATTATAACCCACCTTCCTCTGTGTTTTTTCTTGTTTTTTTTTTTTTTCTTTCGGTCCTTATTACAGAATGAAAAAAAAAATATACGTTGGTAAACAAAGAAAAAAAAAACAATAAGAAAACAACAGAGTGCTGAAGCAAATACATATGCAAATCCATATCTTTTTATAGTGTGCCATATCTTATAAATTGGGATATTCATATAACTAGGCTGTTGATCCACTGCACGACATCTTACTGTCTCAGTGTATATATATATATATATATATATATTCTGTTTTTCGCTTACATGACTATTTGAACGATTTCGTTGTCTGTCATCTGTTGCACGCGGCGTATGATGGCGCCTAGACGCTCTGCCGCCTCCTTTGCTTTTGCCGATGTCTCCTCATCCGACGCGAGCGCCGCGCGCACGGCGCCGTAGTCGTCGCTGAGCGGAAAAAACCGCTTAAACGCGGCCCACCGCTGCCGCACATTTTCCCCCGCATGTCCCCCGCCGTGCATGCAGAGCATCTCCATTGTCCCAAAGTCCCCAATGCCGCGGCGAAGGACAATGGGAAGTTCTTCCACGCCGTCGAGGACAACGCGACAGATGCGCCGCTCAAAGGCCTGCACGTCTGCTGGTGAAAGCGCTAAATTCTTTTCGTTTCCGTTTCCGTTCCCGTTCCGCTCCGCCTGCGCCTCTGTGCGATTCTTCTGCTCCGCAAGCGCCGCGCGCATCCCCGCAAGCGCCCTAAACAACTCCGCCTGCGCCGCCTCGAGCCGCTCCACCCGCGCGTCCACCGCCGTGTCCTGCGCTGCGGCTTTGGGACCAGTGGGACTCGCGAGAGCCGCGCGCACGTCGACGCGCTCCGCCATGTCCGCCTCGGCGCGCGCGTGCAGGCGCTGCTCGAGCGCAACGTACGCCTCCTCGTGGCGCGCGACCTCCGCCTGCCAGTGCGCCTGCCGCGCCGCGATGGCCCGCCGGAGCTCCTCCCGCGCGGACCAGAGCGGGTGGGCCGTGGCGAGCGCGGCAAAGCGGCGGGAGACGCGCACGAGGGCGCCGAGCGCGTGGAGGCCGGCGAAGGAGAGGCAGTGCAGCAGCACCGGGGCGGGCAGGGCGTTCAGCGCAGGGGGGCCGCCGGCGCCGCGCAGCTTCGCGAGCTCCTCCGCCTCGTCCAGCGCGTAGAGGCCGCAGCTGCGCTGCAGGCGGGCAAAGGCCTCGCGGATGGCCTCACTGTCGTGGTATGTGTCGAGGCGGAGCCGCGGCGCCGCGACGGTGCGGGTGCGCAGCGGGACTTGGGAGCCGGCGCCGGCCACGTGCCTCCCGTCGCCACGCTTCGCGGCAACTCGCACACCAAACGGGTCTTGCTGCCTCAAAGGGCGCATACACTATGAAATAGGAGAAAATGAAAAAAAAAAAAAAAAGGAGAGTGAAAGAGACTCCGGGTGCGCTCGGTTATACAGTGTGGGTTCGTTAAGAAGAGATAATCCGTGTGTAAGAGAAAAAAGAAAGAAAGAGAGAGAGAGAGAGAGGGAGAGGGAACAGCCATGACAACGTGAGAAAGACATGAAGAATACACACATAAATGCATCCCAACTCGCGAGAACCTCAAAACACACCCATACATCACGAAACAAAAAAAACAGTATACAAGAATGCCAAAACTCCAATAAAGCAGAGGGATGAATTACAGAGAGCACATACAAGCAGTAAAGAGAAAAAAAAATCACAGACAGTTATATATATATATATATATATATGTATGCATAGACAACTCTGAACAAACAATAAAAAAAAAAAAAACCATAAAATATCGTAGACGAGGCTGATTTATTTCTTCTTTCCTCCAATTTTATCAAATTATATAATTAGTTCTTTTTCATCTTCATTTGAATTATCGGAGAACGTTGTAGAGGTAACTGTGGGAGGAAGAGTCCAAGAGGACAAAAAAAAGGATCGTTGAAGCTCAGCAATTTCTTTGCGAACATCCTGCATGATATCATCAATCAATTCCTTAGAAAAGGATAGAACACGCACATCAAACTGCCCGCAAACCGGGCGGTGATCGGACTGTCGCAGTTGCGCCACAAATTGATATCCAATTGCCACTGCCTCATTTGGCGCAAATGGAAATGTCTCAAAGCGCCTGTCGCGGCACTTTGACTGTCGAGTAGAAAAGAATGTTGGCAGTGACTCCAAATCATCACTACCACAGCAGCTTTCAAGGACATTCTCGCTTCCGAGCGGCGAGGAGAGCGGTAAGCTCCACCTTCGCCCTTCCCCTTCAAAGCCGTGCAGCACACAATCCAAGGAATGCATATGATCACCGGATGCGAGCGCCGGCTCCAACATGTCGGAGGCATTTGGGTCTTGGGTATGCGCTGTTGCCAAGTCGTTCAGCGTATATGAATTTCTACCTGTGGCATCATGCCCTGTCAATGAAGTGTGTTTGTTAGGGCTAAATCTATGAGTTGATGGCACGCGATCGCCAGGGTCAAATGGAAGCATTGCGCGAAAGAGAATACGATCACACCAGGCGGGGTCGCGGTGCCTCCGACTTGTGTCATAGATGTCTGTCTCACGATCAAACTTGTAAGTTGGAGGAAATGAAATGAGGGCCTCTTGAAAGCCGTCGAATATCTCACCACTAATCATTCCTAGCCGAAGTTCATCATGGCAAAGAAGCCGATCGTATTCTCCATGTCGGACTAAACGACGTATATCAGCACTTTTCAAACCATGCAAACGAGAGTTAAGATCCCCAAGAAAAAACACATAGTCATGCCGCTCCAGTACGCGATTCTCCTTTTTAAGCGAGACGTTTTTATCAAATCCTCTAAATAGACGATTCCAGGCAATTTTTCTTTCAACGTGCGAGAGTTCTGGTCCATTTGCATTATTAAAAGTGTCTAATACCTCACTAGCATCATCTACATTCTCAGGCATTTCAAAGCAGAGATCGTTGAAGGAAACGCGATAGTTTACTGTACGTTCCTTCACATTGCTTTTGTGAGCTGCAAAGTGCGCCGCTATGAAAAGAAACCGTTTACCGTATATTGTTGCACGAAGCCCCACAGAGCCCTTATTCCCCCATACACCACGCATAGCACCAGTGCGCGTGATAGAGGCCCGAACGTTAGCAATGTATTTGACATGCCTAGAACGCGAAACAACGATAAGCACAATGCCAACAAGCTGTACCATCCTTAGTTTACGATAAAATATTTTTTGACTTCCAAGTTGATTGAGTTGCTCCACAATAGCCTCCGACCACGTCACACCAACTTCAGTGTACTCCTTTACAAGAACTACACCTCCCATCTCCACTTCTTGAAGGCTCACAACAAGAATGTCGGGAAAGTCATCCACGGGAAAATGTACTTCATCGGCCGTTCCTTCGGCTTTCTTGTACATATCCACCTTCTGCATCAATTTCTTCCCTAGAAGCCACTCACCAAAACCGGGCATATGTGGCTGTGGAAGGTGCTGATCAACATTCCACGTGCAGGCATGTACGCGGAGAGAACGTGTGTAGGACTCAGTAGTTTCCTTCCTTAGCTTTCTTAAAATAATCATATTAGCCAAAGCACGGGTGCGGCAAATATCGTCACAGATCGACAGAGGAATCGTATCAGGCGAAAGTAGAGCTTCACCTTTATCGTTCATATTCATACAAGTATACAATAAAAGGTCGTTCAAGTCATCACTATCCCGCCACACACTCATGTGAACCTCAGTCTCCGTTGGCGCCACAACACTCAACCCCAAAAGAAAACCAATTGCACTCACCACCACATTCAACAAATATATAATAAACCGCCACAATCTCCTAAAAGCTAATCTGACACTACCATTCTCCTTGCAATGGAGGTCACACAGATTATCGCCAGATACGCTACGCTGCAATGGGATATAATGTTTTCCCTTCCGCATCTCAGGTGGTACGCCCACCTTAACCGAAAGAAACTCCAATATACCTAACGCAAGTCAGCACAATAAATACAAAGAAAACAAAACATAAAAAAAAAATAGAATAAACAACACCAAACGCAAAGAAAAAAACGAAAAACACCTACTAACGCCATTCGGATGCAGCGTTTAAACAAATCGCAGAAATACGTTTTAATAAAGCACAACCCAGAAAACCAGGTATACAAACTTGTGCGCCTGATAACAAAAAACCTCTACATGAGCACACAAAAAAAAAAAAATAGCAACACATATACACTCAACGAATGTTCTTACAATAATAATCCAATTCAGGCAAATAAACCCACGCCAAAGATCCTTTACCTGCATGTCCATGTGGACAGCGACACCTGTGGCCTCCCCCGGGGCACCGAGATCAGGCCAGCAGGATAGTTCCGTCTCAAGCAGAAAACGGATAGGAAAAAAAAAAATAAGACAAAGAACGAATATATAGTCAAAAAATATTATAGCCGTTTAGCATAAGCCCATAAGAACCATGAGAGACTTACTCTCGGTGTCTCACGCATGTTTACCAATCATTAGCACAATTGAGCGAGGCGCGATCCTAGTATGCTGGTGCGGCAGCCATCCCTGCAAGGGCAGCGAGCGCCGCGAAGGCGAAGAGCGACGAGCTGCCGAGGCTGCCGTCCGTGTCCTTCCGGGATGGCCTCACCGGCCGAGGCGTCGTCGGTGCGTTCGACTCGACGTCCTCTGCCTCCTTCGTTGCGGTCGTCGTCTCTTCAACGGTCTCGGCCGTTGCCATGTCCTCTGTCGCGGCGCTTGTTGAGTCATCGCTCGCGGCGTCTGCCCCCTGCACACCCAGCAAACCACTATTGGCAGTGCACTCCCACGCCGCCAAGCACAGGGCAAGCATCAGCACAAACAGAGCAGAGCGCATCGTTGAAGATTGTGTCGCTGGGGAACGTTAGTGGTCTACAGAAGCAACAAAGAAAAAAAAAAAAGACAGGTAAAGAAAACGAGATATTACAGCGAGGAAAGGGCAGAAAGCGTGCAACACCGCAGAAGTGTAATGGTAAACCTTCTGGTCACAAGCAGGCAGGGAGTGCTTCGGGAAATTATAGAAGAAACAATAAAAACAACTTATTTTTAGTATTACGTAGCCCAACAAAAAGAAATCAACCGACAAAAAGGTTTCATTGTTTGGATTATATGTGGACAGCGACATCTTTGGCCTCCTCTAAGCTGTAAGCTAAGGGCGTCATGATGTACCCAAATCGCAAAACATGTAAAGTAAAGAAAAATTTGCAATAAATTATTATAGTTGTTTAATAGAAGCCCATTATAATCATGAGAGACCTACTCTCGGTGTCTCACGCATGTTTACCAATCATTAGCACAATTGAGCGAGGCACGATCCTAGTATGCTGGTGCGGCAGCCATCCCTGCAAGGGCAGCGAGCGCCGCGAAGGCGAAGAGCGACGAGCTGCCGAGGCTGCCGTCTGTCTTTTTTCCAGATGGCTGGTCTGACGCTTTAGTTGCTGCGGTCGACTGGCTCTTCTTAGGCGTAGACGCAACCTCCTTTGGATTCTTCTCTGTAGGTTTCTCTGTATTTTCTTCGACATCAGGTGAAGTCGTTGTTGCTGACGGGTTTACGTTGACCTCAATTCTGTTATTCTCTGCGCTATTCGTTGAAGAACCTTCATTTTTAGTTTCTTTTTGTGTGGAATCTGTAGGGCTCTCAGTTGAAGTTGTCGGTTGTTCAGTAGTCTCTGTTGATGTTGTCGGTTCTTCAGTAGTCTCTGTTGATGTCGTCGGTTCTTCAGTAGTCTCTGTTGATGTCGTCGGTTCTTCAGTAGTCTCTGTTGATGTCGTCGGTTCTTCAGTAGTCTCTGTCGAGGTCTCTGGTTCTTCAGTAGTCTCTGTTGATGAGTCTCCGCTCGCGACGTCTGCTTTCTGCACACCCAGCAAAGCATCATTATTGGCAGTGCACTCCCACGCCGCCAAGCACAGGGAAAGCATCAGCACAAACAGAGCAGAGCGCATCGTTGAAGATTGTGTCGCTTATTAAACTGTAAATTACAGCTGTCTAAGTGGTGAGAATGAATAGAAAAAAAAATTATCGCATATAGAAAACACTATGGATATATTTTTTGAAGGTTGATGTAGTTTATAGACTAGGAAAGTAACTCCTTGTATTTTGTGGTATCATACGCAATGTATCCCTTTTGAAGTGAAAAGACCGTGAGCAGCTTACGTTGTCTAGTTTACATTGTACTAACTGAGATAACTATTTTTTTTTTGACCTGTGCGAGGTGCTGGAGGTCGCACGGGAAGTCTTTTATCTGTAGAGCTATACAGTAATCCGCCCGAGAGGAGAGATGCACTGTGTTGCTGTACTGTGCGAAGCGTTTTATCAAAGGCATGTAGCACTACATGAAATGGGTCCTGTGGGCGTCCTGTGGAGGAGATTACTCGACTGAGTGTTTTGTTCCGTGGCGCATCTGCCATGGATCTGTTTGTTACCGTTGCTGTCATGGAGAGCTGTGGAAGTAACACTGATGTCTCCTTTGCCGAATCTGCTTTTGTCACCGCATCGTCGAGCGCGTGACACGCGGCTGCAAATCCTGCGAGCGTATCGCGCGCGACCGCAAGAAACCCATCGCGAAAGGTGCTTGTCTCTACTGTAGACGCAACCTCTCGCTTTATACGCGCAGTGAGCGCATCCGCGACTCTCCCCACGTCTCCCATCGCCCTGCTCTCGCTCTTTGCCGCTTCCCACCTGACGCGACGCGCTGGCGGAAGCGCCGTAAGGGCACCCGTCGCGGCAAACCATTCGCTCACGCGCCGCCGATTGCTCTGAGGCCGCGGCCCCGCCCCTCCAGTCGCCGCAGCCCCGCCCGCCCCCGCGGGGGCGAAGAGGCCGTGGCGCTCGGACACCGCGCGCAGTGCGCAGGAGGCGGCCGCCACCCCGGCGGACTCCAGGAGGGACAGAGCCGCGCGCGAGTCGAGCTGCTGCAGCAGCAACGTGCCGGAAAGAGAGGCGGAGACACGCGCAAGGGCAGGCAGCGCGACGAGCACTTCGCCCCCACGCGTGGCACGACCAAGAGCAAGAACCATTTGCATTGCCACGCCGGACGCATCCGGCGCATATGCAGTAGAGCTGTGCAAGGCCACCGCCGCACGGACGCCACGGAAAAGGACGTTGCCAGACACCGCGCTGCGCACGTACAGAGTTTCCTCGAGCGTGTGAAGGTGTACCGGCCAGTCCGCAGCAAGAAGCCCACGTTGCACCGCCAAAGCGGCCTCAAGTGCCTCCTGTGGGTCTCGAAAGAGCGCAATGTATGCGGAGACACCGTCTGTCCGCGCTACAACGCCACAGTGGGCGAGGAGTGCAGATTGGACAGTGTAATTGTATTGCGCAAGGACATCTGCGCAGAGTTCTGCGGGGAGATCGGAGATAAGGCGCGAGACACCAAACGCGTCACAGTAAAGAAAAACCAACTCCTTGCGATATATACATGCTGTGCCGCTCAACACCCACCCTATGCGCAACTGCTGTTGCACGGTGAGGTCCCATGCGGTGTCGTGTGATGCCATCATAGCAGCCTCCCCTCGCTCCAACATGCGGCGCTGCTGCTCGAGCATAGTGGAGACTTCGGCGCGTGTGAGCAGCGGCGCATCGAGACAGAGCGCAGCTCGCACGGAGTGAGTGCGCTGTGCCTCCAGTGTAGAGCACTGCAGAGCAATTCCTATCATTTCGTTATTGTTACCGTTGGTTTTACCTCTCGTTTTAATGAAACTTTGTGTCTTACGATTACTCTTGCGCATAGGAATACTGGCCGTGCTCACACTCATCCGCTGTGTGTTCATGTTTGCCGCGCTGCCGCTCAGCCTTTTGATATTTAGAGAACCTGAAAGAATTATACTATCTTCCTCTTTTGTGCACGGCCCGAACGGTGATGATTGGCGCCGTGCAGCAAATAACTTTGGAAGTACCGAGCACACATCGACTCCAGCAGCTCCCGGACCGAGGAAGCGACAGCCAAGTCGAAGCACATTATACGCCATTTTCGCAATGTTGCCGCGCTTGCCATAGAACGCCTGGATAACTTCAGCGGTCGCTAGAATTTCCCCACACCGTGCCATATCACATAGCGTTCCGGAAACAGTGACTGCTGGTCCACGACAGAACCTCGCGGCGGTCGCGGTGAGCGGTAAATTGAATGGCTCAAACGGCTGCAACGGGCCACACGCAATGCCACAGCGAATAACCGACGAAATACAAGTTTCAGATGGAGACAGGTCATCTGTATCGGTGGAACTGAGACAAGGACTGCGGTTTCCAGAAAATTCCCGCGATCGTGTGCGCGAGAGCTTCTCAACACGTCCCTCTATGACAGCGTACACTTGCGCGGAGAACTCAAGCACCTGCTCGGGTTCCCGAAACGCATACGTAAACACACGTCTCAGATCGCCGTTCACGAGGAAGCCGTCGCATCGCCAGCCACTTCCGTGCACGGTGGCGATCAGTTCTTCACGCAGTTGTGCTTCTTCTTCGTGCGTGTGCAGCGCGGCGGTGGTGCCCTGAGACATTGCGCGCCACGTGTCGTCACTGCCCGTGTCGACTGTGCAAACAAAGACCGTTTCCTTTTCTCCGGTGACACGGCGTCGCGAAGCGTAGCGGTCCTCCGCAACCATAGCGTTCTGCTCGTGTCGCGCACACGCAGCCTCCAGCTTGCGGTAGAGCCGAACCATATTCTCTCGCTCGCGGCGGAGGGAGCAAAGCGCGTAGAAGTCCACACCCGAGGCATCACCGCCGATGCCAAGGCTGCCGAGGGATTTTCCGGAGGCTTCGCTTCCATTCCCGCGCCCATCGTGTCGCGTGAAGCTTTCCACCCAACTTTCCTGCGGTCCGCACGCGAGCCGCGAGACGCCCTTCATTGCACACAAGGCATCTTGCAGTAAATTGTCCGCGTCCGCCGCGTCACCGGAGCAAAAGCGGTCTGTGGGGTGAAGGAGATACGGTGGAAGACCGCGACGAAGCTCAAGCGACTCCGGGAGCACAGAATAACGCAGAGACTCCACATGTGTGTGCGCGGCGACAATGCTCCAGTTTGGCCCAAGCCGCGCACGCACCTCCGCCACGTCCGGCCCTTCTGTTTCCGAAGACGGGGACATTGTGTACGAGGCTCTGTTCCCCACCAAACGTGACTCGCGGACAAAGAGTTCCCCCCACGCGGCGTTGGCAACGATTTCCCCAATAGGCGCTCCGGTGATGGCTGAGTGGATAGCATCGCGGATTGCAGCGCCAAAGTAAATCGCGCGACCGGTCACAGGGTCCACCTCGCAATCAGGGCTCGCAACACTGTAAAGGCACGTGTGCATCCGGGGGCCACTGAACAACTTCACCCCGCTGTCAATCAGAGGCGCAAAAAAGGGAATCTTAGAGGTGCGTGTGTGCCACTCAACCTCTAGAACGCCAAGGTGACAGTCACGCGCAAAACGTACGGCGGCAGTGGCGCTTTGTAAAGCGAATACATCAAGGTTACGCACAGTTGTCACATGATACCCCCCGTGCTGGCGCGCTATATTATAGAGCAGCTTTCGGTAAGAGTTCAATGTGAACTCCTCTCCATCCGAGGGCGGAAACACAACACCACCGACAATCTGTACAACAAAAGTCACATCCCGTGCCGGCAGCTTCGCCGAGTCAAAGCGCTGCACATAATACATATCATCATTTCTCTCCATAAGCATGGCCTCGGTGTTCTCGAGACAGCGCATCCCCACGGAACGTGTGCGCGCTGCCATCTTCGCCTTCTCCATGCCCATCTCAACAAGATTTGCCTGACGCTGCCGCAGAACGTCATTGGCAACGCGCTCCTTCAGCGCTTCATTTTCATGGCGCAGCGCGTCCTTTTCAGCGCAGAGGCGCTCCACCTCGTTACCCAGCAGAATGACCTGCACATGCGCGTCCGTCTCCATCTTGAGCATAGAATTTCGAAGCTGGTCGATCGTTTCAACGAGCTCCACGTTAAAGTCCGTGATGCGCCGCAGTCCGTCCTTCTTAAAAGGTTGATCAAGAAGTGGAACGGAGAGCCGGCGGCGCAGTGGTGCAACTATTCGGCCGCTGGGGCTATCGGTGCTGGGGACGTTTTCTTGCGCTTCACTCATGCGTTGCTGTGCGCCTGTGTCGTTGTACTGCGCAACAATGCCCTCAAGCTCAGCAATGCGCTGTTGTGCGGCGTGGTGGGCAAGAATAAGATCCGCATGCCGCGCCGCAATGCGGTTCGAGTCATTGGCATCGTCCACCTCAGCCATACTAGTGTTAGCCATTCGGAAAGGGTTAACGCCACTCACAACACACATAATGAAATTCGTTAAGGTAATCACAGTAATTAAAAAAAAAAAGTAAACAATAACAAGAACTGAATCACACACACACAAAAAACAAAACAAAACAATAGTAAAACAAATTGATGTGTAAACTCGTGAAGAATGAGTGTAGATGATCAAAACTTTATTGTAACAACAAATTGGAGAGTTCAAAATACCACAAAATTTCAGACGACATATATATATATATATATATATATAGATGCAATTAAGTATGTTATGCGTCTAACTATATATGTGAATTATTGCGAGCGCATGTGATCACGATACTCTTCCAAAAGCAAAACTCTCACAGGCGGCTCCGGGATAACGCACCGTGTCACGCCCGGAACCCTGTCCACACACTCCTCGCTTGCTCGATGTCTCTCCGCCTCGATTCGCTCCAGTGATTGCGCGAGCACGGACTTCTCCACCTCGAGACCGCGCAGTGTGACGGCGAGCTGATATCCCCGAGCCTGCAGCTCCTCGCGGCGCCGCTGCACAGACTCCACCACAGACCACATGCCCGCAGTGGCTTTTGCGGCGCTCTCCAGAGACTCCGCGGTACGTGCGCCCCCCGCGCCCTCGTCGTCGTGGAGTTCCATCAGCAGCGCCTCAAGCCCTTCGCGCAGGAGACTTTCCTTTTCGCACAGGGCTGAAAGGGCAGACTCGCAATCCCGCTGAGTTGTCGCAATGGCGGCGGTCTCCTGCTCGAGGCAAAGCAGATCACCGCGCAGGCGCGCCGCGTCTTCCTCGTCACTCGCGTGCTTTGGCGATCCAAGGCCGAACCAACTGCACAGCAACTCCCATAGCATCAAAAGGGAAGAGCTATGTGCTGCGAGCTACTCAAACGCAAAACCATATATATATATTGAAATCACAAAGGAAGATAGAGAGAGAGACAAAAAAAAAAAAAAAGCTGAAAATGGAGAGAAACAGCATAAACTAACAGTACACAATTTTAGAGAGAAAAAAACATCACATGGTACCCTTTATTCTTCATTATTATTATTATTTTTTTTTATTGATCTTCCCGTTACCGATGTACTTTTGGTGGAAGGCTGGGCCTGAGGGGTGGAAATTTAATAAAGAACATTAATTTCAATCCCATTTTTTAAAAATAAAAGTAGTATATAAGCGAATGACACTCTTTCCATTGTAAAGGAAATATGCCCAATTTCATATTAAACTCCGTGTCATTCTTTTATCCCACCGACACCTCCTTATCTTTTCTCTCTAAAAAACAATTCGATAGATAATGGAATGAAAACAAATTCACTATGATACCCCTTGTACTTGCGTCTAACCAAGTACAAACTGGCTCAAAACGAAGAAATACTGCTTTCAAATATCCTTACCTTTTCTATACCTCCACTTCATTTTTCAATTAACCTGTTTTTGATCTCTCGTTACAAGAAATGTAAATAAAGTAAACAATTTAACATGCAAATAAAAAGAAAGTCTTTTTTAAAGAGAGTGACAGTAGGAGAATAAATGACCCGAACGCACACACACACACACACACGTAGACACACAAAAGGAACGAAGAACTATATAAAGAAAGATGAAGAAAAAAATCAAGCAACATACAACGGCAAAAGCAAAAACAAAACAAGTGAAAATAATCAATCAACATGAGCAATTTTCAGCAGAAGTACATTAGCGTCTTGCCAAGTAGCGTGTCTTCGCCACTTCGGGGATTCTGACCCCTCCCTTTCTCTTGCGAACCTCCACAGTTCGAGGTGCTTCACTCTCCCAGGCACTTAAATCCACATCGAACATACTATACAACGCCTCCCGCGCCACTTCCTCGAGTACCTGAACGGTGTGCCGAATGCGCACCTCCGCCAGTCCCATCGCCATTCCCCGCCACTCCCACTGCTCCTGAAAGACCACTGCCTGCCGCCTCGCCGCCTCCGCGACCGCCGCGCGCAGGAGCCGCTGCAGGGCACGGTCCGACCGCTGGCGCAGCCGCCACTGCTCCGCGGCGGTCCGCCGCAACTCCGTCGTCGTCGCCGCGCGCTTCGCTCCGCGAGAGCCCGCGGGAGGGGCTTTTGGGCGCGGCGCGGCAGTGGCGGGAGAGGGAATAGAAACGGAAACAGAAGCGGAGGCGCCGCAGCGCCGGCGGGCGGGGCGGGTGCGGGGGTTGAGTTCGTCAAAGTGATTGAGCATTGCGCTATAAGCCGTGCGGACCCGCGCCGTCTCGGCACGCCAGTCGTAATCCTCCACACCGCGCCCGCGAGCCCCTCCCGCCGCCTTGTCCTGCTGCGAGCGCCCCAGCGCAATTTCGTACGCGGCGTGGAGGGACTGAAAGCGTTCCTTTGCGCCCGGATCGCTGCAGCGATCGGGGTGCGTGACAACGGCACGTGCGCAGAATGCAGCGCGCACGTCCTCCGGGCAGGGGTTCGCGCGGACCCCAAGCAGCGCCCACGCACGCGACAGTTCAGCACCGCCCCATCCGCCGCTTGTCATTTTCCACAACGAATTTAAAAAAAAAAAACTAAGTAGGGAGCTGGGTGGCAGTGACAGGAAAGGGAGGGAGGATGAAAAAAGTGGGGCCAAGCGCGGAAAGAATACATACACACATATTAAAACATATAGGTATAAATATAAATGCACTCCTATGTTTATTCACGAGATTCAAAATGACAAATAGATGAATATATCATTTGAAGAAGCGTTATGTGAGTATGCGTGTCTGTGTCTCTGTGTATTTCTTTTTATAGGGACCTATCGATATAAGTACACAGAAACCATTGACAGCCCCATTAGGAGCCGTAGCGTTCTTTCAGAACCTCAGCGAAAAGCCGCTGCGCGCGCTGTCTACCTGCGTCTTCAGCCGAATCCACTGTGCTACTACCATTGTTGTTATTGTTGTTGTTGTTGCCATAACTACCACTGTGCTGTGGGTCCGGTGATCCCATCTGCTGCAGAGCGGTACGCAGTTGCTGCAGCGTTGCGGTAGCCGCCGTGCCGGATTCAATGTAATCGGCCAACGCGTTGAGCAGCGCCGGGTCTACAGCGACGCTGGAGGATTCGTGTTGCTCGATCTCCGCAAGCGCTGCGGAGAGTTTTCCAGTGAGTTCAAAACCCTTATCCATTCAACAAACGTCCTTGGGTAACAGGATAATTTAATGAGTATACCAGTGTACCCTCAGACCTTTCCTTCGCATATAATGAGATAATGCCAAAAAAAAAAAAAAAACAGAATCAGTAAAAAAAAAAAGGATAAGAACAACAAAAAAAAAGTAACCCTCTCTTAAAAATACACAAAGTAGAAGCATATAATTAGCAAAAAGCAGGAATAAATTGAGCATTAAAATAAACCACAGAGTAGAACTTCATCCTTAAGGTAAAACACAGAGCGTTCTTTTTCCCTTTGGAAAACTCATAAATATCAACAGTAAAATAGATACGCATATGCATGAAATTAATTTATAAAAAACAAAAAAAAGACAAGCTTCGATAGCAATTGAGAAGAATACTCAAGTCATATCTCTGTGAGACACACACACACACACACACACACACACACGAGAGGCAGCTCATGCTATACCGACTTAGCAAGCGAAGACAGAGCTATTTTGCAAAGGATTAACACATGAAGCGGTCGAAAATAGTCTCCAACTCCCGCATCTCTCTTGCTTCCCGCAGTCGTGTGTGCGACACCACGGCAACCTCCAAGACTCGTCGGTCCGCCGCGTGCATAGGCGTGACATATACACGCGGCTCCATCATGTCATTACCATTGCACTCATCCACCCTAATCGCAGTCGTTGTTGCACGGCGTGCAGGGGCCACGCTGGAAATCCCATTGACTTCCGACGCCATCGAGGCAAAACCCTGCCGCGTGGATACCTTCACCACCCGAAAGGCTCGCACTGCTGAAGGAGTTCGCGCGCGGCTGCGAGGCGTCTCTCAGCACATGCGATAAGTGTGCGCATTTGGGAACATGTGGCGCGGCTCGCTCAATTCTCTCTCCGCGCCCAGCACAACCGGAAGGCGGCGACCATCTCTTGTGCACTTCCGCCCACAAACAATGTTTGCCATGGCAAAGCTGCGCAATGTTATCCAGTCGGTGGCTTCACACGGACTGTGCAACAGCGGCACTGTCCTTTTGCGCACTCGCAGTGCCCCGCGCGGGGACACGGAAGCGTCGCACACGTGCGTGAGTTTGCAGCGCATGACAGCATCGGCATTGGCACTGCTCGTATTGTTACTGTTCCTATCGTTACCGCAGTTGCTATTGCTACTGCTACCTCTGCGGACACGGGGGGGGGGGGCAAAGAGTCGTCGCACGAGGGGCAAGATTTCTCTAATGGCAAGGAGATCCTTCACCCCTCGTGCTGCGTAAGGCAGCAACAGCAACGAGTGGGGAGGCGTCTGGGCAAAGTACACGCTCGGACACTACACATGTTCTACTGGCTGAACTGTCTTAAACAATAAAACATGCAATTGTCTCAGGGGAATGAGGTACAGCCGAGGACGTTCCAACTGGTGATAAACTGCCGAGCATCGTTGAAACCCTCCCGCATTATACTTCACCAAAAACAAGAACAGAATACACCCAATAATAATAGTAAAGACAGCGTTTGCACACAGACCATATAGCCAAAATTACAGGCTATTCGTTATACACACATATATACATTATATATACAAACAAATTGAATAAATGTATGGTAAAAAAATAAAATAAATAAACCAACCTAAGAGAAGAATAATAAAAAAGTAAGCGTGTTTCATAAAATTCTGCATGAAATCAGACGGGATGTATAGGTAGTAAAAGAGTACTAATAAAAAAAAAAAATGCTAATGATATATAAAAACAATAAAGAAGACACCCGTTTTAACGATGATAAAAAAAAGAAGCTATTCTCCATTTACTCTGCTACTGCTTAGCTAACAGTAATTATTAGTTTCTGTCTATTTTTCCTTCGGTCAACAACCTCCTCCACCTATTCCTGTCGGCAAGACGTGCAACTAGAGGTGAGGCAGAAAGACACAAAGGCAACAACAACAACAAAAAAATCACACACACACACACACACACACACACATACAACTAGAGAGACACAGAAAACAACAACACCCCACCCCTAAAAGAAAAAAAAAAAAAAATGCATAAAACAATAAACAAACATGCACGAGAGTACCCGCGCTTTAGTAAGGCTCGCGTATGCCCAGATCATGCTCAACGCTCCACTCCTCCAACTCGCCAAGTGAGCGGCCAACCTTTGCCTTCACACGCAAAGGCACGAGAAGCGAGATGGCGTGTGTCATGCTATGTGAGACAATAGGCACAATGGCCCGCAGCATACGTGTGGGCACAGCAAGCACAATTTCGTCGTGAATCTGCGCGAGCAGTCGGACTTCCTGCCAGTGCGGCCGCAGCACTTCGCGCTCCACCGCAAGCATGGCAAGCTTCATCACATCCGCCGCACTGCCCTGAATGACAGTGTTGAAGGCCTGGCGCTCGGCGTACGAGCGCTTACCCATCGCACTGTCATTGATCTCTGGTAAATTACGAATACGCCCACTAAGTGTGCGCACAAATCCATCCGCGCGGCATTGTTCAATGACGCGACGATGATATCGCTCCATCTGAGGGTAAGATGCCTTGAAGAGTGACGAAACGTGCTGCACCTGCTCCACCGCAACACCCATTTGCGTCGCAAGTGAACGGGGCCCAGCTCCGTACAAAATTCCAAACACTACTTGTTTCGCCAGGGACCGCTCTTCACTGCTCACAGGTGACTTGCGAAAAGTCACCTCAGCAATAGTGCGATGAATGTCTGTTGTGCGCGTGAGGGCATCCACAAGAGCCGTGTCCGCACTGAGGTGCGCCAGGACCCGCAGCTCAATTTGTTCGTAATCTACGGAGAGAAGTGCATATTCGGGCGGGGCAACAAAGCAGCGGCGAAAAGACACCGAATAGGTACTGCTTCTATCATCCTCCTCTGCTGTAGTAGGCACATCAGTGGATCTTGAATCCATACTGAGCGCGGCAATCTTGGAATCTGAAGCATTAGTGTTCACGTCTTTATCAATTGATCCAAGGAAAAAATTGTGTGTGGAACGTGGTAAATTCTGTAAATTTGGCTCTACGCACGATAACCGACCCGTCTCTGTTCCTTCCTGTATAAAGTTTGCGTGTAGTTTTACCAACTTTACAGCAGCTGTTTTCTTTGAAGCTGTACTATCCAATGTAAGACCACTGTCCACAGTAAGACTAATACTATTATTAGTAGTGGTAGTAGTATTAGGATTATTGGCATCTACATGAGCCTTTGCAACTTGAGACGAGGATGACGAAGTTTGCTGTATAACTTCAATGGAATGGTCATCGAACTCATTTCCTTGCTCCTCAATCATTGGCACTGCAGTCTCCATGAGACCCTCTGTGTATGTCTG
Source organism: Trypanosoma boissoni (assembly GCA_030849725.1). Lineage (NCBI taxonomy): Eukaryota > Euglenozoa > Kinetoplastea > Trypanosomatida > Trypanosomatidae > Trypanosoma > Trypanosoma boissoni. Next base: position 146,846 of record JASANW010001429.1, on the reverse strand, counting down.
CAGCATTTTAGCCGCCTTTCTGTAAGCAATAATGACGCGTGGGAGTTCATGGTACGGGGAAAGTTGACGCAGCGTTTCCTCAGAAGTCGAAAGCCGTCCACCTTTTGTTATAGTGAGAGAGCAGAAACTGTTTCCGTCCGCCTCCGTCTGTGTGAGGTGCTTTCCCAGCAGGAGTACCTCGTAGATGGCCTCGCGACACTGGTCGTGGCTCTGAGGATTAAAGTTTGGTATCGACGGGACCAGTCGCTCTGCGGCGATCTTCATGGCTTCCATCTGTGCCGTGCAAAGAGCCTTGAAACTCTCCACTTCCTTCACATTTACACAAATACCATTTAGTTTCATAATGGAGCACAGCAGCGAGACACGCTTCTCCTGTTTGATGAATCCCGGTAAGAGTCCTTGTGCGCCGAGCTGCCCATAGAGTGTCCGATAGAGCGGAGTCATAAAATAAACCCAATGACAGACGCGCTCCTTCAATATCGTGTCCGCCGTGGCGTGAGGGAAACTCATCGAATGTCCACTCTGTTGTTGTTTCGATTGCAACAAGACCTCAAAGTTCGTAAATTCATCCACCTTACCTGCCGGCTGCAACATCCACGCCATGGTGCGTAAGTCCGACACACATGATGTGAAGAGATTGCCCTGTCTATAGGACAGCAGAATGAGGAGCAATGAGGGTGCGTTAAATGTGACAATTTCCACACCAGACAACTCTGTTATGATCCGTACAAGAAACGGAAGCGCCGTCATTGCCGGCAACACAAAGACATCGTCCACCCAGCGCAGTACTACGGAGTGCAACGCGAGATGACTACGTTCAGGAAGCACACCACGCACAAAGTGCATCTTGCCGTGCGTACTTGCGGAGATGGAGAAATTGGACTCTCCATCGCGTGTGATAAAGCCCAAAAAGACTGTTGGGGCCTGGATACGATTCGGGTCCATTAACGCCTGTCGCATTTCCTCAAAAAGTGCGGCGGAGTCCTCCACATCGCGATGGGAAATGATTGGCGCCGCACGACGAGGCTCCGGCGACATTGCGTCCGGCGGCGGCATTGTAAAAAGAGTTCGACGGTTTTTGGCGTTCTCGTTTGTGGTTTTTGCTTTTCGTGATTTTGTTTTCTTTGGCGCATCGACCGTTCCCGTTGTTCCTGTCTTCGTAGTTTCTGTAACACTGTTCATTTCCACTTCGTTTGTGCTACTCGCACAGCTGGGCTTCCCAACTTTTTTTTGCAAACTCCTTTCTGCGGGTTCTTTTTGTACCCCACCCCCCGAGCGCTTTTCCTCTCCCTCGTCCTTGTCACTTTCTTTCTTTTTTTCTTTCCTTTCGCCGCTGCGCGAGTGTTTGCCGCGGCGCAGTGGTGGAAACTTTCCAGCGGGACGCGGGACGACACCATTCTGCTCCTCCTTTGCTTGACCCACGCGCGCACTGAGAGCAATCAGCTGCTCGCGAATAGCACAAAGACTCCGCGACGACGGCGGCGGCTCTCTCGTATCATTCGCATCATGATCGTCATTATCAATAAGAGAGTCTTCCTTGCCCTGAGGGCGTGTCTGCTGTTTATGCGCTGCGGCATCGCTTATGGGGGCAATGTTTGGCGACGGGCCGACGCCGGCAATGGCTTCACTGCAGAGACCAAAGGCTTGCCACTTCTTAATGTTTTCGTTCTCTTGATTGGGAGTTTGTTGATCAGAGAGTGTGTGCTTCAGCGCCACAGGGATGTATCGTTGCTGTGGACGATGATGAAACCCGGACATAAAGACCCTTGCGAGAGCACTTGAGGAAAGTACATGAACACAATGATAAAAAAACAAACAAAAAAACAAAATGGATAGAGAAAGGTATGATAAGCAGTAAGTAAAAACCATATTGGAGCAACATATGCGCAGGTAAACATCACGCACACAGATACAGCCATTTGTGTATATCTTTCAATAAGACCCGTAGATAAGCCAATCGGCTCACGCTTCCTGGAAGAGCATGACTAGAGACTACTCCGTTTGTGGCCATTTTTTAAATGCACTCGCTTTTCCCCAATACCAGAATAAAAAAAAAAAAGACAATAATAATAATAAAAGTATATATATATATATATATAACATCAAAAAGTTTATATGAAAGAAAAAATGTCTTTACGCATCAGCGTAAGTGCAGTGCTCAAATTTTTTTCTTCCTCAATTTCAGAACTAAAACCTTAGAACGCGACGCGCCAAGTGTAAAAAAAAACAAAACAAAAACTTCATACAGATAGATCCAACGACCACAACGAGTATGAGATTCACACATTCACCCAATATCCCTTTTTTTTTTTTCTTTCTTCTTTGCATCCTTTTTGTTTATATTGCTTTTTAAGTGGGAAAATAAAAGCCAATGAATAATGAAGTTTTTCACTGGCAATGCAATAATTTAGTAGATTTTTTAAAAAAAAACCTACTAAAGCAGAATTATATTTTCTGCACATAAAAGTTATCAGACTTAGATCCCTATACAGAGACGCAATCTCATCTGTCTCTCTTTCTCTCTGTACCACGTCCTTTTTCATATATATATATATATGTTTAATTACGTCATCCAAATACAGTTTCTATTCACATGTGCTAATAACAATTAGAACAATAAAGATGCGATCACGTATGAGAAGATAAAAAAAAAAAGTGAATAGGACTATAAATCCCCCCCCTCCCTTTGCGTACGATTGAAGCACATTTTACCGTACACTGGTGCTTCCTTTTTGTTGCAGTGGTCCTCAGTGCTCTTTCGTAAAAAGACAACATTGAGGTTTAAATACATACATATACATATACATATATTATTGTGAAGAATAAAACAAACAGGCACAGGGAAAAGATGAAATGGGAGGGGGGGGGGGTTACTTCAAGGTGCAACTTGACAATTGTCTCTGCTGATTACCCCTTAATAAACAGAGACAACAACAATAAGCTCCATGAGTGAACGAAAAAGCAGACAGAACTATTGGCAAAGCAAAGAAAATAGAATAAAAAATAAAAAAACATAAAGTACTGAATAAAAAGTACACGAGCAAAAAAAACAAAAAAAAACAATCATATGCAATTAACCTAACATTTTTTTTTTGTGACAAAAAATGACTTAAAAGCAAAATATGAATATCATCCGTAGTTCTGAAGCAGCACACACAGAGCCGATGTACTTTCCATTCTTCTCAAATATATCCATTCAAATCCCACCAACTCAAAGAGTAAAGACAAAACACACACATACGTTCTCTCTCTCTCTCTCTCTCTCTCTCTCTTATTATATCAGAATCACGTAAAAAAAAAAAAAAAAAAAAAACAAGGAAAAGAATTGTATCGGCTAGCGTTATCACCATTACATAAATATTTATGGAGATACCATACACGAAACGCTTGTCTCACTTCGTGGTGAAAACGTATTGTTCCTCACAGAAAAACAACCCCAGCTAACTTTTCTTCGTCGCGGCGGTTGAGCATCTTTGTGTAAAGATGCCTCCGCGCTCGTTGTGTGACTCAGGTAATTTGACTTTGTGCTTTCACAATATGTCGTCCCATCTTGTCGCGCAAAATCCACAAATGTGTTGCGTTTATGAATATCCAAGTAACACGGCGAGACAGTGTCATGCGACAGAGATTGCTCAGAAGGTGAATCCGGTCGTGAATGTGAATGCGTTTCCAGTTTCTTTATCGAACCCCACTGCTGCTGTTGCTGCTGGTGGGGACTCTGTGGTTGCGACTGCTGTTTCGGTGGTAATGCAAGGCGTTCTCCACGCGCATTGTCCTCGGCATTTTGATTTTCATCTCCGGCGACATCAGCAACTCCCCACGGTATGTCTATTACCGGGGAGCGTCGTGTTGCTTCAACAGTACGACTTGAATGCCGCATCATGTTTCGATTCCGCGCCAAAAGACTCTCCAATTTGATGCTTAACGGGTCCGAGCTCAGCTCACTGGACTTTACGGATCGTATGACAGTATTTCTACCACTCTCTATGCACGCACACAATTCCTCCACATCATCCGGAAGAATATCTATTCCCACAACCTCCAGTTCCTCCAGCGTACAGTTGCTATTGAGGGCTCTGAAAACGGGGAGCAGTGGTCGGCGCGATAAAGAAATGCTGGAGTTCACATGACCAGTGAGCAACCGACCCATCCACTGACTATCACACAGTGGGTGGGAAACTTCCTCGCTCTGATACGAGAGGTCTAGCGACACAATTGAGCAATTGGATGATAGTGCCGTTTCACTAAAGATACGCAAGCCTTCGGCACTCATATAGCAACCCCGTAGGCTCAATCGGACAAGACATGTCGCACTAGAAATGCCTGAGGCAAAGGCGGATACGGCTTCATCACTAAGCGGAACCTGCAACTCCAGGGTTGTCAGAGTTGCACTGGTGGATTGTAGGGCCTTAGCCGCCAACTCAAATGGAGCTGCAAGTGTTTTTGTGAGCTCTGTGGCTGTAGGACAGGAAACTTGCGAAGTATAGCATTCTTGGAGAATAAGGTGTTTTATATTCTGTGAACAAATACCAGCTTCAAGAATTCTTCCAAAATCATCGGCCCCAAAGTCTGCATAATGGTTTCCATGATAGGAAAAACACTTAAGATTACCATCACTCCTGTTTAGAAGTTTCAAAAAGCTTTCCACGTCCTCAGCTAGAAAAACTGGTGTGATTGGAGAGTCACTATGCACAACAGGTGTTTTCATTTTTCGATCATTAGCAATGCTTCCGCGACTAAGAGACAACTCCTCAATCGAAAAAGTAAGCGAGGTAAAAGAGGAAAGAGCAAACTTGATTCCCCTTGACGTCACAGGGTTACCCACAAGCGAAAGTACACGCAGAGAACTTGGACCTTTTGATAGATGTTTTAAAAGGACTGATATCCCAGCATCCGTGATTCCATTTCCAGAAAGAATTAAAGTTGAAATACTCTTGTCCACCTCAAATATCGGACATAGTGCCCGTATCCCCTCGTTACCAATGCGTAGTCCATGAAGGTCAAAAGTGCGAAGCTTCGGAACAGAATACGGACTCTCTTCATCCAATTGACTCTCAAGGAGTTGACGAAAGGCCTGAGCGCCATCCGGGCCAATGGATACCCACCTCCCGTGCTCCCTGCGCCACTTTGGGGAAGGAATGACATTTTCGCCCCGCCCACACGAACAAAGAAATGATGCAATAACTCTCCCCCGCCTCGCATAACGATCCTCAGCAATGACATCGTTTTCCACAGTGCTACCGGCGCAGCAGTGTTCACTCAACCACTTCTTGCAAAGCTTAAGCGTATGACGTATCCATGCCTTCATGAGTCCTGTACAGCACAAAAAGTAAGGGTGAACACGCACACAGAGTGAGGAAAAAAAATGCGTAATCTGAAAAAAAAAAATCCCTTTAATAATAACAATAATGTATAACAGTGCTTATATATATATATATATATATATATATAATTTCCTACTCTTTGACCTTGTTTGCGTACGGTTTTATTTTGCCAAAATACCTATTATTGCCTCTACGTTACACAGTAAAAGTAACAACTATAATAGCTCCTAGATATTGTTGTGAGATAAACGACAAATGCAGAGCAAAACGCAAACAAATACAAAAGAAAGGAAAAGCACACACAAACTCATAGACAAAAAGAAAAGACAACGAGAAGAAGTAAGAAAATAAAATTATGAAAACTGTATAAGTGGTTGAGCATCTTTATTTTTTTTTTTTTAAAGAAAAAGCTTGAATAAACAACGAGGACGCGCTAATACGTATAGAACAATACTTTCCTTCGCTTTGCAACCAGAGTTTTTTCACTCCCTCCAAGGGGACATAGTATGTCCACGAAATGTAAAGCCCTTGAGTCCTCAAGTCTTCCAGCTTTGTCTTCACTTGCGCCAATGAGTGCCTGGCATACCACGCGGAACTCCTTCCCGCAGTCCCTCCGTCGAGTCCTTACCCGCACCAGGAGCTGAGGCACTGCGCCACTCAATGCGTTCGCGCATGGAATTGGCCACCGGACAGCGCTTCTGCAACTTTTCCGCAAATGCCATCAATTCCTCCTCAGAAGCATGCGGGGCATCAATGTAACCTACCACCACGGATTCATGGTCAACCTGTGCCCCAGTTTTGTTCTTTTCCAGTCGCATGGTGACACTCTTGACATCAATGCCTTGCTCCACCGCCACCTCGGCCGCGTGTGACGCAGTGCAGTGTTGCAGTAGCGCCATTGCCCCGGCACTGGTAGATGTCATTTCTTTCATCCCATTTAAAGCTTCTGTAGCCTGTGCCTTTATACGCTGAGTAAAGGTTAGTCCTTCCATGGCCTGCTCAGACTTTGCCTTTTCCTGTCCTTGCTGCTGACGAAGGATCTCCTCGTAGGCTTCGCGATGTCTTCGGCGTTTCTCGCGCATCTCGGGAGATTCGTTCGGCTCCTCACCTTTCATTGACTGCACAGATTTTCCCAAAGCTTCAGCGCACTCATTGGAACGATAGCGAAAAAGAGCGGGAAATTTCGACAACTCCTCACACAAAACGGACCACACACCGCAGTTAAGAATCGTACGCCGCATGATTTAGTCGTTACAAATATGTATATAAATATATTTATCGCTTCTTTTTGCTTTGTATACCTATACCTTTGTAAAAAAAAAAAAATATACCTTTTTTTTTTTTGTGTAAATGATATACAAACTGGACGCAAGCAAGCGTGACGAGGATGATGACAACGACGACTTCAAAGTCTCTGATGAGCGTTGCGAGACCTTCACCCTCTTAAAACAGACAAAACAAAAGAAACCCAAATAAGAAAAACAAGAAGGAAAACAAGAAGGAAAAGGAAAGAAAGAAAGCGTTTTGAGGTTAAAAAGAAAGTTTTGCTTAAGTGGGTAAAGGCACACACACATACCCCCTTACCTCTCTCCCTCTTACACACGCAGAAAACGAAGAAAAGGAGACAGAGAAAGATATGTGTACCCCCAAAAGCGAGAAACTGCATGCGCAGCTATAAATTTGCAAATTCATATGAGCAAATAACAAACGACTACACAATCAAAGACACGTACATATGCATAGCAAATAATAATAATAACAATAATAAAACAAGAAAAAAACATAAAATTTTCCTGTCAGAAGTAAAAAAAAAAAAAGCGCAACACATTTTCCACTTGTCTGTACATATGAACACTCTTCTTCACGTTCTGGCATATAGAGATCGCAACCACAAAACAAGAACCGCACCAACAGAATTAACATCCAGAGGAACACCTGCCCCACGCCACACGACGCATCACAGCAAGTACACCGTGTCACTCCTCTGTACTCTGAATGAGCTCCCGCTGCATCTTGAGTAATGGCGCGTCCTCCCCTGGGAAGCAACTTCCCCCTTCTTGCGCCTTCGCGCACTTCCCCTCGTGATCCTGCGCGTGGGACTGCAGCACGTGGCGTATAAGAGCGACACGCGGGGGGACTCTTGGCGGTGGCGCCGCCTCTGGCGTCTGCTGCGGCTCCGGCTTCGGCTCCGCGTCCGGCCGCTGTGCGCAGAGTCCGCCCCAGCGGCCGTACCCGACAACAGTGGCGGTGCCCGGCGGGTCGAGCGTCGAGGGGCAACTCCGGCGCAGCTCGCTGAGGACCCGCGGCACCGCGAGGCGCGGCAGCGAAGACACGGCAAAGGGCGACTTCGCTCGCGGGGCGCCGCTGGAGGCGTGGGCGGCAATGTCGGCGGCAAACTCTTTCGGGACAGGCGTGCGCGGGTCAAAGAATGGATAGGACGGACGGCCCGCACGACGGGCGGCACGATGCGCGCGTCGAGGTCCTGCATTCATGTACGCGTCATACTGCCGAACCATGTCCAGAATTGTGTCGGCAAGTGAAAAATTCGGGCCGGGCCGGGGATTGATTTTGATTTCGTTTTCTTCCCAAAGCTTTTGCAAAAGCGCAACAACGGCTCGCTGCATTTTACCACTCTCAGCCACTGCGTTCGCCTCCGCCGTGTTGGTCGCCAGAAAATGCTCGTGCTCGTCCAAAGCGCTTATAAGTAATGCGCTGGCGTCCGCATTGTTCAGCGTAACGTAATGCAGAAGACGGACGAGTGTGTCATGGTCGCAGAACTCAAGCATATCATGATAGCACTTCGGCAGACCACTGTGCGTTATATTTGCCCGCGCCTCATCGCCATTCCTAGAACGCTCTTTCCACAGTTTCAACAACCTCAACCGCACATCAAGAAGAAGTTTGCCCTGCTCAACTGTGACAGTTTCCATCTTGGTCATGTACCACTGCATGGTGTTATCCTTATTTATGAGTAATTGGGCGTGGTCGTGAAAAGCATTATTTGCCATACTTACTTCCGTGCTGCGGTCGATAAGCTCACTCAATGTTTCACGCATTTCTTTTTCAATAGAATCCATACGCTGACGCAGTTCCATTCCAAACTGCCTGCATAGCTGTATCGCACTATCCACCTCAACGTGGTCTTTGTTTACCGTGCCTTGCAGTATGTCATCGGCAAGTTTCGCACGTGTGGTAGCGTCATCAAGGGCTCGTTGCTGCTCTTCAATCATTGCCCACGATCTTCGCAACTGTTGGTGGGTGTGGCCAAGTAGACACATAACAGCGGTGGTAACATCACGCGTCGCATCACAAACGCCCTCAACGCGCTTGGTAGAATGCACTCCGGATGCCTCGCTGTCTTCAAGTGGTGTATAAAAGTCAAGAAACTGCTTTCGAATCCACTCAATCCCGGGTTTTTCGCTCGAACTCCATTCCCGCACAGTTAGATGCGGCTCGGTAAGTCGTGAAGACGGTGTCTTCGCACAATCACGTATTACCCCCTCCGCCACCATTTCATCCTCCGTGAACGCCACATTCGCATCAAGGATCCCACTATCCTTTAGCATTCTTTCACCCGCGTCGTGCACTGCATCAACCATCCGCGTCGTCTCTTGGAGCACACTTGCGGCAGAGTTCTCCGCATGCAAAGCCCGGGAGCAGCAATCTTCCGTCAACCGGGTTAGTTCCTGGTGAAGCAGCAGTATTGCACGTCTATGTGGTCCAAAGGAAAGGTCCGATATTTCCTGCATTACTGCAGCGAACGCCACGTCAGCGTCGTGCTCCATCTTGGCACGCGCCGCGTCCTCCGCCAGACTAAGCAAGTACAACGCGCGGCGCACCATTTTCCGCCGCGCCGTCGGGGACGCCTGGCGCAACTTGATCATATTGAGCTCCGGGAGCTTCGCTCCGGAGTTTGTCCGCTGCGTTGTCGCCGCCGATTGGGGTCCGCTGCGCTGCTTCCCGGTGGCCGAAGGGGGGCGCGCCGGCTTTGCCGCCGCACCGCTCGGCCTCGCGGCGCCTCTCGCCGAGCGCTGCCGCTGCGGCGGGGACGCGCGGCCGCCCCGCCCTCTCCCGGCGGACGCGGGGCGCGCGGGGGCCGCTCTCGGGGCACCGGACGGCGGCCGCGCCACCGCAGTCACAGTCGCCTCGGGCAACTCCGGGGTCTGCGGGGCAGTTGGAATCTCCGTGGGCTCCCTCATCTCAAAATGAGATGGAGAGGTAAAACAAAGGACGAAATAATAATAATTAAAAAAAATACAATAAGGAAGGCTCGGCGCCCTTGTTTTACACGTGTCCCCGGAATAAAAAGGGGAAAACTCTTTATAAAAGCTTTCGATAATCCATATGCATATTTATGAAGACATGTATAAGAAGAAAAACGCAGAGGAAAATAAAATCATTATAAAAGCAATAAGAGAGAAAGAGTAGGAAAGGTGGTGGGCGGGAAAATGGAGACAGACTCTCACGACATTAATATTTACAAATGAAAGAAAACATTTGGAGACGAGGTTTTTTTTTAAAAAAAAAGAACAACAACAAAAAAAGAACAATAAAGAGAGTGATGAATGCGGGCAGTTTTTTTTTTTTTTTTCCTGTTCTCAGGCGAAACTAAAAGGTCGCACGACGGGAGCATTAGTGTTTATTCCATCGCATGCACAGAAGACACATACTCAAAAACAACTGCGCAGACAAAGAAACAAGAAGCAAGCACAGAGACTGTCCACTTTCTGAAAAAGTGTCCAAGGCAAATTCCATTCGAATGAATGCAGCACACCAGGGGTGAGAGGGGGGGGGGGGAACTACAACAACAACAGCAGTGATGCCCTTGCACGCCCTCCATTCATCATTTCACGTGAAATATTCAAATTGCACATGTCCTGTTACTCTCTCTCTATCTTTTTTTTTGTAGATATCAATCCATCACTTTATTTTTTGACTCTTCCATGATCGTTTTACCCATTGGCGTTTTTTGCTCTGCGATGCTGTGTCCGTGTTTTCAACTCAAGAGCAACGCCCGACAAGGGGTTAAAAAAAACACACACACACAGACTCAGATTGGAATACATACGAATAAGGCAATTGCAACCTGCTCTATAATCAATACTTATATTAAAACGACAACAATTCTTCTCTACTTTCCCCTTTCACACATATTCGCTTTCTCAATTTCTGACACCTTTTATATTCCACTTTTTCAAAAGAATCAATATATATATATATATATATATATACTCCCAGATACGTACATATATACACATACACACATATAGGTTTTTTTTTTTTTTTTTACTTCTTGCTCTCAGGAAACTTCAAGCAGATTCCATATCCCTTGAATAACAATGAAATAAAAAAAACAACCTTAACTAAAAAAAATCATAATGGACACACGCATGTGCCTTTTTCGCGCGCGGTCGTGTGTGTTTCTGTGCGTGCGCACGTGTATGGTATTTTTGACATATATCATTGTATAAGGGTCTCAGATTCATATTTGGCAGTAAAGTAATACATACAAAAGGCAAAAAAAAAAAAGCAATGGATAGTTACACACTTCAATCGTTTGTCATAACACACGCTGAACACCACCATAGCCTTATTTCTCTACTTGAACTTTTGCTCCGTTTATCCCCTTCCTTTCCCCTTTTTCTTTTCCCCTCAGAACTCTCCACCGTCCGCTATGAGACAATAAACATGCGTACTCCTTCGTCGCTGCCGGCGCCCCACCGCTGCATCGCCATCTCCGCTCTCTTTCCGTGCTGTGCCTCGCTCCGCCATGGAGAGGAGGTCGACAGACTCGTCCGCATCGTGCTCCACAAGCACTGTCACGCGTGTCGTGTATCGCGGCATCGGTGGCACCTTCCGCCCCGCCGCCCCTTCCTCGTTTTCCTTTTCCTTTTCTCTCTGCGGCTGCACTGATCGCGTGCGACGCGGGGCGGCGGTTGGGGGCGCGGCGGGGCGGAACATCGGCTCTTCACCGCATCGCGCCCCAAGCGCCGGCTCGCGCCGCGGAATGCAACTCGCCACAACGGAGAGCAGTGGCTTCACAGCAAATGGTGTCGTCAGCGATGCCGGAGTCACTGGGCGAGTCGTGCCGCTGTGGCTCCCGTCTTTCATGTGCTCCACGTCCACCGCAGAGAAATCATCATCGCTGCCGCTGCTGCTGTTGTTGTTCTGTGCGCCGCGGCCATTGCGGTTCATTGCCTCGAGGACATCCCCGACAGATTTGCTGCCGCCGCAGCCCTGCACCACAGTGAGGTCCGCCTTGTGCGGATCGTGAAAGCGCACGCGCGTGATGGCGTGGTACCCGTCAGGGACTCTGTGGCGCTCCTGTGAGGCGCGGGCACGGGCCAGCGCCCACGCCTGCCACTTGCGCAGTGCGGCGATGCGGTCCACAGGCGAAAGCCACGCCGTGCCGGACAGTGCCGCGGCCTTTCGCCCGCGACGTGGCGCTGCGCTGAGAGACGGAAGAGATCCGTTTGCCCCCGCGCGGCGTGTGGGGCTCCGCGCCGCTCCTCGTGGAGATGTTCCCAGTGGAGAAGACCCGCCGTTTCCCTCAAATACATGCGGCGGTGGCACAAGTTGTTCCATGTCGCGCACGTGTATGCAGAGAGAGTAGTCCGCGCGCTCTTCTGATAGGACTCGCTTCGCAATTTCGCGCTTCGCCGCAGACGCGTTCTGCCGCGCGACGGCATCGCACGCAGTTGAAAGTCTGTTGCCGCTGCAGGCACTATTGCTATGACTCACGCCGCTATTCCAGTTGTTCTTGTTGTTCTTGTTTTTGCTGGTACTGTTGTTTTTTTGGTCACCGACGTCATTCGTATCGGCGTAGTCGCCCCACTCGGCGGCCGCGCGGTGCGGAATGACCGCTTGATCGACTTCTTTTAAATAATTATCAATCGACCGCTGGTCCTGCGGAAGCGTGCAGAAAATAGACGCAACCGAGTCGGATACCATAAAAAGCTTCGTGATGCTCGCGCGTTCCGCAATTATTCCATTCTCAACCTCTTCCTCCTCGTCAACCGCGGCGCCGCGTCCCTTCCTTTGCGCTTTTGTCTCTTTTGACTCGTCCGACGCGGCGCGGGCTTTACGCGCGAGTTTTCCCGCGCGCCGCTTTGGCGCCTCCGCCATTCCCGCAGCGGCCGCGCCGGCGACAACAGAGTCGTCCGGTGCCGTCTCTGGAGACTTTTTTGTTCCGCTCGGCTTTCGGCCGCAGAACTTTGAGGAGTTGTGGCGGGCCGGGTGCCACGCGGCGGGGGAAAGCGAAAGGAGCGGAGGCGCAGCGGCGGCGGAGAGAAAGCGCCGCACGGACAGAGCAGTGCTGTAGCGGCGCATCGGCGAATATCGTACCCTCACTGATAATCGCTCTCCTTCTCTCACTCTCACTCACAGTTTATTTCTTGCTACAGATTACAACAATGGTCTTCAATCTGCCAATTTTTTTTTTTTTTGAGAGAGAGAGAGAGAGAGAGAGTGAGAACGCGCAGTGAGTAACAAATCAGAAGTGATAACACGTTCCTCTTCTTTTTCTCTCCCTTTCTCTGTCGCTGTCAGAATACCTCTGTGCGTGACTAGAGCAGTCAGGTATTTATTGGACGTAGAAAATACCGTTGAAAACCGGAAAACAAATCCAATTCAAGCAAGTATAAAGGCTTTCCGTTTGTTCAGTAAAAAAGGAAAAAAAAAGAATGATACCAATAAATTAAAAAAAAAAAAACTATAGCAAACAATAGGAACACCTAAACAACTAAAAGAGTTTCACTAAAACGACAATATATATATATAACACAGATCAATAGTGTCATGGATAAACACACAGAATAGCACGGTGATGATCTATAGTTTAGATTAACAGTTGATTATAAATGTGCAAAATCATACACAACAAGACTCCCTCTATTTTTCTCTATCTTTTTCTTTAATCTAGTAGATTAGAGCACAGACATGCACAGGACAATAACACCCTGAACCTACAAGTGAAGAAGGGAAAAAAAAAAACACACACACTCACAAAGGAGTAGAATGTAAAAGTATTCCCCCCCCCCATTGCCTGTGCATTCTTCCTCCAATCCCAATTTGCATTCTACACCACGCCACCCACTCCACTGTTATCGACAGACGGCGAGAGGTCCTCCTCCACATCGGATGGAACCATAACAGAGAGCGTTGGGTCGCGGCTGCCGCGCCCCGCGGCTCCTGCGCCAAAGAGCCGCGACTGCCACTGCGGCGAACGAATGCCGCGCAGCAGCGCCCGCTCCGCCCGCAGCGCCGCGAGCGGATCCCCCGCCGCGGCCTCCGCCCCAAGCGACACGTTCCACTGCTGCGGAAAGCTGCGGTTCACTCCAACCGGCACTCCGCGGCGCGTCCGCAGCAGCGCGCGGCCTTTCCACGCGAAAAAGGCGCCCGCAACGACACGCCGCTCCTGCCGCTCGGCGAATTCGCACAGTTGGGCCCTTTCCGCCGCAACTTTGCGCCGCCGCGCGCCATTTCGTTGCGCCAGGCCCCACTGCACGAGGGCCGCGCGCAGGAGCGCCCGCTCCCGCACAGTGTCCGCAAACGCATTGCTGTCCCTTCGCCAGCGGCACTGTGCAAACGCCGCGGCACGCCACCGCAGGAGAACTGTGACACAAAGCACTCGCCGACACTGTGCGCGAGCCGTGCGGAAAAGTACACGCACGCGGAGGCGTTTGCGCCACTGTGCAAAAAGTGCTTTGAGGCGCCGCGCATGTACTTTGGCATTGTGACACTGCAAGCGCTGCGTAAGAGCCACGCGCCGCACACGACGCTCACGCCAGTGTGACAAAACAGTGCGTGTAAAGCGCTCTGTGCAAAAAGCCGCAGCGGCACGAGTGGCGCGAATGGAATCCGTCGCGCGGCGCCAGCGACAAAATACATTTCGTGTCATTGCGTCACGCCAATGCGCGAGTGCCGCGCAATGGTCAAACCGCCTTGTCTCCTGCGCTCGAACTGCACGGGACATGGCGCAGAGACAACGGCGCAGAATGAAACGGTTTGCCACACGTGTATGCCACGCGGCACGCCAGTGTGTCATGCATCGTGTGGCCAAAGCACGAGCGGCAATGCGTGGCAGTGCTTTTCCGCCAGCGCAAACGGCAAAGAGAAACGTACGGCGCCACTGTGCAAAGAAACGGCGAGCAATGGTGTGTATCCCAAAGCGCCGAGCAGCAAAGGCGCGCCACCAGCACAAGAAAACACGACGCGCGTTTTGCTCTCGCGCAGCCGCAAGGAACTGCACACAGGCGTCATCTGCTGCAGTGATGTGACGGTGGGAAAGACGGGAGGAAAGGCGATGACGCCAACGCTGCCATGCACGTCGAAGGGCCATGGCGCATAAACGCATGTGCATCTGTTTGACACAGGCACGCTCCACTAGACGTACATGGCGCCAGTAGTGAAAAGCCGTACGCTTTAACGCGATGGAGAAGTGTAGCGAAGCCACAACCGAAAGATCTTCGGCATCCAAAGGCGAATTATTCAACTTCTCCGCCTCGTAAACCTCAGTAGTGTGTTCACTCCCAGGGGATACCACTAATGGTAAGCGCTCCGACGACTCGCTGTCCTTCACCAAAGCATTGCCACACACATCCACAGCAGCAAGCGCATCAGCGGCAAGAACCGCCCCGTCACCCTTATGGATGCCACGAACTGCATCATTCGCCTTAGAAATAGGTTTGGCATCCTTTAAGTGAACGTTCGAAAGAGACAAGTGACACTGACTGTTCACCAAACCACATGTTTGTGTTATATGCCGTTCAGAGACTTCAAGCGGTTCGCTGCGAATAGTACTTGGCGTGTGTGTAGATGCGCTTACCTCCGGCGGTGAGTCTCCGCTCTGCTTCGACGAGACACCGCCCGCCCCCGCAGCCGCCGCAGCAATGCGGTACAACAGAGACATTCCATGCCGCCGCCGCCACCGCAGAAAAACTCTCAAAAAAAGATTCGTACGGCGCCACATTCGCGCGTGTTGTTCCATTGTCGCGCTGACTAAAATATCTGGTAGTGTCTCACGAAACCACTGGTGTGGACACCCGCAGCTTACCTCTGCGTTACTATTCGACACTGTGAGCTGCGGATACACTTGCAGCAACGCCAACGGCAAAGACATCGCCGTGCGCGAGGACGGTACAATAGTGTATGTCGTTGGACCTGCGGACATGGCACGGCGCAGCAATGGATGTCCCGTCACTTCATCTTTGCTCCATTTGCGCATGATGAGCTCCGCAAGTGCTGTGAGAATAGTCGAGCGCAGGGCATCATCCTGCAGCACCGTATCAACCGCCGCTGCGAGTTCACCGCCTTGGTGCCGACACTTCCTATGAGGGGAGTGATCACAGCAAAGCAAATGCACGGCGGTGAGAAGTGTGTGTCGGTTCATGCTCTCAATAATGGTTGTGGTAGTCGAAGTGGAAAGGCAAAAGTGCGCCACTGCGGCGGCACTGCTTGTGTTTGTAAAGCGTTCAGGCGATGCGTGACGCGCGGCGGCCGCGAGAGAAAGAATCGCTCGACACGCCTGCGTAAGTATTGCCTGAAGTAGAACCGCACAACTGTCATGGTAAATGTTATTATTGCCAGACATACTGCGCAGGTATACACAAAAAACAACAAGTAAAAAAAAAAAAAAATGTGAGAGAGGGGCGATATGGGAAGGGAGAGGGGAAAAAGTGCGACCGCTTCAAGTCCGCTTAACAAAAAGACTTTAGGTCGCTGTGAAATAATAAGTTTTAAATAACAACAATTGGAATAAGAAGAGAAGAAAAGCAAAAAAAAAAAAAGTGATACACAGTAGAAAAAAAGGAATAGCACACTTTGAAAAACAAAGAGAAAACAAAAAATAATAATTCATTAACTTGTTATACTATAGACTACAACAAACACATAAAAAAAATGTACAATGCAAATAGGTAGCAAAGTACACAAGATATATATAAAAAAGTAAGAAACTAAAAGAAAAGCATAAAAAAAAAAACATGAGGTTTTGGGCGCCATTACTCATTTTTTTCTGTTTATAAGACAACAAAAACTGATTTCGTTGGCAAATGGCAAAGCAAGAACTACGAGATCAACAACATCAAAAAAAAAGACTGACCCGGCAGGAAAGCAAAGGCAGACTACTATACTCCCCACTTCCCCATCATCTCCTTTTTTTTTGACTAATATATATATATATATATATATGAAGGAACCCAGCAAGATGCATAAAGACTTCGCTCTCTTTTTTTTTTTTACA
This sequence comes from Trypanosoma boissoni, assembly GCA_030849725.1. NCBI lineage: Eukaryota > Euglenozoa > Kinetoplastea > Trypanosomatida > Trypanosomatidae > Trypanosoma > Trypanosoma boissoni. The sequence goes on along the minus strand of JASANW010001429.1, from coordinate 130,280 downwards.
CACACAAAAACTTTAATCACGTAACGTAAATACGTCTAAGTGAAGTAGGAGAAAATTCTTCATGAGTACGAGGACAAACAACAACTTTTGATATATGATCACCCTCTCCTGTTTTCTTTATGCAGCTCTGCATTACCGCAGTTTTTGATACGATCGTTCCGTTCGGAAGGGCAATCGGGTGGTTCCCCCCAGTTCCACCATCCAGACATTCCATTGTATGATAGCAGTAAAACCGCGTGGGTCGTTTGATAAAGAGCACATCGTTGCTCCAGCGCTCCTCCGCCCTGAGAAGCTCTTCCGGACTCAGCAATACTCGCTCCCCCCTTTCGTCTCCAGAGGCCGGCGGCGAGTCGAGCGAAATCTGCTTTCGCAGGATTTCCTCAATGATGACCATCATCGCCTCATCAAACGCCACAGAGCCGGACTGTGTGTTGAGGTGGCTCGCTGGGATCAGCGGGACGGCCGCCTGTCCGGCGGCGGCAGAAGAGACCTGTCGCCTGAGGACCATCCGCTCAAAGTACTCGTCCTTCAGAAAGATCGCAGTGGCCAGCACGCGCGTGACAAGGTCCGGAAGCGCGCGTGGGGACTCGAGGAGCATCGGCTCACCATCCACACTGAGTTCGTTGCGCCGCTCCGACGACACGCACATGGAATGCATTTGCGAACCCAAAAGTACGGCCACACGGTGAAAGGACACCGCAGTTTGGTGGAAGCCCTCTACTGACATAAGTGCTGCCACGAGACGCATTCCTTCTTCATTCTTGCGCGCGTCGTGTTGCGCCACTGTTGCACTTCGTTTTGCGTCCCTAGGTTGGGGCTGCTGAGCGTACGGCTCTCCACCCTGGGTAACGGTATTGATGATAGTCTGCACAAAAGATGGACGGCGTGTTGCCTGCGGAAGGAGATACTGGGCAATGTACTGAAGAATGCATTGTTGGTCCGTACGGCCATCTCGAAAAATTTGAAGTAGTCGAATGGCGTGAAGATCCATGAGAAGATTAGACAACACATCATTCATTTGCTTTCCTCGTGTAGGGTTCAATCGCTCTATCACTGGAAGAAGTTTCTCTTCAGTGTATGCGATGGCCTCAAGTACAGAATGGCTCGCTTCGATACAATGAATGGCAATGTACTCTGGTGTTAAACTCAACATGGGAGATTTTTCCCCAGGATTAGTGACACCTAAAAACGGTGATGTAGTTGATGACGGTAGTAGGGAAGACTCCCGACCTTTATCTTCTACATTTTCACTTTGAATAGGTGGAAGGGGTGATAGTACAATAGATAAAAGCTTTGGGAACCAAAATAAAGGAATGCCATAGACATTTGCCACATGTTGAGCCAATTGGTAGTGCTCTGTCGCGATAAGATAGTCTACGATTTCCATCTCCATACAAACTCTCTCCCGCGTCATGCGGTAGTTTTCTGGGTTCAGGAGATATGGCACAGCGGGAGAACAGACATCATCAAATGGCCATTGAGTGGGCGTTGCACCACTTTCACTGCGTTTGTATTTTTTTGCTTTTGAGCTTAGCGGAGTGACAGGGGTGTGAGCTTCGAATTCCATGATGGGAGTCAAGCGCTGCAGCCGGGGAAGCTCACGATCCAGAAGAAATGTTGTTCTTTCAAGAAATGCACCATACTTGGAGCTAACTTCGGCAATGCGATTGGCAATCTTGTCCAGTGATCTAGCCGCTGCCAAATGGTTAGGCGTTTTCTTCTCACGAGTTACAAGCGATGCGAGAGCGGCCTTGACAGGCTGAACTTCACGGGATAGTTTCTGGAGCTGTCGCATGGTATCCACAGCATCTGCAGTGGCGCTATTCATTTTTCTTTTTCTTTTCTCCTTTGCGCTTTAACTAATTGGGAAGTACACAGAGCAGTGCGCACAAGAACGAACTGCTCCCCACTAAAAAAAAAATTTTTTTTTTCTTATGTTCTGATTTCAAATATAACTATGATCTTTCTTTTATCCCTATTTTCCTACGCAATCGCTTTCACCTCCTCCTTGTTCGTGTACCTATAACTATGTTTCCGTTGCCAAATACTTAATTGAGAAGACCTGAATGGAATGATAGGACACCTACTAGGTTACCACATCCAAAAAGCATAACAAAACAAAAAGTAGTAAGAAAAAAGAAAAGAGCCTAAATAAGAGTTTTTCTACATTGTAATAAAACAATGAATCATACCCCACGTCGTAGTACTGTAACATATATGACATTCGTTGCGATTTCCGCAGCTTATCTAAGACGCCACGGTGGCCAGTCCTCTGTGACTTTCTCTTCTGCTGTCTTTTATCAAAAATGACATATCTGTCTCCATCTCTCTCTCTCTCTCTCAAATTAATTGTAACGGGTTTATATCTTACTATGAAACAAAATATTTTCTTTTAGATTTCCTGATTCCCCAAAAAAGTAGCTCATGTTTCATCCAACTAATGACGTAGGTATGACGCTGTTGCGTTTCATTCTCTCTCCTTCCTTCCTTTTTTTCTTCATTTACCCGCCTTTTTTTTTTTTTTCCTTTCTCTTCCTTCCTTCCTTATTGTTTTGCACAATTCAATAAATGCATTTCTCTCCAAAATTTTAAGCGCTTGAAGCCGCACGAATAGCGTTAGAAATACCCACCTTCAGTTGTCGGAGAAGAGACTCCAGCATCATCACCTCATCCCCCGCCCCCGCTGCTGCGCGTGAGTTTTGTTGCTGCCAATCCGCCTCGCCCCCGGGCACATCGCCAACGCGGGAAACCTCCACGAGCGCCCCAATAGAAACATCCGGCGCAGGGCACATAGCCACTGCATCATTGGCTGCCGAAGTGTCGCGACGGGATTCGCCACCAGTGGCAAGAGCCGGTTGGGGGCTTACGACGGATTGATTGTTGGTGTAACTCTGGTCCATCATGAGACGCGTGTTGCTCACGCTAGACAGACTTACTTCCCCTTTTGTTACACTAAGATTTGCCCCGCGTGTATTTGGACCTTGTTTTAGTCCGCGCCATATGGGTGAGTCAGATGGCCCTAGTGTGGCGGACCTGGGAACACTTGTCCTCAGCACTCCGCTTGTTTCTCGCGGACAAGAGGACAGGCGCCCATCTTCCTTTGTGGACTGCTGCTGTTCCTGTCCCTTCTCCTCCTCCTTGTGTTGTTGAATGGCTGGATAGATAGTGCGGTTACTAATCGATGGGGCAGCGACGCTCCATTTTTGGCCGCCGCGCTGAACCCATAGGCCCTTTAGATAATCTGCGTGGAATGCCTTGCAGAGGTTCACCACACGCCGAGCACTTTCCAGTACATGCAGAATCGATCCCCCAGGCTTGGCAGATCGAGATTGAACTGACATTGTACGATCTACGACCACAAAGGAATGCAAAAGGAGAATAAGTCCTTGCATGGCGGTGAGATAAGGAAAGAAGTGTGCCAGACGCAATAATTGACCATTATAAATATTCTCCACGGTGGCAATAACTTGCTCTGTAATTGTTATTATAAGACCTCGACTGCTCAAATCGTTGCAGAGACGGGGAAGTACGTTTGATTCTTCTCCATCAGTTGCGCTAACACCGGTAACATCAGGACTTTTTGCATCACCCTGAAGGAGTACTGTAACGTTTTCTGTACGAACAAGAAACTGTACAAGATGCTGCACGGCCAAAGCAATGAGATGACGCTGCCTGTTTGACGGCAATGCCCCTGTGCAACCCACACCAGGTCCAGACATGGAGACTGTTGATATCGGCGCCTCTTCGTTCATTTCTGTCGCAAAAATAGGGCTCTCGACAAAATCCATTCGTGTAAGCACCAGTAGAAGGTCCGGGAGAGCAAAAGATCCAACAAGTGCGCGGCACGCATCCGCAAGTGAGGAGGACGCTATCCAGTTCAACAAGCCGCCAATTTCAGAGTATAACTCGAGTGTGAGAGAGTCAACATTTCTTCGTCTCGAGTCCCCTACAGGGGATGTAAGTACACTCTGAAACAGTGGTTGGTTCGCACGAACAAACTCGGCGATAGGAATCAGCACTGTCTCCGTGTCGCCCAGTTTTGATAAAAGCACATTAAACCATCTCATCGTTGACAAGAGGACATTTTTAAACACTTCACGGTACACCTCAGTGTGCTCTGTACCATAGTCGGAAACACCTGCAGAGGCAGTATTAGTGTACCCCAACGCTATGCGACCACTTGTTCTCCATACTTTCATCGCAATGCAGTTCGCAAGGGCTTTGGTTTCCACCAGTTGTAAGGCATGCTTTTCGGAAAAAACAGCAAGCAGATCAAACACAATTTGAATAAACCGTAAAACTGATGCCGCATCGGTACTACCATCAACAAAGAAAAGAGCAATAGCATCATCCACAGCACGAATAGCGTTGGTAACACATGCCATCATCAGTGGACTGGCACCTTCCCCGGAGAGCGGAACACAAAACATTTGGCATAGATGAGGAGAAACATGCATCAATTGAACCATCAACGCGAGGGCAGCCTGTTTGTTGTTACTGTTGTAGTGATTGTTGTTACTTGACGACGCCATTGAGATATCCTCTACCAAAAGATGAAATAGAGCAGTATGATACCGTTGAAGAGCAGTGTCATCCACGGCCACTCCTGGGGTTGTAAGGAATACCATAATCGCTGTGTAGAAGTGCTGCCGCGCCGTTGGCACACGTGAGCCACACTGCACAGTTGTCATAAGAAGTGCACGTAAAACTTTTTCCAAGTTACGCAATGAACGTACCGGGCCTGACTCTGTGCGATTCACAACAAGTGATCCTGTCATGTCTCTTTTGCGACTGGAACGATTGGCTGCCTCCAAAGAGAAGTTTGTCGTGCATGGCAGCTGCGATGTCCGGGTGAGTAACAAGTTAGACCCTGCCGGTGGCACAACCAATGCCGTCGTTGATAGATTGGGCTGTACCTGCAACGCACAAGAAGTTTCACCGGCCGCAGCACAATTGCCATTGGACATATTTGCGTCGAAAGAATAACCATTTCCAGTTGCGGAGGTGGTAACAAGAGCTCCTTCCTCAAGGGTCTCCTCACTACTTATTTTGAGACTCAGCTGCACTATAACCGTAGAAAGTGTTTGACTGAGTCGGTGAACAATTTGCTCCTGCGCCGCAATGGTAAGAGGTGTGGTCATCTGTACACAGTCAAGCATGGATTGTGCAAAACACATCAAACGCTTACAAGTAATAGCATCAATAAGTGTTACGGCTGTGCTAACGAGGCTACACCATCCATCGATGAATTGCACTGCCCCTGCGTAGGCTTCAAGACATTGATTGGCCTTAACAAACACGGTAAGTTTTTCAAGTAACTCTGGCTCTGTAAGGGGTCTATGATTGTTGACGTTACTTTCCTTTTGAAATGCCTCATAAAGCAACGGGATAGAGTACTGCGGGATATCGTCACTGGAACGATAAATGTAAATCTCCACTCCACCGGGAGCGATACAAGAGGCCGGAAACTGTGGAATGCACTTCAGACAAGATGACGACCACTGCGCAAAATCCTCCGCTGTCGCCGTATCCACTCCATCATGAGTTATACCTTCATAGGTAAGCCGCAGTTGTTGTTGTTCTTGCTGTTGCTGTGGGATCAAAGTTGAAGCACATGGCGAAGATTGGATTAACTTATGTATGAGATCGGCCATGTTAGAAAGTTGTAACAGTGGGGTGGGGCTGTTCAACTCCTGCGGAGCATTGGTACCAATGGAAATGACTTCTAGGGCCAAAAGTTTCATCACGAAGGCATACTTGCTCATCAGTTGCGGGGAGCACTGATTAGGACGAAGCGCATGAAGAACGTTAAACATATCTCCACTCCCTCGACTCTCCAACAGACGGTAAAGCGCCGTATTACCCAGCGATGGATTCGCATGAAGAAGGTAAAGCAGTTTAACATACTTGACAGCAATATGTGGGTGAGTTTCCTCGACGTATTTGCTATTTGCACCAGCGATGATAGGCTCAAGACAATGCCCCGGAAGAAGCTCCGACGCGGATCCGTAGAGTGGATAACCACAAAGCCATGAAGTAATGGTTATCGGCGGAGCCTGTGCATGCAGGATGAGGAGATCCATGATGAGAGACTTTGTCTCCACTTCCGCATGTGGCATCATGAGATGTACTTCATCTTGGTCAAGAATTGCGAGCATTGGCGGGACATGAATAATTGGACTATTTACCATCTCAGGACGCAGTGCTGTGACAAAGGGTGTGATAACAGCATCTAACACATCGGGTCGACCAAACCATAACCGTGCAACTTGGTTCACTGTGGGTTGTGGAATTAGCATCAGTAGCTGCAGTGCTTTGTTCGCCAAAAGACTATCCGCGGACGCGCCTAGTGGCAGTAGTTGTGCGGCTAGCTCGCGATTGTTTGCAGTACGAGCGTCAAAAGTAAAAAGGCTCTCTAGTCCCTGGTCGCGCTTCACCGTAATCGCTGTTTTGAGCATTCCTAAGCTCTGCCGCACGGCCGCACGTTGGTGGCTCAACATTTCATTAGGTGCAGTAGAGGATTCACGTATAATTTGCAACGCCTCTCCAAGTACATCCGATGGGGCTTTCGAACAGGCCATGACAACTGCAAAAGGAACAATGGTTTCACCGCCAATGCGTAGCGTGAGTGCGCGGGACAGTACGGCAGCAGCCTGCGCGGCAACTGTGTAGCGTGCGCTATCCGTCACAAAAAAGCGACGAAGAACACCACGGTAAATATCCTCCGCAACGAAGCGAACGATATTGACATATGTTGGAAGGTGTCCTATTTCAGGCACGTGGTGCTTTAGCAGCACAAGAATGAGATCAAGAACACCAATAGTAATTTCATATGTGCCATGGTGACACTCGTAAAGGCAGTGTCCAAACAATGAGCGCTTTTCAACAGTTATGGCCATTTCTGTGTCATCTCCTTGTGGTGACCCACTGCTTTTGCTAGTTTCGCGTTGGCTTTGAAGCAGGTTGTTGTCGGTGAGAAAATTCCACACAGAAGCAGCCTCTTTGTAGTTTGTGACAAGCGAGCCAATAAGCGAGAGTACACGTCCAACGACAAATTGTGAAAGTCGCGACGCGTATAGAAAGTCAAGTGCAACATTCAGTCTCACATAATTGCTCACAGATACACTCAGACGCGGATGTATGGCAAACTGTCGCAAAAGAGCAAACACGCTCGACACAAAGGTTTGCTGCTGGGCAAGATGATATTCCGCCGTGAAGTGTCTGTGCCGCGTCACCTGCGTACCTGAAGCGCCAATGAACCCACCGCTTCCGTTAGCGGAGACGGCGGCGGCGGCGCCTGTGGAAAAACCGTTTGCTGTTGACTTATTAATTGCCGGCATCGAACCGGCAATGTCCAGTGAAAGCAGCGAGGCAGCTCGAATTCTTCCAACCGCTCCGCAGCCCGTGCACTCCTGTGCTTGACCAATGAGCGAGTTCCACTGCAGTTCCTCGCAGTCCAACTGCATCTCGCCAAAAAGCGTGGCGACGCGCTCCGTGTAGCACGGATTCCTACTAATCATCGAAAGAACGTCGAGAAATGCGGAGACATTTTTTAACGTGTACGGCTCCCACAGCCCATGGGGCTGCTGTGTGTCAAAAACAGCTCGCATGTGCGTCACACAATTCTTAAATAGAAAAAATGTAACCGAGCAGTCAGCGTCCACGTCTGGGTTCAGAACTGACGGAGGCAAATTCTCCAGGCACACAGTAAGGGCCTCCAGCAGATGCGTAGTCTCAAAAATAAGTACACCACGCTGCTCACGCGTTTGCGCCGTGCTGTGTTGTTGCAGTTCTCCCGTTGCAGAATGATAATACCGAGTGTGGCGTGACGTAGCTATTTCATCCTGAAACGCATCAACGTCGGCACGCTTCGCATCTTCGGCGCTCTGTCGCTCTTGGAGAAACTGCCTGTAAGACCGCACGTCAATATCTGCAACGTGCTTGATCGCAGGAAGCATTTCGTCAAACATATACGCAGCGATTTCAAAAGGCGCAATGTATATGACCTCTGCAGGCACGACGAGCATTCTGCCGGAAGGGGCAAGACGTACCATGTGACGCATCGCCTTTCCGCGAAGCTTCACCCCTGACACATGCACGCGATCACCGACGAGCGCTTCAACAGCCTTGTCCAGTCCGCGCTCGTCACGCCGGCCACAGAGAAAGACACCGAGTCCGAGCAACACAATACTGACAAAACCTTCGGCTATCTTCAGCCATGGAGGCGTCGCCGTCCCACTGGGCACCGAGCCGGCACTCGCCTCATGGCGGGCAAATGAGAGCGGCGCCGCCTCTCCGCGGGGTGCCTCAAGGCGGCCCAGCAGCTTCGCCACAATGGCCTCCACGTCTGCAGCAATGCTTGTGTGGAGAAGCGCGTTTTTCTGCGGCTGTCCCGTCTCATCTCGCAGCTCGCGCCAGACGGCGAGGGCATTCACAATGGACATGGCGACAAGCCACGCAACCGCGCTGATCTCCGCAGCGACCGGCTGCTGCCGGTACGCCGCAAAGTCTGCGATGCCATTGTGCGCAAGCCGTCGCACCTCCTCCACAAGCACTTCAAGCAGCGCGCAGAGCTCCCGCACGAGTGTCTCTGGCATTTGAAAGTGCCGTGTGAACAGCAGCAGGCACTGCGCGCTCAGCAGCGTGGCGCTTGATTTGCCACGCGGTACGGGCACCGTGCCATGGCCAGGCGCGGAGAGCTCTGCGCGAAGAAATTGCGCAGTGCTCGCGGCACTCGTTGCGGCAACAGCAGCAGTGGCGGCGTTTGCGCCCGGGAGACGCTCCACATCGTCGCAGAGCACAAGAAGACTTAACAACGCGCGGGCCGCCCCAACGTGATCGGCCGCACCGCCGCCAGCCGACTGAAAGGGAGTGGCGAAGTGTGCCCGTATATCAGCGGAAAGCGCAGTGCTCACGCGCCCTTCTCGGCAGGCACTGCCGATTGAATGAATAAGAGCCACGGCAGAAGCGGTCATAGGGAAATGGAGGCAGCAAAGGGCTACACAACGCGACTAAATTTGATAAGTGCACCTTCTCTTGTCACCAATTAATGCCTTGTACTCCGCCCGCTTCTTTTTTTTTTTTATGTGTGTATGAGTTTGCGTGCACCTCTTGGACCTTCGTTTGGTCTGTATCCACAAACAATAAGGTGTATTTGCTCTACAGCGTCCTATAAGAAGTGTATACCTGTAAAGAAACAAGAATTACAATTCCAGACACACACACACACAAAAAGAATAACCTTTTCTTATTACCTCAAGCGTGCAGCGAAGAAAGAGACAGAGGGGAAAAAGGACACATTCCATGGGTAGACGTTTTACACAAACACATGCACGCAGGGAGAAAGAGAAACAGGAAAAAAAAAAAAGTACAAGAAAAAAAAAATACCGAGGAGGTAATCGAGAAAGCATGTATAAACTCATCTAGACACTGCATAGACCACATTGCCACTTTTCTGTGCATCTAACTAAAGCAAAAATAGGAGAAAAAAAAAAAACCCTCGCATCAGTCGCAAGTACGCCGTTTTCGCAGTAGCCGTTCGATTGTGTCTCGCAGCTCCTGCACGACTGCCTCTCGCCTGTGCAGCTCTTCCTGCGCCTTTGCAAGTCCGTCGCGCTCCGCGTCCAACTGCTCTCGCGCCTCCTCTGCGTTCTCCATCATCCGCTTGCGTTCCCGTTCAATCTCCTCCACACGCCGCGTGGCCTCTTCCCCCCTCGCGTCCAACTGCACCACGCGCTCCTCATCCGCGCGCAACTGCTCCGCGCAGCGCTGCGCCTCCTCTGTGCGCCGCTGCGCCTCCGCCCGCAGCGCCGCGTTCTCCGCCTCTGCGGCGGCAACGGCATCGCGCAGCGCCGAAAGCGAACCGCGCGACTCGAGCTCCGCCTCTGCGCGCGCCACGCGGCCGCGCTCCTCCTCGAGCACTCGGGCCTCGCGGGCCGCACGCTCGCGCCTGTGGCGCCGCACACGGCTGATGTGGCTGGTGAAGTAGTAGTGGCGCAGGTCGTGGCTCTCCTGCGGCACCGGGTCACCCTCGTAGTCGTCAAAGGTGACGGCGTTCGTGCAGTAGAACTCAAGAGCGCCGCGCTCCAAGTGCCGCATGTCCGCCGCCTGCTGCGCAATCTTTGCGCGCATGTGTGAGAGCTGTGCCTGCGCCTCGGCATGTGCGGCCGCGGCGGCGCTCTTTGCGGCGGTGCGCGGCGGGTCGGCAGCGGGACGACCGGACATAGCGAACCGACCAGGGGGCATCGACAAACAACACACAACTCAAATAATAATGGGTGAAAGAGAGAGGGAATGAGAAAAAAAAAAAAAAGCGAGAGTGCGAAACAAAGCAGAGAATCCACTACAAGGTATTTTATGAGCAAGGATACTCGTCCTCTTAAAAAAAAAAAAAAATAACTTACAAAACGCAGATAAGACAAACAACAACAACAACACCCTATAGTCTTCATTGTATAACTTGTATACTATTCCGCGAACCTTTGAGAAAGGAAAAACACTACTGAAGCACTACTCTCGCTCAGCGTCAAGGACCCACTGAGTGCTTCTCTCGACGCGGAGCACATTGAACGGCTCTCCAGCGAGGCATCGCAACAGTTTCCCGCCGTGCTGACGAACTTCGGAAGAAGAGCACATATTAACAAACTCACTCCACGAGACATGATGCAAAAACTCTGCCCAAGTTACAATACCAGAGGAAGGGTGCGGAAAGGCGCTGAGACTGTCAGAGTTAAAGCGGAGGATACGCATTTGCTCCATTTCGGCACAGCGATCACAGCGTTCAGTCCCTAATGGTGCAGCATCATCGAGTTGCGCTTGCATTTTAATAGGATCTGCAAAACTTAACGTTCGTAGAAAGTGTTCCACAGCAACAACACCGTATTCTCGTATTTCACGATCGCTCACTCGAGCAAAGAATACACTCCACTGCACTTGTCTAGCTAAAGCTATAATACCTTCTCGGGATTGGTTACTCATTAAGCGCCAAGTGCCACTGCCGCGTCGGCTATTGCTGTCACGATTTTTTCCACCCAATACGCTTTGGCTACTGATGGCGCTATTGCCGTGGAGATGTGCCTCACTATTACTGTTACACAATAAGTGAGCTTCGGGAAGCATAAGAGGCGCATCATCGCTAAGTAACCAATTATTCTCACCTTGAATATTAGCAGAAGCAATTTCATGCATTTCCTTAGCATGGCGCTTTTCATCCTCAACAAAGCGTGCCTCTGTCCGTCGCCCAACACGGGATTTTTTACGGTCAATAACTGTGACAACAGAGGAAGAAAAATAACCCTGTAGAAGATCTGTTACAAAGCTACGCATCATATCAAGTCCAGCAACATGCAAAACATTTGACGTTTGTTGAAGAAGTTGATACCTGTAGTAAGAAGCATACAATGTGCCGAGTAACCAGAGAGTCTCATATACACCACGTTGTTCAACGCGACGCCACACAAATCGCGCGTCCTTCACAGAGCGGATGAAGAGACTTAGGTAACCAACACGCTCCCAAATCGGGTCGTTCCGCGCCCAGGGCGACCGGTAAAGCGAGATGGATACCATCACCTGTTCAATAAGGAGGTGACTCATAAAGACAACACGTGATTTCCATGCCTCACTTGTCTTTACCCGCTGCTGAATGCGTTGAGAAGACATCAGTTCTTCTAGCCATGGGCATTGGGCGGTATGCTGAGGCGATGTTCTGGCAACAAGATCAGTGTTTCCTTGACTTCCACTACCGTAGCCAAGCGCCCCACGCAGCTCTTCCCAAAACCGCATCGCATGAAAAAAAAGCGAGTCCTCCAAGTGTACCTCAAGCGAAGTGAGATTTACCATAACATCCTTAAAGTACATCACAGGTGTTGTACGCAGTAGCTTTCGTACAACACGAACTACGACCGGTTTCGAGTCCAATAATTGTGCCACAACACGTTCTTTGGCATCTGGCCGCTCGTTGTCAAGCTGTGCAATGAGGAGACTAGCCTCAAACTTTTGTTCGTCGTCACCACCACCGTCAGCCTCTGCTGATTGAGAAAATGATAAAGAAAGAGGCTTCACAGAAAGTAATACAAAGTCTCCCCTTGTGTCGGATAGAAGCGTGTATATGCTATCGATTTGAACTTGAAAAAAACACTGAAAATACGGCAACGAGCAGAACTCGTCAATGGTATTCTCAGTCGTGACACTTATAGCACAGCTTGTGCTGCCGAGTCCCCGCACCCGAACATAGAGCACTTCGCCACCCGGTAGGCGTAGTTCCTGCTGCAGCTGTTTCCCACGCTTCACCACTGCCTGTGGGTCAAAGTTTATCACCACCGGTACCCGCTTCCGCAGAGGGGCATCCGCAGCCCACAGTTCCATCACAGGCGGAGACTTTATATCCTCCCACACAAAGCTCCGCGTGGTGCGCGGGTACACAACAGAGGAGCGAGGCACATCAAGCTGCCGCACGTAAACAGTGTATCGTGTGCGGTTCTCCACCACATACGGCGGGCGTTCAGGTTTTGAAAGAACCACACACATGATACTGCTGCGACGATAACATGATACCATCAGCACTTCTGATGCCGCGCGCGTGACGCACTGTTTATCATGAACAGTTATAATTTTTTCATCGGGATGTGATTCCTCTTTCCAACCAGTTGTCCTGCTTCCTGGCACAATCGTTTCATATCGGATATTGAATGCCCTATCACACAGCTTGTCGATAAGAAGAGGTAAAGACCACTCACTACGACATACAGTTGTTTCTTGCTCAGGCATTTCAACTTGAATCGCATTCTCCAGACTTGCATCACGGCGAGAGAGGTTCAGAATATGACTATCATCCGGTGCAAGGACTTTCGGTAGCGATGAAGCACCGTGGCCAGCGCCATCATGGGTCCCAACATGGCATTGTCGAAAGGCCAGTGGTCGGTCTGTGCGGTTCACAAGAATCCATCGGGGGCGCAGTGTAATACAGCGTGTGTCCTTCATCGGACCACCGACAAACTCAACAGTGTATGAAAGTGAAACGCTCACATGTTTCGTAAGGACACAGTTGACAATGCCGCACTCATTCAGTGTACCAATGAGCACCTGATCCGACCACCGTGTCCAGCGCAAAAGGCCATTTGAGGAGTAACGCCCAACACGCAAATATAAAGCAGCTTTCTCACCAAGCTTTGCTATTCGTTCACTATTCAGAAGAAATTTTGCGCCGCGAGCACTCACTGGCGGAATGCCTTCGTCGCCCCACAAGCCTGCTATCAATGACCCTTTACGCACATCGGCGAGTTGAATACAATGAGAAGTCTTGTTTACAAAGCAATACGGGCACCAAATGGTCACTTCCCGTGGTTTACTATAATCCAAGTGTAAAATGAGAGTTGCACCATGTTGATCCTTAAGTGTGATTGTTCGCCCCCGCGCTCGCTTATTCGCGGAGTGCACCAAAACCGGCGTTTGAGGTTTCATGCTACACGAGTGACCGATAGGCTCGTTATTTGGCTGGAAGAGAAACACATTCATATAGATTTCAAGAAGCGGATTAACTTGCACAATAGAACAACGTTCTCCAGAGTCGATGCGAAGCGTGGTAATCTGCTCGTAGTAATCTAAAACTCGAGAGTCAAAAAGAGCGCGCTTCTTAGTTTTCACATGGTGATGCATCAACCCAACTTCAATGGGAAGACTAGTACCATTTATGATAAATAAAGGCGCTTCAAGAGTCACTTTGCAGTCAGGCAAGGTAGATGTACCCACGCAACTTCGAGGAGCAAAACGTAAAAAAAAGAAAACCGCCCGCTGGAATGAAGACCCTATTGCACTAGACTCATGCTCTATTTGTTCTTGCCGTTGTGATTGCGGATGCGGATTTTCCCTTGTGTTGTCTCTTTTTGTGGTTTCCTTGAACTTGCAAAGCCCAATAAGTGTTTGACCATAAAGGTGCGGGAGCATATCGTAACTCAAACCAATCGCACAAGACTCACATGCCTCATCAGTGAGTGGCGTAAAACAAGCGCGATGCCGTAGTCCATCAATAGGAACAGTAAAGTTTTCACCAGGATGAATAATCCGTACTCCATGGACCTCAACAGGAAACGGCAATTCATTGTAAAAAGCTACGTTTGTGCGAAAACACACCAACTTTTGTCCACCGGAGATTGAGATATCCACCAAGACATGGCTGCTCATCATGCCTGGACCAAGGCGCACAAGATGGCGTCCAACTTTTGATACAGTTAACAATTCCGCCTCGTGACGCATGGATACTAACAACGCGTGCTGTGAAGCGGGTAATTCTTTACCATCAGTACGCGGAAAATTAAACTGCACACTTTCGTGTTCCGCAAGGTTTATTGGTGAAAGCGGGTTTCCATGCTCGTCCTTCTGCGCAAAACTTACATGTATATTTTTTCCAACATGCTGTGTTATCTTATACGTAAAGAATTCCAGCTTCGATGCCGTGTAACCAGCAAGCGGCTCCCGGGCCAACGTGTCTTCGAGGCGTTTCTTCAGCAGCAACACGCGACGCACAGTGTCGCCGAGCATCGTAGAGAAATGCAATCGAATGGAACGTGCATGAATCCCAAGACGCAACGACCCCTTACGCTGCATGACATCCTCCAGTGAGATATTCGGCTCGCGCCGTAGAACCACGTCGAGGAAAACAGGCTCGAGCAATGCGCGCCACGATGAGGAGATGAAGTCATAGTAGGTGACACTCCATGTGCTTGATACATGGAGTTTGAGCGCATTTCCATCTTTTATTGCTGTTGGCGTCGCGATATCTTCGACCCGGCAGCGGAAAAGTGGAATTTCAACATTTGTGCTGTCGTCAATAAGGTCAAGAATTATATAGCGGAGATTGAAGAAAAAAGACGTTTTCCCTCCTCCAGCGCGGGCCTGCTGACCTTTGAGATTCTGCTTTTGTCCCTCAACTTCTTGATGCTCTTTTCCCGCAACACGAGGCAGTGAAGCGTGGCGACTGGCGATGCCTTGCATATCGTCCAAGAGCACATTTGTTTCTATATGACCAAGTGCCTGCTGCGCCTTTTGAACTGTACGCCAACAAAAGGATACATCGCCGTATCGCAGCCGTATCTCGACACCACGGGGGCAAATCACTTCGACACGCCGCTGCTCTCCCTCTCTCTGTGTACGAACAGTGAGTGCCCATTCTGACACAAGCGTACTTTCCTCTACAACAGCACCGTGCGCGTCAAGGTACTCGCAGCGCACACCAAACTCACTCAAAGCAAAAGTCCCTGTTTCCTTGACAAGATTGTTAGTGTGTGTGGATTCTACTCGTGCAGACATCTCGGCCTGCAGAACAAGCGATCGGGTGGGTTGATTCTGCGTTTCTGTTGTTGTTGTTCCTGATTGAGCCGCCTCACCAGGAATTGTAATCAGCAGCACAACTTCGCCGTCAATGCGCCCAAGCACAAAAGGATCCTCACCCTCACACGTATTCACTATCGCAGAGGCTGTGTTGGCATTGGCCTCATTTGAATCCCTGTCCTTTGATGTACTCAAAACATTCATCTTTTCTGAGTGGCTCATAGGCCCCGTTACAACTTCCTCCCCTGCCTCGTTGCTGTTCGGATTGTCTAACTCTGTTGGGACGCCGGGGAACACAAGATTAAGAGTGGATTCCACCACTACGTACGATCCATTTCCAGCGACCATGTAGTACTCCAGAGCCTTTCCGTGTAAGTGAATGCGAGCATTGATGATGCGCAGTGTGATTCCCTCATCAAGCAAAAGCAATGGTGATCCCCCATCAATGAAGTGTATTTCATTACCATCACCGTCAATAGTAATGTAATTGTACGACCCTGTAGCACATACATGCACTTTTTTGCGGTTGGAAAGTACCAGGCGTTGACTAAGTGTCACATCACTGTCAATGCGTTTCACCTCATGCAAATGATACTCAGGTAGCACAATGCGTTGGTACGGCTCGAAAAGTGTTTTCAGAGCTACGAGTACGGTTTCCGTCTCGAGAAACACCACCACACGACCCAGCCGCACATTTATATTCTCTTCCCGCTCTGTTACATGAAGTGAAACCGAAATAAGGCCGTCGCTAGATATCTCAGTGTCATTACCCTTGTCAGATCCAGAATTGGTGATGGGAAGAAGGCTGAGAAAATGTGCGCGATTATCCACGCCGACAATGACAAATGCTGCAGTAGCAAGAACATACTTCAAAGTAGACTCTGCTGGTCCCTTTTCCCCCGGGTACACTACACAATTGGCACTACGCTCTGTGGAAGGATTTGAAATATATAAGGCAGACATTTCTCCAACGGAGACCACAACACCTGTGCTCTCTTGTAAAACACGTAAAGTGAATGACTCACACTCTGAACGCAGTCGCAACCCGGACGATTGTCGCTTCTTAGCTTTCTTTTTGCCTTCAGCGGTATCTGACGAGTCCCACAGTGCAAATGAACTTCTAACAAGCGAGGAACTAAAGGGCAAAAATGCACCCATGTCACCAACAAACTCACCGGATTTGCCTTGATCGACAATCTCACTATCGGCGGAAGCAGCCTCCTCCGCATACTCCTCAAGTCGCCACGCAATACTGCGCAACATGAGTTCATACAAATACATATGAACATTAATGGCTATGGCATCCACACGTATATTTACATCCCATATGCCGTCTGGCTGCCGGCGTCCTGTAAAGCGCGCACCCATCGGCTTTGCAACATATGATGCGTCACTTTGCATTGATTTCACGCACGCCCCAGTAATCGAGACGCGCAACTCGCCACCTGCCGTGTCACGAGCAATTGTTGCACTGCCTAAATTGTACACAACGCCACTACCAATGACAGGGCTGTCGGAAGAGAAATCGGCGTGCTCGGCGATGACAATGCAGGGTGTATGAATTGTAAAGCGGACACGTTGATCGAGGAGCGACGGGGACTCGGGATATGATAAGGCCCCAGCGCGTGCCGCCGCACGCTCTTCCATGTACGCGCAAATCCATTGCAAGTGCCGGCACCCACATCTCGTAAGAGCCGCACGGACGGCATACAGTTCTCGTGCGGGCGGCAGGAGAAACCATAGAGACGCAAGTGAACCAGTGAGTCCACTGGACGCTGTTTGCTGCATTTCAAAGAGCTTTTTTGCATTATCGGCACTCGTGTCACCGTCACTGCCGCAGAGTGAGTGATTGCCGCGCTGTTTGCAGAACTGTGGAACGACAACAGGGCGCAATGCAAAGCCGCCGTCAGATGAGTCATCGCTAATGACCATTCCATTGCGCACAATGCCGTCTACCGCAATGGACCATGCGCGGTCTGCGCCAAATTTACCAGAGCTTGAGTGTATCACACTTTCCTTTAAAGATGCGACAAAGAGGGGAGATACGTGGCAACAGTGCCTGCGACGTCGGTAAGGGTTCAGTTGAGGAATGGAAAGGTTTAGCATGTGCATAGTGAAGTGATGATCGGTTGTAAAATCTTGACTTTCAGGACTTGGTGTGGGAGGGATGACCCCGGGGAGGCGAGTTTCCCAAGGCGCTATACGCCTAAAAGCGTTTGTCACACGCAAACTAAGTAGTGTATCGCGAAGATTGTACATACACAATGGCAACAGCCACAGATCCACAGCAGAAACTGTCACATTGCTTGAGACTCCTTTTTCACCACCTTTCATCGACACCAAATACTTTGAACAAAGAGCAGTAGTGCCTGTGTCACCAATATGCTCACCTTCTTGATTATCGCAATGTAGACGCATAAACCTAAAGGCATTCTCTGGGACCTCGCTTGGGTGTCTGCGAAAGAGTGCGTGACGTCCCGCCCGCCTGGAGAGATGCCATGCCCCCACTTCGCCCACTTCACATGCAGTGGCAAACGAACCATCTGGAGACCAATCCAATTGCACAGATAATCGCTCAATCACAACTGCCTCATCTATGGCATTTGTCTTTAGCCACATGGTTGTGGAAACATCGGGGCCGTCTGGATCAATACAACAACGCATCTGCACCGGGTCGTTCAGACGTAAACACAGATATGGTACGTCAATGTTCCACGTTGTCGACTCCTCCACGCCGAATTGCGCAGCTGCAAGATAAAAAGGATTCAGAGACATGTTGCGCGGTGCAAAGTAACCTTTCCACGGCTCCTGAATAAAATTCCCATACATCCAGTCAAGCAGTAGCGCCAAGTGGTGCGTTGTGCCGTGAAAAACAGCGTCCGTTGGAAAAGAAATGCTAAAGCGACGCGGACGTGTGGTGTTTCCCCACATGTCATGACGGAAAAGCTCCCATACAAAGTCCAGGCAAAGATCTATACCAC
The DNA here is from genome assembly GCA_030849725.1 of Trypanosoma boissoni. NCBI lineage: Eukaryota > Euglenozoa > Kinetoplastea > Trypanosomatida > Trypanosomatidae > Trypanosoma > Trypanosoma boissoni. The sequence continues at coordinate 111,975 of JASANW010001429.1, read as the reverse complement.
TCAGCAGCATCACTTTTTCCTGTGATGAACGCGCCTCCAAAGACAATTGCCGCTCCTTAAGTCCCCATACATCCATTCCAGTCAGCGCAAGTTTAGAGATTGAACGCACTGCACGCACGGGATCTCCTCTTGTGCGGTCACCTTCCCACGACAGTTCATCGTGAAAGCTGATATGATCGGTGCGAGCCCAGAGCTGCGTGCCGTCACCACCCGCACATGGCTTGTGCGGCAGTTTCAGCATAACGTGCGTGAACTGTACGTGCCGATGCATAAGAAACCACGAAAAAGGCGCAGGTGGCGCATCCGGTTGTGGCCACCGCAGTATAGGACCACCCGCAATGTATGGCCGTCGCCAGACCAATGCCGCCGCACGCGAAATAACACCGCGTGAGAGTATCTCGAGCAAATCCCACAACTGTGCTTGCCAGTAGATGAGGGAAAGATGCCCACCTGATAGAGAGAGATAATGTGTGTAACGAAACCCACACAGACCGGCATTCATACCAAAGTCTTCCAAGGATAACACAGACGGCAGACGATCAATTGTGTAGTTTAGCCTTATGTACGGGCAACATGAGGCTTCCTTTGCTTCTGTTCTCTGTTGCATGGATTCCTCAGGGACTTCTCTCCAGGCGGGTGAGAGGACCTCCACACCTGACATGAGCAGCCGGGGCTGTCGCAACACAAGATACGAATCGCTTTGGCACTCTGCATTACGCCAACAGAGACTGGCTGCATTGCCCTTAATCACTAAAACTGGACCGTCTACCGCGTCTCCTGCGCGCTCAAAGTCATCGGATGGGTAATAAAAAGCAAATACTATACTGTCGGCCACAGCGTGAACACTATGACGCAGTAGGGCGCCGTGCGCAGGATTTGAGCGCCACTCCTGTTCTGCTTCATGTGTGTCGCATTGTGACACCCACGCAACACACCGGAGTTGGACACTAGTGAAGATCTGGTTTGTCAAAATACCCACAACGTCCCAAAGCATCTCCATCGCTGCGACGAGTTCGCTTGTCACATTGAGGTGGAATGTGCTGTTTGTTACAGCTATTTCAGTGAGTTTGCACGAGGCGTGGGGATTGGGGCGGGGGCGCAAGCGAAAGTCAAAAATAAAGGTCGCTAAGTCACCACTGCCAGCGCACGGCACGGTATCTACAAGAACTCCGCGTTGCTCCTGTAAACAGTTACCTAACGCCATCAGTGAAAGCCTTGTGGAAACAAGACGAAAGGCTGTCTCGCGTTCCTGATGCACATATGAAAAGCGGGCAGTCTTAAAGACTAATTCGTAAGTAAGTGCTTCGCCATCGTCGACTTCGTCAATGATTCGCATTGTGAACTGCGGCATAGAAGCGTCAACCAATAGCACACACGGTTTCCCCATATCTCTTTTAGCCTTTTCTCCGATTCCCCTACCATTATAACACTTGTGATCAACATCCTCAGTTATTTCACCTTCTCCATCATCACTGTTATTGAAGTCGTCCGGTGGGATGGCGAGAGTGTGGTCCTCTATTTCATGCGTTTCAATGTCCAACGCGAGTTGCCGTGCTTCTTCCTCTGTACGGCAGCGCAGCACCACACGACCGCACGGTTTCGTATGCGAGGCGGAACGCACAATGGCGAGTGCGTCACGCAGTGCCGAAGCCTCGCCTTCTGCACTCGAGACACAAATCTGTTCGACAAGTTCTTCAAGTAACGTTACGTTTCCGAGCTTTTCGATGCCAACCGCGTCGCTGAGCAAACACCTCGCTTTTGTAATCCCATTACGCACATCATGTGGTGCACCACCTGATTCAATGAAGATCTCCACTTCACGCAAGTCACTACTTCTCAGCGCAACATGCACGTGATTGGAGACGAGTTCGACATTATGACTCGAATACATTGGCCGCGAAGCGTGATAAATGATAAGAAGACCTCTGCTCACCTCCACACGGCGAAAGGTTTCTGTGTCGAGTGGCACCTCCGCGCACTCTGCATAAAACAACGCTTGACTTGTCTTGATACCTTCTTCAGGCTCCACAGCGAATTGCTCGTCCACGGCAATCAACTGTGCGAGAAACAAAGATTCTTTAATAGGGCTATCCTCGTCATAATGCCAATTTTGGTCACTCGCCGATGCGCGCTGCGCAAGTGACTGACAGAGATCCGCAACGAGTGAGAAGGAGGTACACAGTACAGAAAGACTGCGACGTGTGATGTCGAAACAGACCGGATCTTGTGCGTCAAGATTAACTTCAATAAGAGGTATATTTAAGGGACGACAGCGCGCGGACACAGCTTTTCGAAGTTGCAACGAGACTTGACAAAGAGAAAGAAGTCGAAACCACTGCGCGCCATTGCCGCCGTGTCGGCAGTCAACCGCGGCACCCGCGCCAACGGTGCAATAAACATAATTCACCCAGTCGTTATGCTGGTCGCCAAAGACAGCAACTCCAACATCCGATTCTTCCTGTTTTTTCCGTTTCCGTAGCTGTTGTTGCTGAAATATGCGGCGTCGCTTTTCCAACTTACGCACAGGGTCGTTGCATACTTTAAGATGTGGAATTGTTAGGCGACTCGCGCGAGTGTCATCTTCAGCAACATAAATGCGCATATCTGTTACCACAACTTGCCAGCCAGAGCAAAACTCACGCTCCACTGCTATTGCAAGTGATGCACCAACATCCCGAGCGGTATTCTGCACTTCGCGAGAAAGCATTGGAGTAGATGAATTTTTTTCAACCCGTTGCTGTACTCTTTGATAACAACGAGTAAGTTGCGAATCCGGCAAGTATTTGGATCTAAAAAATGCAAAGCATGCCCGAATAAATGGTACATTCAGATTACAGTCCATGGGACTAAATCGAAGTTGCAGTTCATTCGGTATAGTTCCCATACTCATGTAGTCAAAATTGGATTCACCGTTCTCTGCATCCATTCCTCGGTTGGGGCGATGACATAGTGTGAGCTCCACTGCAGGCTCCGCATCCCCGCTCTCACTCTTTCCCACGCGTTCCTGAGCGCTCCGAAGAACTTCGACAACGGCCGACTGACCTTTCAAATGCGACTGCACATCGAATGCTGCGAGACGCAGTTGTGCATCGATGCGGCGACTGGCCGCGCAAGACGCTTCAATCGCGACACCATTCATCGCAAGCACTGCAAAAACGCCACTGCCTTTTTCCCGCACTTCACGCAGTGTGAGCTCCATATCCCCCACAGAAATCACAGCATGCCACCTTGCCCCTGCGCGCCTCCGTGGCGCTGCTTCGGAAAGGTCTGGCACGTCGTCAGCCGCAAATCCAAATTCGCGCGCGATGGCAATGCGCTGCGCTTCGGTCCACTGCTCCGCCGTGACGAGCCGCAGTGCGGCGTCGAGCTCCTCGCGCAGAGACACGTCCACCTCCTCCGCATTGGGCCCTCGTCTCCGCCCCGCCGCCGCCGCCGCCGCCGCCGCAGCCCACGCGAACCAACCCGACCCTGAGGCTGACCCTGACCCTGAGGCTGAGGTTGGGCCTGAGGCTGAGGCTGGGCCTGAGGCTGAGGCTGGGCCTGAGGCTGAGGTTGGGCCTGAGGCTGAGGCTGGGCCTGAGGCTGAGGTTGGGCCTGAGGCTGAGGTTGGGCCTGAGGCTGAGGTTGGGCCTGAGGCTGAGGCTGGGCCTGAGGCTGAGGTTGGGCCTGAGGCTGAGGCTGGGCCTGAGGCTGAGGTTGTGCCTGAGGCTGAGGCTGGGCCTGAGGCTGAGGTTGGGCCTGAGGCTGAGGTTGGGCCTGAGGCTGAGGTTGGGCCTGAGGCTGAGGTTGGGCCTGAGTCCTGCAGCGCCTCCTGCGGCATGGCGCCGCTGGCCGAGGCGCGGCGGCGGGCAACAACGATCTCACGCTGCGCGCGCTCAAGGCGCGTGCGGCTGTACGCGAGCCGCCGCGCGAGTTTGATGGAGTCGAGTGGGAGTTCCATCTCTAACTCGCGCAGTCGTTCAGTCTCGTCGGGCGTGAGTGGCGCACACCACGCGGCTCCCGTAGATTCCCCGTGTACACGCTTGAAGAGTGCAGTGTACTCATCCCGCGCGCTCTTGAGGCGAATGTACGCACTCCACGAAAAGAAACGGGACCGGCGTAAAAGTCGCACGCGGTGAAGCGTTGCTTGTATGGCATAGCGCCACCACGTGCGCGGATCATCCACTGGCCGCGCAGCGCCACACGGTGGACGAAACTGGCGCAGCGAGTCGAAGGACTCACCGTCGCACAACTCACGCCAAGTCGCGCGCAAAGCAGTAAACTGCGTGCGCTCCATCCCAGTGCGAACAGCATCGATGGCAAAGTGGATACTCAAATCAGGAAGGTCTGTGCGGTACGGTACCGGTTGGTACTGCACGCGGGCAACAGCGTGGGCGCAGTGCATAATTTGTTCCGACAGGGCAGTGGAGTTGGCGCTCACCCGCTCGCAGGGAACTCCAGTGCCGTTGAGAGAGACGCAGAGGCCTTCAAGCAGAACTTTCTTGTACAGCACACGCTCGCGGGCAGCGGTAAAGTGTGGCTCGTAAGCATCATCGCATGCATGTGTCTTGAGCATATCAATCACAACAGAAATGCGCTGAGAACCCTCATACATTACATGCACGTTTTGCAGCTCGAGCTTCACATTGTTCAGTATACTAGCTTTGAAACGAGCGGCAAACGTCGCGTCTTTGCTCGATTCGTCGATTGGGTCTGTTTCACTAACGACTTCAGCCTGCGTTGTGGGGCACTTCTCACCGGCGGCCGATACCTCCTCCTGTTGAATGAGCGCCTCAAATATTTCGAGCTGGTGCTGCTTGCGCTCGTACGACTCCTCTCGCTCCTTCTCTGGGTCGTAAGCAGCAGCGGTCTTCTGTTGAAGCACAATTCGCATATCCTTTACGAGTACCACCACGCATTCGGAGTGCAGCCGCGTCCACGGGATGACGACTGTCAGCTCATCGATTGATCCTTCCTTCACGCACACGGATGTCTCAAGGGCGCGAAGAGCATCTTTTCGAAAGCGCAATTGACGAAGCCGGACATTACCACTCCATAGAGAGACCTTTACCTGGTCCTTGTTGATATTCTCAAAGTACTTACCAAGGTATGTCGTGACGAGGCTTGCAACAAGCTTGTCAAACATAGAATACAAATTATTTAATACTTAATAGAATGGTCTTCGTCGCTGCGTTCTACTGTTAATCCGTTATTTTTGTTTCGATGGATACCTTACTTTTTTTTTTTTTTTGCTCCCTCCCCACCACCACTTGTATCCGCGTGGTGGAATGCACTTTATACGTGAAGTGTTTCGGTAATATAATTAAATTAAAAAAAAAAAATTGCGAATTTTTTTTTTTTGAAAAATGGCTGTCAATCAGCCACTACTGCAATAAGCAAAAATAGAAATGCAAAGAGGCACAAAAGAATGAAAGAAGGAAACATATCTAGAGACCTGTGCTACTGTTCAGGATTCACCTATAATACCAAAACAAAAACTGATTTTTAAACGGGTATCTTGTGTGATCTCTTTTGGTTTCTCACACACACAATAAAGCATGTTACAGTGAGACAGAAAGAAAAGTAAAAGTAGCGCCCCAATGATCCTTCTTATCTGACATCATCTTACCTTTCACTCTGTTTTTAAAGTAAAACAACAACAAAAAAACAGAGAATGTTCTCACCCGACCCTTATCACCCCTTTCAAGAGTGAAATGAATATAAGGTTGATATGATAACCGTATACCGTAAGTTTAAGGATCGAAAGCGAAAAGAAAATCACGAAAAATAAAAGAGCAACGGAGCAATGCACTTGCTTAGTCAAAAAAAATATATATTAGAAGCAAAGCACCACAATACGCACACAGATATATATATATATATATAATCTGTTATGTTCTCAGAAAAGGAAACTATTGAGACAGTCCATAGTTAAAAGTGGGCGCAGAAAGAAGGTGATAAAAAAGGGTATGAGAAAGCAAAGAAAAGAGTGCACGGCTAAAATCAGATAATAAGCGGAAAATACCAAAAATAAACATCATCGCACAGACATATCGACATAAAATGAAAATGTAAAATAGTTGTGAAAACGAGAGGAAGATGCACAACACTGACTACTAGCATAGCCTAACACTTATCATCTGCTGCTAAAAAGACGAACCAGTACACTATCCCCATTACTTTCGTCTCTGTTTTGCGTCCGAGCGAGGGAGAGACAGTTTCCTCAGCCGTTAAATGCCCATCGCCTCTAAGATTTGCATCATCAACCCACACCGTTCCCTCCTGAACCAGTCGGTCCAGCACGGCCTGTACACGGTGCGGCTGCCACATGAGCCGCTCCCCCAGCTCCGATCGCGTGAGGGCCACGTACTTTGCGCTGACCGGCACCGGCTCCTCCGGCGCCGTGTCCCCCGACGGCTCCGTGAGTGTGGAGACCGTTGCACCAACACGAAATCGATTCAGTAACGACCCGCCGGCTCCTCCTCCCCCACCACCACTGCCACCCCCAACACTGTATGCGCTTAGAGCGTGGGGAGCACCTTGCTTAGAATGCTTTTGTCTGGCGGAGCACAGTGAGGAAAGGCGCTCCTCACGAATTGCAAGAACCTTCTCCAACAGTGGAACGTCGTCTACACATCGCGTGCCATCCGGTGTCGTTTGAATATAACTTTTACCCCTTAGCTTTACAACATTATAACCCTCACCAAGCACATGAAGTTTGTCGAGTGCCATCTTCACGTCACTATCGTTAATGACAACGCGTTTACTATTACCTGAACTCGTCGCATCATACCGTTTCTGAAGCATTTGCACAACACGATCCAAAGGAACAAATGAACCACAAAACTTTCGTTCATTCATGCATACCTCGACAACCTTGCCCGCAAGACCATAATAAAAATCACCGAGGCCAAGTAGTCCAGCAAAGACATTCTTCTTGGAGGAAATAAGATCTACTCCAAGGGAGTCAGCTAGTTGGCGAAACCGTCCACGAACGACAGGATCGTGCTTTATTTCACTCTTGTGCTTATTGGCCAATGCTCGCAACTGCCTCTCGAGGGCCTCCAACTGGTCAGCGACTTGTCCCACACGCTCAGCCGAAATCTGCGCGCCCAAATCCGCCATGTGCTTTTGCGTTTTTTTCTTTTGTTGAACATGTGCTACACCAATTCCTCGTCGCATTTCTTCTTTTTTTTTTTTTCTGTAAAGAAAAAAGGAGGAAAAGAAACACCACCGACTTATTGCAATGTAATGTGTGAACTTCGACGGTGTTACAAAAGAATATAGAGAGTGAATACCTCCCCCATCCAACTAAAACAAAAAGTTTGACATTAGAAATCGCATGCTACACACAACAACAATAGAACTATGCGCTCTTAAAAACATTTTTTCTTCTTTTTTTGGAGAAAAGAATTTCCATTACATCCAATTATTCTTATTACACTTTGAAAAATCAACATGAGTCAAACAAACTTTAAGCAAGGCTAACAGATCCTATTCATCAGCAAGCGCCTCAACGCTCCAAATCGGTTGGAAGAAGCTACTTTCGAAAAACATTCAAAACTTCTCTTCCAATGATGCTTCTGATGAGCACAGCACTCTGCCCCATCATGGAAAAGATGAAATTGTTAAAGAAGTACCCCATCTCTTCATTTCCTGGAAGAATACCAACAACAAAGTCCGGCTCACCAATGGTGCGATAACCCTCGTCGTTGCCATATAAAAGCCGTACAAAGTACTCATCCACGTATGAATGAGCCGTTGAGTGCTGTACACCATTGGCATCCATGCCAAACGCTAGTGCCATTTATAATAATAATTATTATTATAGTTATTATGACTCGACCAAAGTCACTATATCCAATGATTCCAACTTTCCGCCAGCGGAGATAAGTTCTCTCGAAAAGAGGGCTCCACTTGCGCGCAGCGCGGTTAGCCTGCAGGCGCCATGTCGAGTGGTTGAAGTACATTACGGTAAAAAAAAAAATAATAAAAAATTACTCTGAGCAAATAGAAGAGAGGAAACCTCGTGCAATCAAGTAGAGAATGTCCCTCCATGCCTTAGTGAGTTTTCCCAAACCGCACACATTCCCTCCTGCGCAGAGCGAGTAGACAAACCGTACGCGGCGGCTGATCACTTGGAAGTGTACAGTCTTCCCATAATTTCTTGATGACGCTATGCGAAAAAAACATCCTCCAGAAACATGACCGTCTTCTCCTTTTTCGACTCCTTGGCTCTAAGCAAAGCCGCGGGGTTTGAAACCAGTTGTAGCTCTTTTTTTTTTTTTTTACAAGAGAGCCAAATTCGTTCCCGGGCGCTCTCGATCAATACTTGCTGTGCAGTGGTAGTACAGAAACACAAATATGCAGAGACATTTTGCCTTTGTGGGAACTAGAAAAGTATTGTTTACAGTAAAGGATCTTTTAAGTCTTAAAAAAAAAAAACATAGAATAAAAAAGATGAGAGATTTTATTTTATTCTTGGCTCCTGCGTGTGGACAGTAGTGAAAATGGTTAAAATGGAGTGATACTAAGGGATCACTGCCTCAAATCCGTAAGCTCCATAACAAGAAATAAAACAATTTTTACATCAGTCCGATTGAAATGCTGCGAGCAATACTAATAATAATAAAATAATACACCAACCATTTCACTCCTGATCAGTGCCTGATTTTCAGGATCCAAGAGGATTGGAGTGAGGATATTTTTGGTACATGTAACAGTGAGCACACACACTAAAGAATTCTCTGGTGATTTGGGTGAGCAAATGCCCAGAAACATTCTAATCTACATACTCGTCACGAAGTTTGGTGCGTTGCATAGGATCGTCCTTATAGGCCATAAATTGTCCCCAGCATTCGCTGCTTGTTAATGGGTACTCATCAATGTTATCCTTCAAATATTCTCCTGTCAAATCAACGGTGACATTTTTCGTCGTAATAAAACGCTCCTTGTTTTGTACCCGACCAATAGGCGGTAAGGGCAAAGGCCTATATCCATTGGAATGCTCGGATTCGCCAAATACACTATCTACACGTGATGCACACTTTTCGTCATACGATGACGGCTTAGCCGATGCACCTTTCTGATTAGCATCCAATGAGATAGTGTATTTCCCCCGTGGGTCCGCAGAATCATCTTTTATACAACCAAAGAGCATCGATCTCCGCAATGCATTTGTTTTTTCACGACGCAAAGAAATGCCCTCTTTATCAAGGATAGTATTTAACGGTATAGCCTGATCAGAGGGGGTGTAGCTTAGTTCATTCACAGTGTACTGATGTCGAGGTGGGGCTGTGATGTCACCGTGATGAAACAATAACTCTTTTGGCGCCTCAGCGCAGAAGTATCCAGGAGGCTTTGCGGCACAAAGCTCTTCATCAGAGCTGGTTCCCTTGAACGACACCCGGTATGTGGTCTTATTGTCTAGTGACTGCTTGTGGGAATCTTCAAGGCCAAACGAAGTGCGTTCCTCTTGCCAGTTCCGGAGAAGAGTAGAACAGTGATACTCGGACTTGTGGCCATAGGGTCCAATCAAGCGTATCCGCCGATTGGTGTTCATACGTTGAATTCACGGTCTACGATAAAGTATATTCGTAAGTGCTTAAAAAAAAAATTCAATGTAAAAGTGTATAATTCAACGCTAAGAAGAATCAGTGTAATTTGTAAGTGCAGAAAAAAAAAAATGTGGGTGGGGGGATAGTATTAAAAGTAAAAAAAAAAAAAAGATGAAACTATTTAATCACACAGATGCGGACATATCAATTGTTACTAATTAAAAACAAATTGAGGAAATTGACGACTTTCAAACACAGAAACAATACACAATCGCATTGAAAGAAATATTATTTAATGATGTTTAACGCAAATGCAAAAACGTACAAAGAATGACTTTCAAACATCTTTCTAATCGTACCTTTTGCCGATTCATACTACTTCCAGGGAAATTTAACATACGTTTCCAGATGAATTTCAAAGATCATTTGATTCTTGAAAATCAATACTGTGTCTTCGCTTGTTATACTTTTCTTTTTTTTTGTTTGACGTAATTATCTTCCATAGCAGCTTTTTTTTTTTTTTTGAGCTGAAAAAAAGAAAAAAAAAAAACACGTGCATTTTCATAATAAAACCTTTTTTTTCCTTTTTTTTTTTTTGTGTGTGTGATAATGACAGGGAGATCAGCACCGTGTGTCAATGCACATAAGTGTGTGCATGCGCACGTCATTTGCATCAAAGCAGTACGTTGCACCATCATCAAGCCAATCAACCTGACCATCGTACGTGCCATCTTTGAAACGTCGCATGTTGCCCTCCACGCTTTCCAACAGTTTAAGATCTTCTTCCGATGCGAATGCGCGATTCAATAACTGACCGCCTCGCTGCCTTTCTACGCGGCAGAGCAGAATTCGATAGTCGCGCCCCAAAGAATCCATGCGGCCGTAAGGCAGCGCCACGCGAAGCGAACTGGTGAAGAAGAGACGCCTCACAGAATGCAGTGGTTCTTTTAATATTTTATCCGAAACTGACAATTGGCCTTCGATATGCACTTCAGGCGTTCCTCGGAAAAGAAGCATTAAATTCGAATTCGTGCCATTCTCTGGCAGTGGTGGAGTGAACACACGTACCCCTGTGACTTCAAAGGTGGGAAGCACACCTCGCGCCTCGCGTACCTGATCCAATGCATTTTCTACGAGTTCGTACGGCGTGCCACTGCGGTCACACGCCTCGCAAAGCGCAGCAGAAGCCGTGGAGAGACCAGGAAAGACAGAGGACGGTGATATTACGACCGAACGTCGAAGGAGTGAACTCATGGAAGGAGCACGTGATGACGCTAAACAGAAATGACGACGCGCAGGATTCAAAAAAACCCTCATCACGAAATAATAATAATAATAATAATAATAATATATATATATATATATATATATATATATATATATCTCCGTTGCAAAGCGAGAGAATCTAATACATACACATAAAGTAATTTCAAGCACGATCAATGGCTCCTTCCAAGTAAAGCAATAAGAACAGCAACAAAAACAAACCTTTAGTACAAACGAATATGCACTTTTCCACTCGATCTGGCCTACCTCTTACCTATACCATAAAAGATAAAACAAAGGGGGAGGGGGGGAAAGGGAAATCAAATATACCTTTTAGTTTCCTCAAAATGCACTCGTATAAAAACCATATCTAAGACATGTGCTAAGAGTAAAATATCTCGCAAAAAAAAAAAAAAAACGTGAGGAATCTATTAATAACAACTTACGAAGTGGTGGCATTCAGGGGACTTTCTGCCCTAAAGAACCCTTCGCGGGGAGGGGATGAGAAAGGCGAGTGGAGAAGCAAAATGTAAAATTCCACTGGAATTAACCTTTTTGAGAAAACAACAACAACAACTTCGTGATCCCTTTGTTATAGATTCAAAATAGGTAAGGGGAGTTAATGGGATAATAATGTGAAAGGGTAAGCAAACCTATATTAGTCGACACTCTCTTCATAGGCTCCTGATATATATATATATACATATATGTATATATATACGCAATGCTTTCCCTCAACACTAAAATAAATAAATAAATAAACGCTTCACATTTTTAAAAGGATTTCACCCTTTCACATTTCCATTCATGTGACAACACCAACAAGAAAAAAGGAAAAACAAATTCATTTCGATGCAAACACTCTAGTCAATCCGCACTCGCTTCCATGCGCAAATTTACTGTAAAGTTTTCCGGATAAAGGCGGTTTTTGACATCTTTATGCGGTCCATCCAGTTCCGTCTTTACGATCCGCAGTAGACATTCCTCCATCGCCGTATGAAACCAAAACTGTAAAGGAGCCTCGAGGGCTTTTGGTTCATTATTGGCGTAAAAAAACTTTACAACAACATCACCGTCCAAAGCTGGAATTTTGTTCAATTGCAAAGCCTTCAGCATGACGGGTGTGCTATCCAGTAAACCTTTTCCCAAAAAACCATTAGCAGAATAACTCGGTTCACTCAATTGTCTGTCAAAACAAGACGTGCTCACGCATTGATCTTCAAAGCACACGTTAAAAGCATCGTAACTGGGAGTCACTTTATTACCCAAATCCACCTTTTGTGAGTCGTTGTATAAAGATTCCTCTGGTGGAATAAAGATTTCTCGTAGTTCTTCCTGGAACTCCGTCAAAGACTTGGGCGGATATGGATTAAAGGTTATTGATGGATTCGATAAAAACAGAACATTTCGTTCCGTACAAGGGTTGGCAATAATCGCAAACCACAACTTCGCTATACCCCCTTTACACCACAAGGCTGGGATATTTTCCAATATCAACTCTACTATTTTTTTTTTCGCCTTTGGTACAGTTAATGGGGCTGGTGGCTTAGCGGTCTTTAAAAGTTTCTCAAAGTATCGCACATAACGATGCTGTGATGGTGTTTGAACACCTTGAAATTTCCCATTCTCAGCTGTGCGTATCTGACCGAAAAACCGAAGAGCGTTCTCTGCGGTCCTCTGAAGTCCAGTGTACATAAGATATGCACAAACCATCGTCCCCGTTCTGCCCTTTCCACCTTTGCAATGCACTACGATGGCGCGGCGGGGCACATCTTTTCGGACAAAATCACCGGCATCACGCACAAAAGATAACATCATTTTCAACTCGGCGGGGTTATGATCATCCATAGGATATTCTGTAACATTTCCATCAAACAGCACAGAATCATAGCGGCGCTCAGAGCAAAGATTATAAACACGATAAAAGGAAGATCCGTACCTCTCATCCAAAAGTCGCTTTACCTCTGATGCAGGATTACGGAAAAAAATTTCAAAATTTCTACCCGGCCATGACATCACCCCAATCGTGGAATGAACAAAGCCAATATCTAAATCTAAGTCCCCTCTTCGATACCGCCGACGGTCCAAAGACACACATCGACGTACGGATAACAAAAAGCGACGAATTCGCCCATCCGCTAAAGGGAATACAGACAACACTTGAAATATATGCACCAATTCTTTCCTTTTATCATCCCAAGGAGCCCAAACGATCACCTGAAAAAGAAGCGATATGAACAATAAAATGTCCTCTAATATTCCGTAGCGTTGATAGAGGGGGGAAAAGTGGCATTTACCCTCACTCAAAATAAGAGTCATTCGTTCCACCACAAAAAGGCTAAAGATAACAATCTGAAAGACCATAACTTTGCTCTCAGCGGCCAAAAGTTCGTAAATCAAAATCCCAAAAAGAATAAAAAGCAACAACAACAGTAAAATCTGAACAGGAGCACTGCAAACAAACATCACCACACGCTTCGGTATACATTTCCACCTCGGCTCCGCTTCGGGAAACCAATTATGTGAAATATCATCATTCAAAAACGGTGAGTCCCGCCAAGGCGACACAGAATCTGAATCATTCGCTAATCCTCCTACATTCACCTCGTGCGCCATCAAAAGTCTGCTAGAGTCCTCAAATGTAAAACTCATTTCCTAAAGGGCGCATGTAATCTACTGTCAAACTATGAATGCACACGCACACATTTAAAACAAAACAAAAAGAAAGGCAACACAAATGACTCTACAGACTCCAATAAATACAGTTTTTTTTTTTTTTTAATTTTGAATTGCAAAGGAAATAAATTCTCCACCTTTTTCCTTTTGCCTCCTCTTGTCCCACTCAAAAAAAGAAAAAAAAAATTGACAGTACAATACTGCGATAGCAGAAAAACAAGTTACCCTCCACTTACAGAAAGACGCATACAGATACATAAGACCAACCTAAGGTAAGACAAGAGAAAACCCGTATCGCAACACGGTGAAACAAGAACAACCACCACGACTGCCAGCATTCCAGTCATAGGTAAACGATGCCATACGTAAAGATCATTTATTCACACATTATATGGGAATTAGTACACAAAAGCATAGCAATTGAGAACGAAAAACATGGCAGGGAGAAAACTAAAAAAAAAAAAAATATTTAAAAAAGAAAAAAAAAACAACAACACAAATCACACATTGAAATACAGTGTTTCAGTAGACTACCGAAACTTACTCAAAAATCTAACGACAAACCAGAGAGAAGAAATTCATAACAAATCTTTTTTCTGCCCTTATCCCTTTCTCTTTTTAAAAAGAAAAAAGAACACATCAACTTCTAATTGGTTTCATAAGTAACGGCTTGCCTCTGCAATTAACAAATTTTGTTTCTACATTGTTAATCATGCTCACATTCGTCTCGTGGTTCTTGATTCACTAGTCTGATACATGATCACGTATGCATATATGTACCTGTTGCGCACACACGGTTCTCTCACCATTATTGTTTTTTTTTTTCTTTCTTCTTCTTCTTCTTCTTCAATTTTTTCTTTAAAGATTCCTCATCCTTTTTTTTTTGTATTTTGCTTATATATGTGAATGCTCCATGCATGCACTAAAGTAAAAAAAAAAAAAAAAGCACACACACACACATACACCCAAACATACAATCCACTCTCACTCATCCTCAACTGAACTTTTAAAGTCCGTTTTTTTTTTTTAATGCTTTTGACGATCGCTACAACATCCGAACACTTACGCGAACGTATCCAACGACTTCTTCAACTCTATCAACTGCGTTGACACGGTACCAGCCGTCAAGCACCTTTAGGAATCGCAGAGAGCGGAGATCAACGCGACACTCACCCAGCAAAGCCGTTTTAGCCCAGAACTCTGTTTCTGTCCTTACTCCTGCAGTCGAAGAGTCTATTTCGTTCTCTTCAATGTGCCACAGTGTGAGGCGCATTTCCCTCAAACACGGCGCTGGAGATTGCGTTGGAGGCGGTTCTTCCTCAACCGTTTGGCGAAGAAACACTGCATCACGTGGAAGAGACAAAACAGCCTCGTAATCGTAATTTGGATTTTGTGTGTGAGGAACCACCTGCGTTTGATCACACTCCCCGCGTACGGCAGCCTCTACGAACCAATCGGGAACAGCGCCTGTGGCTGACACACGCAAGTCCGCGCCACTGAAGACGTCTTCCACAACAAAAAAAGTTGTCGGGGGGCGAAAAATACGATTCTCACTGTCAACTAGTACTGGTGCGCCATTTGCAGCAATTGCCGAGCGTACCCCACTCTCTAACTGATCAATCATAGTGACTGTGGGAACACGCAGAGAACCTTCCTTGTCTATTGTCACCATTGGGAATTCCTTTCCTGCACGAATACAAACATGCATACGAAAACGGTTTTCATCCAATGAAAGTTCCTTTCCTTGTATACTCTGACCCTTCTTTGCGACCTTTGTGACGGAATTATCCACGACACGAGATCTTACCACATCCGCACCATTCATTCCAACAGCACTCCCACTTTCAAAAGATTGAGGCATCGCCACAGGGTAACCCTCATCCACTCTATAATGTAAGACATTTGAAGAAAAATTTCGCGGAGGTAAGTCTTTGCCAGGTGAAGAGTACAGTGGCTCATCTTCCTTCGTGACGAGATCTACCGAAGAAATAGAAGTAGTACGTGACGATGAGGTCCGTGACGTAGAGGCGTTTGATGAGAACGATGATGATCTTGAGACTCGCAATGGCACGCCATTCGCAATACCACCAGGGCGGTTGCACTTTTTATCATTTTTCTTGTCCTTCCGCTGCTTATCCGTTTCTGGGAAAGTGGGACGATGCGGTAAGGCGACAACTTCTGCTCTTAAAACCGGATGTTCCTTGTGATGCTCTGCGGCCTTTCTATCCTTTTCTTCCTGCGCAAACTTCACAGTAGCAGTGAGAGGATTGGAACTCTTGACGAGTGTTTCCCCACCATCAGGTGATACATGGCTGCGACTGTTTTCTAAACGAATTGTATCAGAAGGTCCACTTCTTGCATTACTACCGTCTCTATTCCGAATACGCACCACAAGGTGAGCCTGTGTGGGGTCTTCACCGGTAATAGGATCGTGTAGCAAAATATCCCTTGACTGGGCATGAAGACCAACAATGCACATTCCAAGTAGTGTTTCTCCCACCAGAACGCGCTGAGCCGCGGCGTGTGGTGGAAGCAACTGCTCCCCTCGAGGGTTCGACTCCGGCTCTGATTGCACTCTGTAGAACGACACAACCATACGACTCTTGTCTTCACTAAAAACTCTAACATGAAATCCAAGAACAATGTGTTGGTCTGCTCCTCGTGCCAGCGGTACCCGATGCACATACGATGAATACGATTCAATAGGCTCGTCTGTCTTCACATCTTTCGATAGACGCACCCCTATACGCATTTCTTCCATACCAAGAGTTGCGGGACCTGAAGAAAAAGCTATGCGATAGAGATCCACCTCCACATAGGCATCCTCACACAGTGCATCGGGGCGAAAGGGAACCGAATACGGACGCACTTCCGTCTGCAAAGCACCATTTCTAGAATTGTGCTTTATATTACCTTTCTGTACTTTATTCTCTGCACCATCCGCAACCTCGTCATCTTCATCCTCCGAGTCCTCAGTGAACGAGGTAACAGAGGTTTCGAGAGACTCATGTGGAATTGCGGGGGGACCACCATGAAGGTGCTCTGCGCCTGAGGGAGGAGGTATGTATATCGGTGGTGCAACATATCTATTCGGAGGTGCCAAGCGGGAGTAAAGTAACCCAGTCGAGGTTCCAAAGTCATCCAGTCTGGCAGGCGCGGCGACCGCTTTGTTCATCTTCTCACGAAGTTCAGTTCCGCGAAGAAGCAGTTGTCCGATTGTAGAACGCTGAAGAGACTCCGCCGTCGGCTCCATTGCTGAAACAAATGGAATCTTTGATTGAGACGGATTCCTTACCGGCAACGAGACAAGAGGACTGGGAGACGGCAATGCTTTTGCCAATTCTATACCGACAGGGGCACTATCACCAACATCGCCATCAGCGCTAAGTAATCTTTTTCGCCCTTGTTGCTGTTTTGTTAAGTTCACAATGCCAGCTTCAACATCGGATTTCTTATCCACCAATGCGAGGGATGGGCTATCATTCGTATTTTCCGTTTCTAATCCTACATTTTGTAAGGCACCCGGTTGTGTTGTAGCGGTGGCTGCGGGTGCCTCCACAGACTGTACCATCTCAGATTTACGGGGAGCTGATCTCGCAAGCGCATGAGTTGGTGGGGAAAGGGGAGCACGAGAAAAAAAAGTTATACTAAACATAAGTTTTACTTTTCCTACATCTAAAAGTGCATTCGATAACTCCCCGGTATTTTCCGACGTTCTCACAGTTCCATCACTTATAATAGTAAACCATCCGGAAATATGGGATGAAGGCTTAAGTGCGTCTAAAGAGACAATACTTTTGCCGACACGAATGGGTCGAGAGCGGCCACTATAGCTACTAGGAACAAAAACAACTATCTGAACCCCTTGTACCGCAGACTCGCTCATCTGTGCAAGGTACTCCGCAAACTGCCCATCAAATGTCTTTAAGGGATACACCAGTTGGGCAACACCACGAGGTTGCTTTGGAGTGCTTGGAAGGCATTGACAGCTGTGATGCTGTTCCCCCAAAAACAATGGACTAAGCGCACAATGCTCAACAGGTATGCTGTACGGTCGCAAACCACCAGATGAAGTCTCTGAAGTACTAATGAGGTCATCTTTTAAAATCAACTTCTCTATTCTGATACGAAGTTCCCCACGGGTTGGAGCATCGACTCCCGGGGGAAGTGGTGTGCCGTACAATACTTTCATTTCTTACTTAATGGCTTACACCCCTTCCACAGACACACGCACACACAGACAATAATAATAATAAATAAAAAAAAAAAAACTTTTTTTTTTTTGTTGTTGTTGTCAACGAAGAAACTTAAGTATGAATAATGTCTCTCCGTTTCTCCTAGACTGCAAAAATACAATTAGCCTACCAGCCCTCTAAAAAAAAAAAAAAACAACCAACCAATGGAAGTCGTCCCTCTTCGCGCCAGCTTCCCACCGCGCGTAATAAAAGGGAATCTGAAAAGATAAAAAAAAAAAAAATGAATGTAAAAAAAAAAAAAAAAACAGATGTAGAGCAAACACAAAGAGACAAAAAATAATAACATGTTCAAAAAGTACGAAATAGAAGTATTTTCCAGTTGATTTGCATTATAGGAACCACTTTTCTGCGATGAGTGGATGTTTAAACTCACTATACAATAAAAATACATCAAAAACAAAAAAAAAAACACATACACACACACACACAGAGAGATTTTCGATACATAGTTAAAAATATATGTACAAACTGTAAAATCACTAGGTACCACCTCACATTACTGTTTCTGTAGCAATATTTTTTTCATTGTTAGGTGATGCACCACTCCCAGGGTATGCCCGAGACACGGCAACAGCCCATCCACTATCAGCTTCACATGGCCCATACGTATCAAAAGTACCGTCCAGTTTAAGTTCACATGAGGCGCACTCTCCCGTGTGCACATCACACACTTGTGCAATAAGTCGGTATCGATGTCCAGCCTGCAATGAACCAGAATTCACAGTTAGCGTGAAGGTCTGTGGTGTAATCTCAAATGTCGTTATTCGACCTTGGAAGTACCAATCACTTATCGACAATGTGACTGGTTCAATTGACTCGTCTGTTTCATCAAGAATCCACCAAAACAGACCTACACGATGACTAGAATAAATACGCCCCACAACTGCCAACTCCTCCAGAAAAGAAATAAATGGTGGAGCTGTCAGAGTTAAAGCTACACCATAACTAATGTTGTTATTATTTCTCTTGAAACAACAATCATCAGCCATATAAGCCTGTTTCCTCGGTACAGGCAAAGGCCCCGAAGCCGAACAGTACGTCACCTCAGTGATACCCCATTGACTTTTTTCTTCTTCAAGATGTGGCACCAGATGTATAGGTTCTATTCTATTCATATATGGAGATTTCTCAAATAATGCTGTATCCGTACCAAACGCACTCACAGGTCTAGCAAGAAACTCTGCGCGTAAGCGTTTGAATTGCCTTGATAAAATACACTGAAGATAATCGAGCTGAGCGTTCTGGAGAAGTGGTGGCAAGCTTCCCCACGCTTCATTCATCGCATCATACCGTAGTGCCACACTACTCTGCCATTCCTTTACCATTGCTGCTGCCAGATAGACAATAACATCTCTTGAAAAGCAAATTGCACCATTTTTTTCACATTTTCCTCGATCCATCAATTCTTTGTTTATATCTGACAAAAAGGCATGTATTCGTGTAATCACAAATTGGAGAGCAAACATACGCACAGTTATAAGACCTTCATGGACTGCACCATCCCCTTTATCTGATGAAGGAATGTAAGAAAAAGTGGAACGGTGAACACTGTGCTTTACTGGAAGTGTCAATACCTCTGGAGGTGAAGGTCGTGGACTGCAATTCAATTTCAAAGGAGAATTGGCAATACAATCGCAGTCCCACTTAGGTGAAAAAAGCACAGACCTGCGTACATCTGAATATGAAGAAGTATCGGATTTTCTAAAATACTCATGCACCGAGGCAGGATCTTGGTACTTGCCATTGGAAGAGTTCAAATGTAAACCTTCCCTACGATACTTAGATTTCCTCTCTGGAGTGCTGTTCATTGTCGCAGTTATCTCTCTCTGAGTTTTATCTAATTCTAAGTGATGTTTCTTACGTACAACTTGAAGAAAAATTGAACGATTTCCACTCGGTTGACGTTGACATAACAAGTGCCAACTCGCGATTGTGGGTCGAAGTGGTTCAATATCTAAGTGACTTCTTTCCTCCACTGGGACATGATAGACAATGAAACCAGGCAATAGTGTGTCATCTTCTTCATGAGGTATTTGAATTTTTGTACCCAAGACGGACTCCGCGGCTTCATGTGTTAATTCACAAAGGCTTTCTATATTTCGAAGAGGAACACAGCGGAACAGAGAACACTTTCCTCCCGGGAAAAGAAACGTGACATCCCATGATGCTCCCAAAGCACTGTCGGGCATGTGCTACTGCAAAGGGAAAATAGAAGAGATAAAAAATTCAATCCGTTATAAAGAAATAATGCTTTTTTTTTTCTTTGTTTTGTTTTGTTTTCAAAGCGTTGTTCACTTTATCCACCTTTCAATCTTTATATTTACCCACCTATCTATAAACACAGAAAGTGAAAGAGAGAGAGAGAGAGAGAGAGAGAGAGAGAGAGAGAGAACAAAAGAATAGGCAATGGCACTAAATAAACATACAACTGCATCGTTCAATTACAGGCATAGCTTTCTTTTGAAAGAAGAACGCAACTTCTATTAGAATAACTCTTTCAACCACATTAGAATTCGATGCAAACACTCGGGGGGCATTTCTGACATCAAAGATGTATGCATCTCCAGGTAAGGATAACATCTCACATATTTTAACAATAACAAAAAAAAAAAAAAGTGTAAACATGCGTAGAGTAATCGTATGAAAAATAGTGAAGTTTATATTGTTGTTTTTAATAGTCTCAACACCTTCTCAATGAAACGACACCAATCCTGATTTCATTTATTTGTCTAACTATTTTTTTTTTATTTTTGTAATATGATGCGGTGTTATTAAAAAAAGAAATAAGAGTATCGGCTTATGCAACATTAAAGCAGATTACTCTTCGCGCTAAAAGACGCCCTCAACATAATAATGACTTATCAACGCACAATGTCATTCATCCATGTGAAAATTACGATCAACAAAAGCAAACACAAACAATCTATAAGAATTCAAATGCATAAAAATCTCTTTCAAATTAACCCTTGTACTTTATACATATACATATATATATATATATACATATACATACATATGTATAGCCATCAAAATACATTAACTTTTTCGGATGTTCTTGATTCATAGTCAACCACTATCCTTCGCAGCACTTACTTCTTTTGAATAAATCGTATTCATAGCTTTTCGCTTCTTTTTCTTTTGAGCAGCTGTCATAGCACTGCTACCAAGTAAAGGGGGCTCATATATTGCAACACCATTTTTGTCCGCATTTTGTCCTTCGGGTGATGAGTTTACAACGACAGTCGGCCATTCTTGAGTGTCGTGACTCTGAACGGGCGTACTTTTCGTCTCATCTAAATCATATTTCGGAGGCAATGTGTCAGGCTGTTGAAAGTCTCGTCTTGGCGTTGATTGAGGAGTTGAATTTCCCGAAGCGCTATGCTTTAATGGCATATCACTTCGATTTTTGCAAAGCATATACATCAAAGAAACACGTGGGAGATCAAGAGAACATCCGTTATTTCTTTTTTTTTTAGGCCAACTCACAACAGTTATTTTGCTTCCGTCTCCCTGTAGTTGGGACTCCGACACTAGTAGATAGTATGCTGCCACGCCATGACACACCAGACGACCATATCCATCACGAAACCGATACCTCAAAGTTCGCTCTCTGTTTGCATCCAAAATAAATTTTGAAAAATCATTCTCCAGACCTTCAATTTGACTGGAAAGGAATTCGCTATTAAGAGCGTGAATCATTTCTCCACGAAGGCGACAACTAAGGCCTTGAAACCGCGCCTCACCGGAGTTTACGTCCCTAGGAGGATATCCAGTGTATCGCTTTGAGAAATCCATACTCACTCCAGACTTTTCGAGGGCTCGAGTTTGAGCATCTTCGTCAAGGTCAAGGAAATCCCCGCCAAAGACCGGAGGGAGCTCAGCGAACGCTGGGCGCAACACCGGTGAGATATCATCCCTACCCTCTCCGTTTTCTTGACGCTCGTTATATTTTTTTAGAATCGCATAGGAATATTTACTCGCAAAGTAGTCATTCAAAAGGCGATTGCGAGTTTTGCGATTTTTTGGTGCACGTATACCAGGATACTTTCGAAGTCCCTGATTGTGAAACCGCAATTTCTTCCCAGCCTCCGCGCTAGTAAGTGGTCGTTGTGCTTTTGGATTAAGACAAACAGCTTTATCAATTTCAGCCCGACGTTGTACATAACCCAAATCCACATCACTAGGCTCTGAAATAGCTTCACGAATCAGCACAAGATCCCCATCACTACTATAACCCACACTGCGTGAGTGAATTCTGTGTTTCCCGTGCTTGAACAATTCATATGGGTGAAAATGCATCTCTTCTTCATAAGTCATCTTACCGTTATGCACGGTTAGCATCTCCTTCGTGTGCTCCTGAAGAACTGCAGTTGCGGACTTGTGCTCTTCCGAAGTGTCCGTTACATGTATGAGACGATTTGCACGTTGCTTTTTTTGATAGCGTGGCGTAATGAGAGGAACAACATTGATTCGAGGAGCAAATAATGATGGTTCTTTTAAAGAGCCACTACCTCTTACGCATTCTAATGCTGATGACATATGCCCTCTTACTGTTACTGCTATTTCGTAATCCAATGCTTTCAAAAAAAAAAAAAATGCAACTAACTCAAAATGTAAGGTGACGCTCTTATTGAAAGAAGAAGGGTGTAAAGATATAGATAACATACACTTGAGACATCCTTCCTTTTCTTCGCCAATCCCACAGGTTAAACAACAACAAAAACAAAAGTATTGAATAAACAAATATTAATATATTTGTAATGAATTCCTGCGTTTTTTTTTTTTTTTTGTTGTTGTTGTTCTTTCCAGGTTAGACAACATCTTATCTTGCCCGCAGCCCATCACTAAATTATACAACACCAGATCTTCCAAGTGCAACATAGACCCGCATCAAACTCGCTCATTTTTGTGAAAAAAAAAAACAACAACAACAACGTAAACCACACACCACAATAACGTCAGATCCACCGCAGAAAGTACATATATATATATATATATATACTAATTCACTTCACCGGTCGAGTCCACAAACGGCTTTCCTCGCATTCGTAATGCCTCTTCTCGACGGAGATGTGCGTCGACATTGGCCGGTATGTGAAGCTGCTCATCAAGTTTTGAAGCACTGTAGTCGTATGGGAGTCTTCTACTAAGAGCAACCATGGTAGCATATGGATTAGAGCTAATAACGGCTTCAAAAGTTTCTTCACTCATACTAATACCAGCGGCACATGCCTCTAAAAACGACATCATAGCGGCATTGCGTGAATCGGCAGAGCGAATGAGGAGGTTATACATCGTCTCGCTGGCCTTGACCACGGGTTCACCTTTAGGATGTCGAATGACATGCTCTAAAAAGAGGTCCATGGCCGAAGCAAAGTCTCCTTGAGGAAGTGTGGCAAACATACGCATCATAATTTCCACCAATTCACTTTTTTCTTCACTTGACAAATCAAATCTTTTTCGAATAAAAAAGAATAGTGCTTCTGCTTGATCAATATGATGTGCTCTGGCACACCCTCGCAAAAGAGAAGCCCAAAGTGCAAAAGGAATAGCGCCATCACCTTTTTCTTGTGGGGCAGAACAAAACTTCAACAACTGCATGCCACTAGGCATAGAGAGGCCACTAAGAAGGTCATTGATAACACCCCACGAAGCGCTTCGTAATTGCTTAGGATCAATAAGACGACGAATATCTTTGACTACAAGGTCTCGAACTCCACCATCCATTTTAATAGACTTTACAGTAACCATAAGTTTTACCAATAGCTTCAATTGACAGATTTGCACATCCACATCATCACTTCGAATTGTCAATCCACCTGGAGGAATAATACCACCAGAGAAAGATAACCCTTTTTCGTTAGCCGTCTGAAAGAAGCGCATTGCATGCTCAACATCACGATTAGATGAACACCATGTTAAAGCAGCATGAACAGCTTCATAGGGCAAAGGAGATGACTTTTCGTTCGATATTTTAACAAGAAGATCCCACCATTGATCAACAATTTTTCTAGCAGCTTCTGTGATTGAGCAGACAACAAATAATGCACACCATAATTTATCCGTTACAAAATCCTTACCATGTTTTTTAAGCGCATGACCAAAATAATAAAAAGCTGTATCTCCCACTGTCGCAGTGGGATTGCGTTGCTCCGCCAGTAAAGTAATTAATATGGCAACGTAACTTTCCGCATCGGGTTCCATGTTGTCTTCGTTCCGCATATACTCCAATACCAGTCGCACGTCCACATCGTTAGAAACAGCTGTGCTCATAAGAACCGCATTATAAAAACACATGACGTGCCGCCTATATTCGGTTTCGAGACCATAAGAGCATCGACTTAACCACTTCTGTCGCCACGAGGCAAGTTTCTGCACGGTGAGCCCTATCGTCCTTTCTTCTGAAAATCCTTCAGACATCGTTATGCCTTGCTGAAGCAATTCTGTTAATTCGTGACGAAAGGGACTCAGCTTAGCTTCCAGTACGGCACTACGGTAGAGACACTGCCGGTCCTCTAGCAGTGTCGACATTGCGCCGTAAAGAGCTTCACATGTGTCTTTCAGTTTCAAATGCGCTTCGTCGGGAACATCCATCTTCGTTGCAGAAACCGATATTGTGGAAGCCGCGCGCCATGGGGTCACTGATAGTAATCCTTGAGCCAAGTGTGACGTACGCGGAAGAGTAGAAACAAAGCGTACGGCTCGCCCCGAAAAGATTCTCATCCTTCTCCAGAAAAAATGAGTATATTTAGTGAACACAAAATAAGCATGAAAGGTTAAAAAAAAAAAATGATTAAAATCAATTAAAAAAAAACACAATCAAGCAAAGATACATATACAAATAGACACATATATATATATATATATATATATATATATATATATATATATATATATACATAAATATACATTTGCACGAAAAGCTCTTGACTCACTTAATCAGCACAGTTTGTAACAGGTATCAATAAAACCCTGTGCAAAAAAAAAAGTACAGAAGAGAAACCCTCCAAACAATAGAAAAAAACAACAACACTAAAGTGCATGTAAGAAAGACAATTCGTAAAAAAAAAATACGGTGAAGTAATTTAAATCTATTCTATCGTCCTAGAAACGGACTAAAAAGCTGCTGCCCAGTTGCCGGGTCAACAGTTTCACGAAAATGCCGTTCGTCATCTAATCGTTTACGGCGCCTGTGGTCAAGTTGAAGCAAACGATCCTCCACTCGCATTTCGTTGCCGCCGCTTGCGCCATTATCGCGACTGTGGCTGCGCGTGGGCGGAACGGAATTTTGCCGCACAATCAAATTGCCACCCGTCACTTCGTCATTCGACTCCACCCGTGGCGCCGAGTGACTCCGCACCACCATATTAAACATACGCACCGACGCGGGATTCACCTTTGGCGCAAATGTGCATGCCTCCAGGTCTCTTGCCTCGCTGCACTTGACTTCGGGTTCCCGTCTTGGGAGTGCAGCACAGCGCGGCCACGTGGTTTTGATCCCGCCGCTATTTCTCTCACCGCTGGAGCGCAACCACTGTGCGTTGTTGTTGATGTGCGGCCCGGGGCGTAGAGAATGCCGCTCCGCCTCTTCCCGAATCCGCTCCGCCGACGCGCGCCGCTCGCGCATGCGGCGTTGGAGATCCACTGCGTCATTGTACAGACGCGCTCCAGGCTGCTCCTTTGACGCTACACTGGACCTCCGTTCTGCACTTGCGCTCCGCCGACGCGGTGCTGCGGTGGTGGAGGGCCGCGAGAGCTTTGGGGTTCGCGCGTGCAGTCGGGCGTACGCCGGGCCCTCCTGTCGTGCCGTGTCTCGCGCGGCGAGTGCAATGCTGTGTGGCGCGAGGGACGGCTTGAATGTCGGCAGCGCATCCCGGTCGGTATCATGACTCACCCGAACCCGTTCTTGATTCGGGAGGACGCGACGAGTCTCAGCCGAGTGGCAACGTGACACTGGACCCGTTGCTCTTCCTTCTACTTCACTTGTGCCTCTAGAAGTTTTTACGGCAGTCGCATGATTCGAACGTGAACGGCTGCGCGGGGTACTCGTCGAACGCAGTGCAGCAGACTGTTTCACTCCCGTATCCCCAGAAGCTGACAGGGAAGAGGGATGACACTGCTGTGCTTTTTTCGATGAAGAATACACACGAGCAGAAGAAGAAGTAACCTCTCTTCCTTTTTCTGTACGACTCAACATGCAGAGTGGGTCAGCGTGAGAAAGATCTTCATTACAAGATCCCCCAATTGCATTTGTAGAGCGTGAAAGAGAGACATGCCACCCCCGCTGCTTAGTGACTTTTTTCTTTTCCGAAGACTGTGCTGGCTGGCGAGAACCACTAGCCTTTCTTTCTTCCGCATTAAATACCAACATTTTGGTCACAACTGGTGGAGTTGCAGCACTCACAACATTTGTGGATTGTTTCTGCATGCCTTTTGTTGAACCTGGTAGGGACTGAGAGCTCGAAGCTCGACGTTTATTTGAGATAATGGTTGCACATTTCGACTCAGAATTATCCTCATGTTTCACTGGAGCTTCAAAAGTGGCTCCATTCGTTGAGCAACGTTTATAAGACGATACCCGTGGCTTCTCAATCTTTTTGTTTAAAGGTCTAATAACATTATTACTAAAAGGGGAAGTTTTCTCTGAAACAGATTCGCTTGGCACTGGCGCATTAGTACATGATGGTGAAATCATGAAATTTGAGAGGAAAGAGCAGAGAGGTTCCAAAGCACGTTCCATATCTAGCTGATGCTTTAGAATAAACTTCTTCGCAACATCCGTTACATTGTCACCAGTAAATATATCTAGTTTTTC
Organism: Trypanosoma boissoni; assembly: GCA_030849725.1. Classification (NCBI taxonomy): domain Eukaryota; phylum Euglenozoa; class Kinetoplastea; order Trypanosomatida; family Trypanosomatidae; genus Trypanosoma; species Trypanosoma boissoni. The sequence goes on along the minus strand of JASANW010001429.1, from coordinate 85,426 downwards.
ATATACCCCCTGAGCAATCTCAATTTCCACAGTTTGTATAGGTTCTAGAAAAGACGCCAGGGAGAAGACCACTGACTCCTTCGCACTTCTTCTCCTTGACAGCATGTCTTCTGAAGCCGCATGATCTACAGACTTCCCTCCGTCCCCAAACAGCTGCGCTGGTTCGCACCACTGCTGCTCCGCATGGAGAGAAGAGGAGGAAGTGGACGTGCGCGCCAAATGGGCAGCGATGCCCTTCGCCCCTCTGGTACGCCGAGTGGTCTCATTGACAACCGTATGCTTTTCCTGCAACGGGTCCGATACTGAATTCATATGAATGACTTCACAGTTATGTATGGAAGCGTCCTGGTACGATGGTACCTTCGCCTGTGACGGAGTTGTAAATTCAATGAACTCTGTAGGGACCTCTTCAGCACCACTTGTAGTTTGCTGCCCCTCTCCTCTCATCTTGCTACCTTTCGACAGCGTGTTGCAAGGATATTCAATAGACGGAATATAATTTCCCTGGGACACGTTAACAAAAGGCTGAGAAAGAGAACCCCCTTTCTGTACAGAATTTTGCATCTTGCTGAGTTTTCCTACAGTTGGTGGACTCTGGTCATGACCCTTATGGACGTCCGACGGATTTCTCAGTGGTGCCAAACGCGCTTCCTCCTCACGTATCACAGCAAGACGTGCCTCAACACGTTGAATTTCATCAGTGAGGTCTGACAGAACCGTTGTGTCTTGCAGAGCTTCGGAACGATCTCCCACTAAGGATGCATTCATCGATAACTCCGATGATGATGATAATGATGAATGGACTTTGGGTATTGGTGGGGGTGCACGGGCAGGGGATGGGCGGACGGCTTGGCTTTCCTTCTCAGGTGTTGGAGAAGACGATGAAACCAAGTTGTCGGCAAGTGTTGCCGGAGATAATTCATCAATAGAGATCACACTTTCTAAATATCTGGCAGACCGGGGCGCAGACGGAATGCACACTGCATGCATAAATTACCTCGTTTTGATTAAGACGTCCCTTTTTGAAAGATAAGACGCTCTGCGTTTACAAAACAAAACAAATAAACAAACAAACAAAAAAAAAAAACGAGATTAGAAAAAGACAAGGATCAAAAAAGTCTTATACACATGTGTTCTTCTTCAGACTGTAATTATTTGCCTTTTTTTTTTTTGTTCCCATATAAAGTAATGAAAAAAATGAAGAACAATACTCCAGGCAAGGTCTAAAAAGATAAATTATGTGCAGCCATGCTAAAGGTGTGTCCCAATTGTGTATAAAAAGACAGCACCGAAATGTCTTACAAGAGTTCTTCCCGCGATATTGTTTCTTTTACACAACTTATCCCTTAGTCCCTTTCTCCTTGAGCCTTTCATTACAAATTGGTTTTGTCAACCTTCTCTGCCACTTTTACTAAACATTGTAAATTGAACCGTACAACGCACTAGAGCATCTTGACTTATATCTTCACCGTTAGTGAGCATGTATTACAAATGCCCGGTTCCTAACTTTGAGCTGATGCATCTCACCTTATCTCTCCCTTTTCCGTACTTTCTTTTTACTTCATTGCCATGTCCTTTGAGTTAGCACGCACAACTGCAAAATACACTGCGAGTAAAAGTTAAGCTAAAGAAAAGAAATTTCTTGATAACCAAAAGCAGAAAATATATTTTAATGAGTAGTTATTCGCACCCTATGGCCAATTTATTGTTGTTTCACAGTTATGACCCACTACACCTGTCGAACACATTCCATGAACACGATCCTTGTCATTTTTGGAGCCGAGATCAAACCAATTAAGCACTGTTGGATTAACATCAGCAAGTGTAGCGTTCTCTGGTATTGGGCCAAACCGAAGAAGCTTACCCTTCGCGTAGGCGGCCATAAATAATGGGACACGCTCGACTCCATCACCGCCTGCACCTGCAAGCATGATAAGCCAGTTCTCTGCGTTTTGCCGGGATCGCTCATTAGCAGCCAAAATCAGCTTTCCCAATGAACCATCCATGACACTTAAATCACTTAGCTCTGCGAGACGGTCCTCATTGGTTAGAGTTGAAGAGCGGCTATTGCTCACTTCTGTGTGAGCATATAGAATATCACCATCTATCTTAATAAGCTGCTTGAAGGCTTCCAATAGGTCTTCTCTATAAATTTGTGCTTTATTTTCGCATGAAACAACTTTCTTCACAGCATTGCAGTAGGATGTTTTTTCCGTTGTTGAGCAATTTTTTCCTAAGCACTCTGTATCATATAGACCAGCATGTGTACAACTGTTGTTTACCATTTCATTCATCGACAGGTATTTTGAGGAAGCTAGGAGTACCGGTTTCTTATCTGCTTTCTTCAAAGTGCCTAGAAAACTTGTAGAATTAATAAGGTCTATCGCTGTAGAATTCGCTTTTCCCGTGAGAAGTGTTACAAGTGAAGCTTTAATATCAGCATCTTTAGTGCGTACCCGAGCGTATATGCCATTGGAAGCGGATAGCATACCAAGGAACGGTGCTTTGTTGCTCGCCATGGCCGCCTCCAAGGTATCGTATCGAAGATAAGGCACGACCAATATAATAGCACGTGGACGAGAACTTCTCTCCAACTCTGGTTTGGTTGCACTGGAGAGAATAGCGAGACATGCAAGCAAAACAAACACACTTACCACTATAATTATCATTCGGTAGAAGGCTCTCGCGTTTAGAGTCTCCTTGATCTCCGCAGAGTTGTCTCCCGGTACTACTACGCTCTTTTTAAAGGAAGACTCACTCTCTAGCTTCGCCATCTAAACCTTTACCCCTTTAAAATAATTATTTGCTGTTGTTTTTGATGATATATATATATATATAATTTTGTTTTTTTTTTCTCCTGGTTATCTAAAGCAAAAACGGAGAGCTAAGGAAGAATAAAAAAAAATGATAGTAATGCCAAATAAAATTCTAAAAGATAAAAGTTATATATATATATATATATATATATAAAGATAGGAGCAGTAATAATAACAACAACATAAAAATAATAAAAACGTTAAATGAATATACACATATTAAGCCCCTTCACATAAGTCTAATTCAAATTAAAATTACACGTTATATTATTTTTTATTATTACATGCCTTTTCAAGCACAAATACGTAGGGAAAGAGACCACCCATTTCCACCTGAAATGGCGGATGAAGCAGATGAAATGGGCATTTGCTTCGAATTTCTTCCAAGGACTCCATCATCAGTTTCCCCTCAATAGTTAAAAGTACTGCGCGACCCCTACTTCTTCTATTCCCTACGTATCTCACTACCCACCAATTGCCGTTCTTGGCGCCCACCTCCCCATGCGATATATCTGATCCATCGTTTTTCATTTCAACGATAGATGGTCCCACTGAATCGTCCACCGATTCAAGGATGCGGTGACACTCCATGAGCATTGAAGGGTAAAGCTCTACATTCACCCTGTGATTTCCACACCGCCGCCCAAACGGCAAGTCTGATACGATACAATCTACAGATCCACTTCGAATCGGAAGTCTTGCGGCGTCCCATTGAACAGTAAGATGTGACAACTGATAATAACGTGCTAAACGTTTCCTTAGTTCGTGAATAACGTGGTCTGCTGTCATTGGAGCAGCAATTGGATATGACGGATTTAGGGGATTTGCACCATTTTGCTTCGCATCCCAATTGGACGGCAACGGCGTAGATTCCACATGCCTCGTCATGACACAAAGCAGTTCACGACACAGCGCTCTTATTTCACACTCATCTTTCATTTCAGTAATTCGAGATGTCAAAAGCCCGTTCACCGCAGCTAAAAAAAGTGCATCACATTCAAGGTTTCGCCATGAGCGCATGGCATCATCGCGGCAAAAATCTCCACCAATTGTAACAAGCGGGGAAAATCCCGAGGCGATCCAAGCCTCCAGAAGCGTTGCACCACTTCCGACAAAAGGATCAACAATCACCTCACCGGACCGTACTCCGCTATAGCGAGACAATGCAAATGCAAGGACAGGATTCATGGCATTCTTCCCTTTTTCTAAACGTATATCTTTTGGAAACGAGCTCGGTCTCGGAACAGCTGCCCTAAAAAATCCACCTTCGTGTCCTTCTTCCAGGATGACATTACCTATTCGTTGGCGAAGAAGCTCCAACCCAAGTTGCTCTGCGAAGCGCGTCGTATTCCCGCTTCGAGGTAGTGCCGGCGGGGTGAGAACCAACCCGAGATGCGCGCGTTCTCCTTTGTGAACAACAAAAAACTCCACATTATGATAAAGCATATTCACCCTCCAGCCAAAAGGTTCGAAAGTGGTGTATATCACTTCCCCAACACGAGTGGCGAGCTCTTGTGAGGTGAATGCACATGGAACTGTTTTATCGCAGCGCACACAATTTACACGAAACAAAACTTTATTGTCACTAATACCAGAGTTAAAATAACTCCCATCAAAACCAGCATGTATGTGTTTGTGAGAGGCTTTTGCCATACGCAGCGCATTGAGGTGCTCAACCACAGCCATTCGGATTCGACCTGCCGCGGGTTCGATCTGTCGGTCCGCCACTTCTAACCCACCGGCACAACTAAAACTCGAGAGATGAAGAGCTAAAAGTTCTACAGACCTCACACAACGCGCTCGTTCCAGAAACAAAGAAGTCTCTTCTGCATTTGCAGTATAACGATGGTCTCCTGCATCGTGAAGTGTAAAATACAATGCCCCATCAACCAAAAGATGTGATTCAAGTTTATTGATCATTTCAGAGTTTTGCACAGTTTCCGATAATTTAAAAGAATACCCTCCCCGCTGCAGCAGTCGTTTACTTGGAAGAGGAGATCTCCAAGTAATGTGAATCGGCGGTGCAATTATTTCAAGCTCTTGTTTTACAATGTCCTCAATCCCTATCGGAAAAAGTGCGTAGTACAGTGGAAACGCCCCACTTATTTCTTTTTCATCCGTCAATAGAGTGGATGTAAGACGATGCTCGTCATCTTTACTCATATCACTTATACAGCTTTCAATTACACCTAATCCAGGGGAGTGTGTAAAAAAAAAAAAAGAATTGCAAAAGAAAAAAAAAACAAGATAACAAAAAGCAAACATAATCATAATATAATTACGCAAAAACAGAAAAAGAAAGAAAATTAACAAAAAAAAATTTAACTATGCAAGACGCTACCTCTTTTGAAAAAAATAAAGCCGTACGAATGGCATACCGCCCAAGCTGCACATAAAAGTAAAACTCTTTCTCTCTCTTTCTATATCTATCTATATATATAAATAGATAGATATATACGCAAAAATACAAGTACAGAGAAAGAACAGGATATTTCAGGAATCGCCACAACAATTATCTTGCTCTCCACCTATTTGAATTCTATTTCATGGTTCACAGTTTGCAAGATACGTGTTTAATCTGAGGTTGAACCGATGCATTTATTCACAATGACCCAACTTTAAAATGTTTGGTTTTCTGTGGGTATTCTTTTCAGAGCTTATGGTTAATGGTTTGCCCAATTTATGATTCGAACGCCTACAAAAAAAAAAAACGAAAGCAACTGCTGGTGTTATCTTTTTTGCAGAATTCTTACCGGCTATTTTGTAAATTACTTTATATCGTTTTCAATTGCGTACCTGATAAAGTGTGCCTTTTCACCCATAATGCGCACAAATGACTCATGAGAAGCTTCATTGGATTTTTCGAGACATTTCGTAGTCATTTTGTTGTCACACTTCACAGCCGATAGATAGGCCTCAGTGTAATATAGCATTGGAACTACCCAGGTGGCAGATGTCTTTTTGCTAATCTTATGCTTAGACAGAAAACCATGCAGAGTTTGAATGAGCTCACGAGAACGAACCTCATCCAAGTAGCTTAACACTACAGCTTTGAGAGTCACAAGTATTACTGCATTATTGCTTTCTGTTTTGTCTAACTTTGTTGTTACACGATGTCCATTTTTTTCTTCGTTGTGGATGATTTTATTCAAGGGAAAGCCGAGTAGCTGCAAAAATGCCCTAGTGCCGGCATCTTCTACACGATCCGCTTCCAAAGCGAGAGCCTTATCGATACAATCTATAAATATACGCATGAACTCCGGTGGCACATGATGCAGTTTATCAAAGATTACCATAAGCTCTACAGCAGCGAGCTTTACAGGGTTTCCGAGTTGCGCGTATGGATCTGTCGTCTCCGGTGTGATAGTCTTCTTGTTACCTGAATTAGGATACCGGACTCCTGCAGCATAATGTATTTCTTCTAGCCTAGAGGTCAAAAAGTCCTCAACAGAGAGTGTACGGCCGCCTATCACTGTCTTCCCAAAGTGTGCCGCCCGCCAGTAAGCCCGGGAGGCCTCTTGCCTCCACTGATCTAACTCTGCCTCATCATCGTCAGCTTCTATCACCATCATCTCATAGCAACAGCCCTGTGCATAGGCGTAAAATATACGTGACCACGGTGAGTTCTCCTCGAGACAGCGAAAGTATGTGATTGCCTCTGGCCACCTCTGTCCCACGCAGTAATTCCACGCTTGATCGTAGCGAGCAAAATCAATAAGTTGCGGCATTGCACGAGCAATCTGACTGCGTTCTACATTTTCTAAACATTCCGATAAAATAGATATACCAAGATCGGTCTTCAGCTCAATACGTTCAAGGCGAGCCTTGAGCCAAAGATGAAGCATAGAATTATCAAACAGTTCTTTATTTGACGATCTTGCATAAATATTTCTTGCCACGAGCGCAGTTTTGGTAGCCAAAAGTTTGTTAAACCCGCCTAGAAATATATTAAGGACTGCTGCAAAAAGTTCAGAAACCGGTGAAAAAAGTGTATTGCTCTCAATAGACTCATTCAAGAGTAGCACTCCTTTTTCCCTATCATGTGTAAATCCCAGAGAGTCAAGAAGACGAATGATATGTGGTGGAGGAATAGAAAGCACAATATGAACAGAACCTAATGCCATGAATACGCCGTACACACTGTTCAGGTCAACACCAATGCCATCGTAGTTCGTGGAACCACTCACCTTCTTTCGGTGCATAATATTATTGTACATTCCGTGTAGCAGGTTGTAGCAATCCCTCAAAGCCAATCCACCTTTCACAAGAGAACTGATGGATGATTGCTGGAGCAGCAGAAAGCCTCGAAGCGCATAAGCCTCGGCAAGTATAACTCGAGCACGGAAAACACCTGGAAGACACTCCTTATGATCATTTTTGAAAATACCAGCAATCTTTCCTCCTATTTTGGCCACAATCCCTGTATTCGAATTTTCAACTGCATCAGCAAAGTGCACTGCATGAGAGATGTGTTCGAGTGCAACTTTGACATCAGTCTGATTCATTGACAGTAAAGCTTTAATGCTTGCCAGACATGCATTTCCCGATGCGTATATGGGATCCAAGTACATTCCTTCCTCAAAAATTTTCTCAGCATCTACGACGCGGTTCGACAAAAACATTTCAATGGCACGTTTCACATTATTGTCGGTTTCATAAATTTTCTCAATCGTGATATTGCGCAGTGCTTCTACACTTTCTGTGCTAAATTTGTGGCGGCGTTTTGTAGCATTGTAATAATCACCACTGCTTGCAAGTGAATCTAATTCCGACGTATCGTGACACTCTTCATCTTTCATATTTCTTTCTATCGTGAAAACAACAAAAAGGGTTTCAAAAAATATTAGATATAATAAGGATTATAGAAACAAAAAAAAAAAGAAAAGAAAAAAAAAAAGGATATATTGATACATGTATAGAGAAATACAATCAAAAAAAAAAAAAAGAACAACAAGACATAAATTCAAAAGAAAGAAAGAAAGAAGAATATGCTAAAACCAAAAGTACTATTGTTTGCTGATAAACACACACACACACACACACATACAACAGACTTAGCATTCTTTAAGCATGACGCAGCGGATTTTTTTTTTTTCCACACACGCTACTAGTTGCCATTATTGCTTCATAGTATTCTTTAATAAACATCAAACGATTTGAAAGATATAAATATATAAAATAAGGCGTCTAGTGGTAAAGAACCATAAAAAAAAAAACTTGAGAACAAAGAAAAATAAAATAAACATTCACACATACAGCGATACACGCAGTAAAAAAAAAAAAGAACAAAACAGGAAAGCCGGCGAAAAATAAAACATATGTGGCGGGAGGGGGGGGAAGCAGTAACTGGAACTGTTGAATATATATATATATATATATATTGCATCCTTGTTCCTGCATAGCTCCCTCGTATGATCGAAAGAAACACTAATTTCCTCCGCGCACCTCGGCTTGAAAATTTACAAGATCTTCGTGTATAGTATCCAGTTCCTTTTGAGAAATTGTTGGCGCCAAAATTACAGCGCGCTGTGCATTTTGCGTTAACGACTCCGCTCGACACAGTTGACTGCTTGGAATACGAAGACGTTCCGTAACGTCTTCACAAAGGGATTTAATCTCTTCGAGCGTACGCTCTTTTCTTTCCTGTTCTGCGCGAGCGGCGTCAAGCATTAGCGTTACCCGCTCACCTTCACTGCTGGTACAAGTGATACTTCGCATTGTCTCTGCAGCCACACTGCTCGCTATTCCCATTTCCTCTACAGTTGATCCCGGAGCTAAAGCAATGTCCAATTTATCCAAAGCAGAGCGAGCCAATTGACGGTGTGTCTCTACAGCCGAGTAAGTTTCACGGTCCAACAGAATTTGACGAATGCGATGTAGGGCAGCTTTTGTAATTATAACCCGACGACTTTTTTCCATTTCAAGCATCTTCGACCACTCCACCCGCTTCATCTCCAATAAAAAACGACGTTCAGCGCTTTCATCTTGAGTAATAGCCTCCACCTGCTCCGCACGAGGCACACCACTGTCCTCTATTCGACCCAAATGCGGCAAAGCCTCGGAACGATGAGCCGTGGAGCCGCCGGGCGCTTTCTCCGGATTGGCGGCATTCGAAACAGCGGCGGCTCCAATATTTGCGGCAGGGGAGAAGACGGCCGTGCGTAGCGTCAAACGTATCGAGTCCCCTTTATTTTTTGTTTGTGTATCCGCTTCTGGTGATTCGGGGAAGAGAACATCTTCCAAAAGATCATCTTCGTAAAGTGTGACACCATTTTGCTGAAGAACAACAGTGGAGTATCGCACTTTATCGTCAATAAGACCTTGTTGGCGAATACGTCGAAGCAGTTCTCTTTTGCACATGCCCACCGTAGCCTTTTCACTGATGGGCAATAACACTTCAACACGTGCCTCGCCAATGAAAATATTAACAATAAGACGAATTTTTTCTCCAGCTGGGATTGATTCTCCGGGAGGTAGTGCCTCCACAACAAAGGCCTTGTCCACTTGATGTTGTACCCGTTCCTGCTGAGAAGACAACTGCTGCGTAACTGATGCAAACTGCACGAATCGCTCATTGAATTGATTAAGAATACCGTATATCTTTTCATTGGAAGCTTCGCCCAAGGATTGCAATTGTAACGCAAAGTTTGTTTGCAAAGCTTCCAACTCCTTGGCAAGGTTTCCACATTGATGTTCTACCACCTTTTGCAAGCTGGCGCGAACTTCGTCAATCTCTTTTTTTACACCTTCATTAAAGCAAATAAGTAGGTCATCAAAATCTGTTGCTTGATCACATCTACTAACCAAATCTCTTTGTAGGTGACTCCGGATTTCCTCCACAGCACGCTGGATACTGAGGCGATTAGACATTTCTTCTTGTGTAGTATGTGTTGTTTTTGCTTTTCTCCACCCTGTCATTAACAGGTCATTACTGTTACCAACTTTGATGTCTCCATCGGTTTCCCTATCATTGAGTGGATTTTCTGGAGAACATTCCTCACCTTCACCACTTCCGTATGCCAAAGGGACGCCCATATTTGTTGGTTCATCCCCGTAGGAATCACCTCCAAACTCCCCAAAACAACCAGCACGCGACGCTCCAGGGTTACCTTCTACAATCATACTTTGTGACACATCGACTCGATCCGCGCTTTCAGCTGCACGCATAGCTATATGAATATCCATCAGTATATCTTCTCGAAACGGCACACATCCTGATGAAATTTGTTTTTTCAAATCATCAAGATTTTCCTTGTTAAGAGTGATGTATTGATTCGTTGGTGTTGCAGGGTTCGTCGCATCACTTGCATCATCAACGCATGAGCCCATTTTTCGAAGTGTGTCTGTAGCTAAATCACTCTGGGATTTCATAATAGTAAAAACACTGCCACGCGCGTCCTGGGTGTCCCCCTCTGCCTTCATACTTATCACAGAATCGTCAGGTACATTATCAGGATCTCTCATTAAAGAATCGATTTGAAGTACTTCTGATGTTAAAGTATGCCCAACTGCACGCAACTGTGCTGAGAAACACTCCAAGTTATGTCGATTAAGAAAGTTCATGGGAGCTAGGGAAGACGAAGCTTGAATGCTTTCCACACTAGCCATGGATGTATCCTGTATAGAATCCTTTTCTTTAACATGAGAATTAGAGACACAGATAATAGGCATAAGGCCACGCCCGTGTGCGAAATGTTCCGGCCCCAAACTCTCTGACTCTGGAACCACAGTAGCCAGACTGAAAGTCCTTCGCGTTGGTGTCATTCTTCCAAATTGAATTAAAATATCAGAGTCCAAAATATCTGAACGTAAAGGCACATTACCCTCAGCGACTCGCTCCTTCATAAGCCGAAGGTTTCTTGCGTTTAGCTGACTTTCTCTTAAATGAGACTCCGATTGATATTCTTCACACCTATACGATGAATCATGCCTGGTAAATTTACCATCGTCATTTCTCCCCAAAGACGAGTCATGCCGTGGATGGCGAGGACTTCCCCAGACAGCCACACGTGAGGTTTCACTGCGCTCGTCGTCTCCGGGGAGAGGTATTTCGGATGTATCCACAGGGACATACTGCGCAGAGTCCTCCGGGGAAAACTTCGACGAAAGGGTACTCATCGGAAGGCTTGGAACTGTCAAAAACTTTGGACAAATGAAATTTTCCTCTTATTATTATTTTTTTTTTTTTTTCACTACAAATAAAAAAAAAAAAAAGGTGTGGTGGTGCAATACCTTTCTTCTGCGTCGTATATAAATATGAAGATATTTATGAGTATCAAAATGATACCTCCTTTTCCTTTTAATTTCCTGTATCAACCTTGAATATTTTCTACTTCTACTATTTTAATCGTCTTCTTGTTATTATAAAAGGCAAAGATATAAAACATACAAAAAAAAAAACCAATAAAAGATGAGATTTCGAATCAAACTAAACGGTATCAGAACCTACTCTCGTAATAAGATGCGAGTTTTGTTTTCCGAATTATACTTTACCTCTACCACTACAACAACAAAAACAAGGAATTGTCATTGTATTCTTGCATTCACTTGGTTCTACGTGTCCTCCTTTACACAATCTCACAATTTTTTTTTTTCTTCTAAAAATACCTTAATACATCTGTTTTCAAACCGTAACACAATATAACGACACGTGGAACGTATAGCGAAATGCGGACCGCAGCAAAACGCAAACCAATCGTATATATATATATATATATATATACATATATATTTGCGTATTGTTGCACGATCTTCATACTTTTTTTTTTTGCTTCCTCACACCATTGGCTCAGATTCTCCTTGGTGTCTGACGTAGCAAAAAAGAAAAGCTCCATCCTCGAACAGTAAAAAAAATCAGAAAACAGGTATTTTTATGCATTTGTGTTGAGCAAAACATAATACATTGATATTAGGACAAAATCGTATAAGAACAAGTTAGTTCAATGCAAAAAAAAATTAAATAACAAATTTCGAAAAAAAAAAAAAAACAATAAAACAAATTGTCGTCATCACAAATGGGTGACTACAAAAAAAAAGAAATAGAGGTATACGTAGGTATCCATATATGATTTTGCACATGTAGAACAGTGTCCCATTGCACACAAACCGCGCGTCAAAAAGAAAAATTCAACATGCCCTTCTTCATACCATTTTACTCCTTTTTTCAAAAATAATATATATATATATTTTTTTTTTGGCTGCATTCGAATATATAAACTTTTTTTTTTTCCCCCCTTTTCTTGTTTTCTCTTTTATATATATTTTGCTTTCGAAGTAAGGAAGCATGAAAAATTTTTTTTCTTTTCTACGCTTCATCTCTACTTTTGCGTAGCTGTTGTGCCGCGCACATCTGTCTGAGAAACACGACGGTCGACAACTCCCGAGAGCGAACCTGCGTTGCGGTCCACATTTGTGGGTCCACCTGCCTTGTAGACTCCAGTGTACAAGTTCTTGTCATCGTGGAATTTGACATTGTCAGTCTTTGTTGCGTGTGCCTCCGGAGAGCCGCTTTGAATCATCGCGGTAACGTCTTCAGGACTTTTCTTCATCTTGGTCGCAATCTCAGGAATGGCGCGGGTGGAGAACTCACTGAAAGTCATCTTACGCGCACCTTTTGCCTTTACTTTGTTGAACAGAAGATCAGCGTCTGTGCCGGTAAAGACTTTCCCAATGATTTTAGTTTCCTTGAGCATCTTGGTGAAGTGGGCGTTGTCCATCTCCTTTGTTGGCGCACTACCAAAAGAGGCAAAAGCATAAAACGCACTTTCAAGAGACATATTTTTGAAAGAATAACTTGTTTGACTTGGTAGAAATGCTGAAAATTGACTTCTTGAAAACCAATAGAGAGCCAATATGTCAATGGAAAAAAAAAAAAAAAAAACGATGACATTAAAAAAAAAAATGATAATAATAATAGCATGAAACAAATACAAACAATAAAAATTTCAAAAAATCGAAAAGTAGCACTACAACTCTTAGGTATAAGTCAGTATTCTAATGCTTATACGCTCACACACACACATATATATATATATATATATTTATATAGTCGCATTTAAGAAGAAAAATTATACAAGCAAAAAAAAAAATCTTATTTATTAGATTTCATTGCCACATCGAGAATTACTCCTGCGATGCCCACCTAAGAGCGAATTAGCCTGCAACACAGCAGAGTGCTTTGCTTTTGCCTCTTCTTTTTTAATGTAACTTCTTAAGCCCCTAGCCCCATATCCCGTTGCCTTTTGTAGCGCCGGTGTCGATAAAGTATTTGCATTATTCCCTCGTGGCGAGGCAACAGAATAGAGAAGCGGCGACTGACGCTCTTTCTGTGCAACTCGAATGCTTGCTAGCTGCATTTCCTCCGTAGCAGAAGAAAAAGCCCGCACAAGGTTATTCTGCAGTGCCTGTTGTTGAGCCAATAACGCATTGCGCTTCTCCATTCTCTGTCGTCGCTTTTCCTCCAAGACGGCGACATCAGTATCCCCACCAGCAAAAGAGAGCGCACCAAATTGGGAAACAACACAAAGAGATTGTGGAACAACTGCACTCGCTACATCACTCGGCAATTCTTTTATCACTTTCTCCATTGAGTTAATGGCTTCATTTGCCACAACATTAATTGGCATCTGTTGACGAGCCTTGCCATAGTAATCGGTGTAGTTCAAAACCCGATGAGGTTGGCAATACCTCTTCGTGTAATCATGGAGTCGCTTCTCTAGTACAGATATTCGGTTCCCTTGTTTTTCCCTTAAACCATTTGAAGCTGAAAGGCTTCGTCGCTTCATCGGATTGGAGTTTAAAGACGAGAACGACAAAGCTTTTGGATTCGTTTGTACAAAGTTATCTTTTCGACTACCTATGCGCGTATTTTTCTTCAGCTTCTCGATACCACTCGAAGTTTCTGCACGCGGCGAGAGCGGAGGCGCAGTTGTGCTTTCAGCGACATACCTTTGCCGTTTCTGTTGCCTTTGCTCATTCGAAGTCCGATTCACCGAAGAAGCGGAGAAGTTATCATCAAGCGCAATAGACTCTAACATTTCAATACGTTCACGAAGAGCAATATTTTCGGCGTTTAGTTCCACCTGACGTTGCTCAAGTTCAGTTTTAGCCCCTTTGATAGACTCAAACGAATCACGCAACTGACCGTTAACGTCTATGATGTTCTTTAGAAATTCACACGCCTGAATCAATTTATCCGCTAACTCATTGATTTGCTTCTTGTCATCTGTTTCCTCACCCCGAGAAGCTGCACGATCAGCATTTCTCTCAGAACTCGATGATTGTACATTGTTCGATCCTACTTCTTGAACATGCAAAGCTCTTTCTGTGTCTTTTAAAGTGTTCCCGGCAATAGCCCTATAGTATGATAGCTCCTTTTTCATATTGGCAACATCTTCTCTCAGTTGACGAATAAGAGCAGATTTTGGATCTTCGTTTACATAGGGAACGTTTTTAATGTTTCGTGTCCTACCTGCGTACAATAGTGTTGACACTGATTCTTCAATGTAACAATCCAATGGACTGATGCAAGCTATCATTGTTGTAAGCGAATTACCACCTAACGCATGCTTTAAGAGTTTTGTCAACTTACTGTCGCGGTAGGGAATGTGCATCTTGGGTACTGTTTCCCCTGCCTTCGCTTTCTTATGAGACACGCCAGCAAGGGCATTGATGACTTTTCCCAACGCAAACAACGAAGCATTAATCTCAGTAGATTCTCGCAGGAGCGTTTCTGAAGGACTTTTAGAAAGCATAGATAACTTTTCTGAACCAGCCAAATCCACAACTGTGAACTCGGACTTGACACTACACTCTGGAGTGTTCGAATCCCAACGCTCAACATAAACGGTAAAAACAGTGTGCGACCGTGAAGACTGGTAATTCATCGCATGACTTTCCATTACTTTTTCACGTGCACCAGAAAGATATACATGACGCATTTTTTTTGCATCAGCGCACTCACAAAGAAAAAGGTTTTCTACTCGGAAAGCATTATCACGAGTCCAAGCAATCTTCAATCCACCATCACGCAAACCATCCACAGAACGTGTACTGGATGGGTTGAGCAAATCTGTTACCCGCTCATTGTATAATTGATAGTAACTACATCGCAGACGAAAACGTGTATGATCATCATTCCCTTGTCTTTCACGAGCACCGTCAAAAAGAAGTTGAATCGATCGAAGTGCAATTCCATGAACTTTTGGATCTGCCTTTGTGTTTGGCACCAAAATGTTGCTGTGATTTCTCACATAATCCATACCCTCCACTGTGTACGTCTTCCCACTTCCCGTCTGACCGTACGCAAATACTGTCGCGTGCATACCGCTGAGTACATGGCTGATCAAAGGAGTCATTTCGTCCATGATATCCTCTTGCTGTGCATCAATGGGATACACTCGGTCAAAAGTAAAGCAACGCGCATCGTCGGATGGGTCGCGATGTAAAGTCACTTTCCCGTCACCCGCCGAAAGTTTAATGCGTGTGCTCATGTGGTCCTGCTCACCGTGCAAGAGTGGCCGGCACCGCACCAGCACCCGTACACTGCTATTTGCCGCTGGAGACATAAGACACACAATATACCAATTAAAATGCACTCTAAAAATAATAGTAATAATGTAAAAACAAGATAACAAATTTACATCAAATGCCTTACGCAATTTTAAAAGCAAAAAAAAAAAATGAAAAAAAGATGAAGACCTTTTTTTGTCTATAATAAATAAAAACGGCAGAATGCTTAATTTCTACTTCTGCCGCAGTACTTTGAATAAATAAAGAATAGCACCAATAAAAAAAAAAAAAAGAACAAATATGGTTTTTAAATGCAGTAGACACATATAAACATATGGACACAATACATGTAAACACTATACACATATTCAGAAATGCAAAAAAAAAAAAGATATTTGTGTACATATGCGTCAATTTTTTTTTTTTGTAAAGAACTAGAGTATTTGAAGTAAATACACAAATGTATTACAAATATAAACACATATAAACTCATCGTCATCCGCCGAGTCCATTCCTTCACTCGCTGTTTGCCCACGAGCAAAGACGATCGTGCGCTGTCCTCTTCCCACATGCTCAGCGCATAGACCGGTCTCGTGCACAATGACTTATTGATGTATCGCAGGAGAGTGCACGCAGTCCAAGTGAAAGAAATGTATGTTTTTTTTTGGTATCCTTTCCCACATCCTTACCGAGCCCTGCTAAGCATACAATCCTCAGGCACGCTACGTGGTGTTTTTCTTCTAAACATTATGAGCCGTAGGCATCTCATTAACAACCAAACCCTTCGGTGAGTAAAATGGAAGAAAATGTCTGTACCAATGGGTTGGATCATAGACGAGCCATAAGATCTGTTATCCTTAATATCTTTTTTTTCATCCCATACTGTCACATAAATAAATAAATAAATAATGTCAAAAAAAGAATTGCAATATAATAATAATAATAGAAGAAGGATAATTTTGTGTATGAGTTTGTGTATAAGTGGTGAAGGGGATACCATTATACACAAAAAAAGTCTCAGAATGATCTGAAAAGCGCATTTTGCCATCTGGAGCCATAAGGCATTTAATAAGCACATATATATATATATATATTTTTTTTTTTTCCTAGCTATACATAGGTATAGCAATCGTAACAATGAAAGGCAAACAAAAAAAAAAACAAAAAACAAGAAGACTTGTCCGCCAGATACTACAAAAATAAAAAGAAAGTAAAAATGAAAAGCAGAAATGAAGTATTCAATATCGAAGCTTCCCTTTCAGCTCGTCAAAACGACGGTAGATCGTTAAACCATACGAATAAAATGTTGACTCACATGCACAATAATACACACACAGAGACACGAAAAAAAAAAAAAAAGTATTAAAAATGATTCTATACAGAATATACTAAAAGTATCAGTCATATACCCAACACAAACAGAATAACTGCAAGAAGCAATATGCCTTCGACACTTTTGGATATATATATATATATATATATATATATATTTATTTATATGAGGGGAGAGATATGTGAAAGGGGGGGGGGACGCTACTCAACGCCATTATGTACACAGTTTTATAACACTATAAAGGTTTTTCTTTTCAAAGGGCAAAAAAAAAAAAAAAACAATGTTTCAAAATGCACCCGCGTACGCGCCTAAGTTGAAGTTTTCTTCTTATTCTTTTTTCTTTCTTTTCACATACGTACCAGACAAAACAAAAGTGTCATCCATCAATTCGCACAGACTTATCTGATGCACACCACAAATCCGCAATTGCAGAGACACAATGATTTCCGGCCGCCATACTTCTGTAGTACTCTAACTCCCTCAGCATGTTTGCCTTTTCTTCCAAAAGCTGACGAATAATTGAAGATGTCTGCGCAGCCGTCGACTTTGGCACATGTGTAATCCGACGCGCTATGCCTGCGTAAAGCAGCGTAGAAACCGTTTCCGTGATATAAATACTTGATGTGTTTATGCACGCTATCATCGTCGTTCGTGAATTCCCCTCCAGTGTGTGTTTGAGCAGCATGGTGAGTTTACTATCCCGGTAAGGAATATGACTGCGCTTTTCAATTACTGCAGAGCCCTTTTCCTTTTTCGCTCTGGCGGCAAGGGCGAGGATGACCTTTCTCAGTGCCAAGAGTGAAGTATTGATTTCAATCGCTTCTCGCAATAAATTCTGTGGTGGTTTATCGTCAAACATAAAGATCTTTTCCGAGCCTGCCAAGTCCACCACAGTAAATGCAGACCTTCTCACTTTATCCAATGTCTTCCAGTGGCAAACAACGTAAATAGTGAATACACAATGGGAACGAGACGATTGCCTATTGATGGCATTGCGCCCTATGACTTTCTTACGCGCACCTGCGAGGAAAGCATTGTGCATCTCCTCACGCGTTTTGCATTGTTTTAGGGTGAGATCTTTGACTTGAAAGTCTTTCCCGTCACACGAGTGAATTCGCAGACCTGTATTGAGAGGAGATGCCAAGAAACACGAAGAAGTGGACGAGCGCGTTGAATTATCCTTCAATAAATCTGTAACACGCTCGTTGTATAACTGGTAATAACTACAAGAAAGATCAAAGAAAACGTTTTCATCCTCAGCTCCCATTTCACCTACCCGCTGAAACACGTAATCAATGGACCGAGGTATCATACCAACTCGGCACACTTCTTTGCATGAAATGACCTTTGGCGACCTTTGACTGTCTTTTACTGCATAAACCAGTCCATCAACTGTGTATGTCTTCCCACTTCCAGTCTGACCGTACACAAATAAATTCGCATGGAGGCCATTGAGCACATGCTCTATCAATGGCGTCACCTCTTCCATCATGTCTTCTTGCGGTGTCTCAGGAGGATAAACTCTGTCAAATGTAAAGCAGCGAGTATCAAAGGGCGTCTTGCCCTCCACTGTCACATTCCCTTGACTAGCATCCATGTGGATACATTTATTGCTGTCATCGGTTCTTTTCAACAACGGTGGTCGAAAGCGAGCGACGACTCTGACTGAATTGTGTGTAATTCCATGCATGATTAGTAATGTATGCAAAAAATTTCGTATATTATTAAATAGTTACACGACGTTAGTGAAATTCCAGAAGTTATGTATTTAGAGGATGTGAATGTTTCAACCTTATATGTTTTTATCGCCCGTTTTTTCCCCTTAAATTATACAATGTATCACTCTCTCAAAAAAAAACACACACACACACACACAAACAAACAAACAAAAAAAGAACAGGAAAAAAAAAACCAAACAAATAAAACAATAAAATGGAAAAAAAAAAGAAAAAAAAAAACATACGCAACAACAACACCAAGCAGTACTTCAAAATATCTTATTTGCAATTTAAACACAAAAAAAGCTTAAAAAAAAAAAACTGTGAACATGTGTGGCTCCGTCATATTAACAGCTGACAACAGAGGGACTAGGCCCCTCCATGCCGCTTTGATTCGTGTGGGGCTCTCTGATGCTTGCGGCTTTTTTTGTTCAATAGCGAGTGGAGACGTCGTGTCGGCTTCATTCTTTCGTCCAGGAGAGCCTGTTTTTGCAGAGCAAGCACCACTGATGGGTCACGATCCACATCCACAGCCAACTTCTTCGCATTGACAAATCGTCGATGCAAAGTGGGAATTGGTGTGTAGTCCTCCATTTGGAACTGTCGATGCGCTGGCTTGCTGAAAAACTCGCGACTGCGATACGCCATATCAGGGTTTTCGCTTTGTACAATGTAGTGTTGACGCACTGCGTATTGCGGATCGAGTCCGTACAACTCAGGCTCCTTTGTCTGCCTTTCAATATCCTTTGGAGATATTTGATTAAGATCACTGTCAATGACATGATTGCAGAAATCCACATTTAGTTGTGAGGCGATTTCTCTAATATTCTTTGACTCGCGTTTGTCAACAATTGTGTAAGCCCATCCTACATTTCCCAGACGACCTGTACGTCCACACATATGTTGAAAGGACGCAGTTGATCGGGGGCAAAAAGTGATAAATACGTGGGAGATATGTGGCAAGTCAAGCCCAAAAGCTTCAGACTCACGTAATAAAAGAAATTTCCATGTATCGCGAAATTCTCCATCATGGTACACCTCCGAAAAAAGTTTTGCATTCATACCAAGACGACGCAGTTTAGTACGTACCTGTAGCATGTTATCCTCAGCACGAACAAATATCACAGCTCTGCCAGGAATAGTGTCCCTTGCATTCCAAATAAGTCGTACGGTGTACTCGTAGACATCCTCATTAAAAAGGTGAAAGCTAAAGAGACAATGAATTGTAGAAGGAACCCGCACAGGTGCTAACACTATTGTGTGCCTCTCTGGCTTCACACAAAGTGCTTTCAAATGGTCTTTTAGAACACCATCCAGGTCCGCCGACACAAGTCCTAATTGTAAAAGTGAACGAATATGTGGTCCTGGTAATTGGTGCAAGGAACCAAGCAGAAGAGATGCCGCGGGGGGATTCCGCAGTCGCTCTCGTGCCTCAGCCACAGGAGCGTTAGGAGGTAGCATGGGTAGTTGACGGCCAATATCATCCACGTAAATACGTCGAAGAAACCCAAAGGCCTCAAATTCCATTTTCTTTTCAAATAATAGTTCACACATGGTGTCCGCTGTTGTAATAAATAGACGAATTGGGCCATTATCGCTCTTTAAAGATTTGCAAAGAGTATTATAGTACTTTTGATACTCTTCGCGAATAGTCCCCATGTACATCCATGACCAGTCGTTCTGTCGACGATCGACCAGAGCGCCACCAAGTGAACCACAGAGCGCACGCAATTTGTCACTTACTTGCATTGCATTCATCGTATCAGCTGCGATAAATACATTTAGTCCAGCGGATTCTGAACGAATAGCCTGCATGAGAGCCAGTAGAAGTGCACTCGTCTTACCACTTCCTGTCACACCATTAAAGATAACGTCGTTATGATCTTCATTCAGGAGAGCAGGTATAAGGCGACATTGCAGTCTTGACGGAGCAAAACCATACTTTTCTTCTGCACGTCTGCTGAGGAGAGGATCAAGTCCCAATGCTTCCCATGATGCGCTACCAGGGTCCTTTGCAGACGGAATCACTTGTCGCTTCTGGGGATTCTCCGCAACTGCAGTTGACATAAATGAATGACTAGGAACAGTAAGGCTATTTGTACATAAATCGTCACAAATAGTTTCACGTGCCGAGTCGAGCATCGTGCCTTTTAGATCTGATTCCGTAATTATTTTCTCATTTATACTCTGGTTCGAAGACATCAACTCCGACAGCGCATCCTCCACAGTGTCATTTCCGATATCACTCGAAACTTCATTCCCTGTTGCTTCTCTGCTTGGCTCCAGTGTTCCTCGCACATCATCTAGGAGCGCAGTTACCCCTCTTCCTTCAAGAATGGGTTTGCGTGGCGTATCTTTTCGCTGTGGCAGTAAGTAGAGCGGAGAGCGCTCTGTTGGACTGTACTGCTGCTCCGTCATCGCCTTTTCTAGCGCCTCTGTTGTCGGCCATAGTTTTTGTTGGTACCGGTAGAAGTTTGCTCGGGAATTCTTTCGTAGTCGTTGAACCAATTTAAAGTCCTCGTACTGATCCAGTACACTTCGCAGGCCCCTCGACCCGTTAGACTGAACAATGCACCGCGTGCATGTCAGAAGA
The DNA here is from genome assembly GCA_030849725.1 of Trypanosoma boissoni. NCBI lineage: Eukaryota > Euglenozoa > Kinetoplastea > Trypanosomatida > Trypanosomatidae > Trypanosoma > Trypanosoma boissoni. The sequence goes on along the minus strand of JASANW010001429.1, from coordinate 64,456 downwards.
GAGGCAAAGCGATTTCCAGGTGTGGCCAAATGCGTTTGACGCATTGGTATGGACTTCCCTAAGTACTCCCGCCCTCTCCTGCACAGCATTTCAAAAAAAAAAAAAAGGGGTAATAAGAGAAGAGGAGAGAGGAAAATCCATGTACACATGCAAAACAAAACAAAACAAAACAACAAAAAAAAATGTCTCTGTAAAATAACTTTGTTTACAGCTTTCATAAATAAACTCAATCCATCCAAATTTTTTTTTTTTGATATTAAAAAAAAAACACCCACATACTTTTTCCTAAATAATAGGGTGGCACGAAATACTTCAAACTTTAAAGTGCACGTACAATAACAACAATACTAATACTAAACACCATCAAAGTCTCAATTTCACCGCAAATGCATCCGGATTTTTATCGAGACATTCGCGAGCCTCATGATTCACGTCATCTTCTCTATTCATCTTAAACTCAATAAAGACCCTGTCAATTACACGTTGAATAGCATCGTGCGCGTGTTGGTCTGGGGTCCAATCACGAGCAAGAAGTTGCTCGCAAAGCTGACCTTTTGTTGTGACCACTGGACTATACACAGGTGTGATAAACCGGATCGTGGGGGGCTCGTGTGGGTAATCCTCTGAAAACAAGACCTGCAGTTCATAAATTTTGCCATCAATATTGTAGACGCTACACCTGCCGGGCGTCACTAGTACCTTCCACGCAAAAAGATCATCCTCTGTGTCCACAAAAGTAACAGAGGGGTTTGCGACATCGCTATTCATTAGATTTTCGTTAAGAAAATTCATAATGAGCAGAAGATCTTTACTTACTCGTTTATGTGCAATGTTTCCTGACATACCGTTGGCTATATGCTTTCAGAAAGCTGTTATTGTAACAAGAAAAAAAAAAAAATGAAGAAAAAGAGACAAAAACAGGCCTGAAAAAAAAAATGTACAGAAGCCAAAAGTACAACAAGTTTACTAACTACACCTGAGTACTTATCGTCCACAATTTATCAATGGGATTCTTGAGTACTTTCTGTATATATATATATATATATATATATATATAAGAAAAAAAATCATAACAGAACAAGCAAACAAATCTTGATTTCCTGTCATACTCCGTTGGCAGTTCACAGATATATATATATATATTTATATACATGTATATATGATGAAGTTATTACAGAAGCAAACGTGTGGTACTCCGCACTTTGAGCGGCCCATAATTATACGCAGTGAATATAATTACATACCAACACTGTGCTCGCATTTCCTTTTCCACTTACACGAGATCAGAACAACAATAAAAAACAACACACACACACACATGAATCCATCGAAACTTTTATCTGAAATTATGATCATAGAAAGAATTGAGAAGACCTTAGGAATTCAGACAAAGCCTTTGCCTACTTTTCCACCGTGCGTTCAAGTTTTTTTTATTGTTTTTTAAAATGGAACAAATGAAATAGCACAAATTGCCCCCAAAAACTGTCATACTCCCTTATATATATATATATATATATATATATATATATATATATATATATATATATACAGTTATAAAGGAATTTCCTACAGAAAACGTTTTACTTCACACAAAAACTTTTTTTTTTAAACAACTTTTGATCATTTTGATAATAGACATTGAACAGTAAAAATTATTTTGCCTTTGTTTTTTTTAATAACCACCTCGCGCCTGCCTTCCCTTTTTCTCTTCAACACACAGAAACAGGATTTTCAAACACTCTAACGCGTTACTTTACCCTAACGAATGCATAAAAGATAAAGATATAATATCATTTGCTCTTTTTTTTTTTTTGTCAAAAGGTGTCAAATAAAATTAAAATAGAAAAGTAAAAATAACCAAAAAAAAAAAAAAGGACCTCAGAACACAAAAAAAAAAAATTTCAACAGGCGTAATAGTCATAAATTCAACAAAAACTTTTTTTTCTTGTTTCTCACATAGCAACACAAGTAAGTATTTTGTAGTGCCCGTGCATAGTTGCGGGCAATACAAAATGTATAAATATAAATTATTGGGGAACAATATCTGAGCAATATACAACAAAACGGATAATAAAGCAAAGGAAGAAAAAGAGATGGGACGAAAAGAAAAAAGGTTCTAGAGAGTACCATAAACATTTTGTAGACCAAGAAACATATTTCCTTCGAAGCAACTTAATAGATCGTTTTTTTTTTCTTTTTTTAAAATTCAGAGATGAAAAGAAATAACAACATATCAATCAGGTTGTTAAGTTTCTCTTACACTCCTCTCGTTTTGTTGAATTTAACCGTTTCGTCAGCTTCGCCCATGCTTTATCTCTAACATCACTTTTTTTATTATTATTTTTTTTTCCCCCTCCTAACTATTTTCACTCTTCTTATTCACCTCCTCAAAAGTAGACACTCAGAAATTGTATATCTATGTAGAAACCGCACTCCTTAGGGCTTCCCTCCGGATGTAATCAATTTTCTTTAATAGAAGTCGTCTCGCTCCCATCATATACGCATCAAGTGTGATAAAGCCAAGATGCTGAATGTCCACCTTCTGAAAACTGTTTCGAATCTTATCCTCCGTTGGGGATTCCCGTCCCAACTCCGCAAAGACTTCTACCATGCTGATCCTAAACTTTTCATAGCTCAACGCTCCGGTATTTTCAGCATCGTAGTGCTTGAAGTGTTCGAGGCACAGTTCTGCAAAAAGTTTTTCATCACGAAGCGTTTGCGAAAGTAAAATGTCTCTCACACTTACACCAAATATTTCCTGCCTGATCATCGCAGATTTGTGGATCATCTCAAGATCCATAGAGGAGGGCAACATCTTTCGCTCCTTTAATGTCTGCAGCACTACCTCAGTCGGAACATTTCCGACAAGGTCTTCCTTTTTAGCAAAGGGACAACCCCCCATGCCTCCAAGGGCACTGTCTATCAGTTGGCAGCCCGCCTCTATCGCCGCTAAAACCTTTTCCTGCGCTTTCAGCGCCGTGCTGTGAAAGTGTGCGGCAAAGGTAATGTCCGGAAATCGTTTTTGCAATCGTGAGAAAAGTTCAAAGATTAATTGCGGTTCAGAAACACCGACGGTGTCGGCGAGGCTAATGGTTCGCACGCCAATCTCCGTGAGTCTCTCGGCAAGTTTTTCCACAGTCTCCACATCGAATGGTTCCCCGTAAGGGTTACCAAACCCCATGGAGAGGTAAACAAGTAAATCCTTCTCACGCCATTTGTCACTATTCCATGATGCGGCATTCAATTGCGCTTTTCCATTTGTCGCCTCAAGCGCCGCCTGCATCGCTTCTATATCTCTTAAAGACTCCGATATACTCTTTTTTGTATTCAACTGTTGAAACTTCTCACAGCAAGAGAGAGGAAATCCAATCGTATTGACGATCGGTGTGTCCAATGCTGTTTTAAACCCCGCCTGCGAGGCAACGACAACGGAGAGCTTTGTGGCATGTTCTCCCCCAAGGAGTCTTCTGTCTATCCCTGCAAGTACCTCCGCACTGTCACTCATTTGCGGAACAGCCCGCGCAGAGACAAAGGAGGCACAATCCAGCGCATAGAATCCACACTGGAGAAGAGCGTTTATCAGTCGAATCTTGTCCTGTGTGGGAACAAACTGTGGAAGTCCTTGCATAGCATCCCGTGGACACTCGACAAGACGAATAGAGGAAACCGCACGCGACAGGCAGAATCGCGACAAAAACATCTTTTTTTTTGTTTGTTTGTTTTGTTTAGCTTTCTCTCTTTGTTTACTTCGCTTTAATATATATATATATATATATATATATATTTCTTTTATATCTTGATCCCTGCAATAGAATAATATGTTTATTTTATCTTCTTTGGTCTCTTCTTAAGAAAACTGTTGTACTTGTATATACAGAGTCTAGCAACAAGGACTAAATAATAAAGTTTTTTTTTTTTTTTTGCACCTTTGATATTTTCTAATTCTTCCAACAACTTTTAATTGTTTGTTGTTGTTATCTGCTTTCTACCGTTGCACTAAACTTTCGTATTGGCAACACACTTTTGTTGTTGTTTCTGTTCGGGGTGTCACCACTGCGAGCCAATGTCAGCCGATCAGGCTATTCCGCTCCGCTACAAAAGGACTGTTTACCTTTTTAGATTGGACAGAGTACTGCAAATTCGTTTTTTTTTTTTTTTTGAAGCTAACGAAAACATTGTTTTAAAATAAGATAAAATAAATGATAAGAAAAAAAAAAAAAAGGAAACAGATAAAAAGAACGGGTAAGGCACCAGCCGCAACTCACACAACAAAGAGAGAACGACGCCGACGAGCAGCAAAGGTATGGAAAGCGAATCTGCAGGTACCACTCCATCGCACATAAGCGGCCAAAAACTGAAGACATAAAAAAAAAAAAAAATCGTAGAATGCCATGTGTGTGAAATCATAATAACAATAATAATAATGAAAAGATCCATTCACACACACACACACAGGTGTCATCCTCTTTGGTTCTTGTATGGGCGAAAAAACCTATATAGTTTACAGTACGCATTATACTTTACCATGTTACACCAATTTCGACGTAATGCCTTGAGCAGGTTCCTTTCCTCCCTTGTGTTTTTTTTTTTTGTTTCATGATTGCGCAATGTTAAATAGCATTCATCATGAAGTTTAAAGATCAAGAGTAACTCCAAAACATTGTTTTTGTTTAAGAGTATAAAGTATTTTTTTTCTTTTTTATACAATAGATACTGGACTCTTGTTTACTTCGTTTTAAAACACTTTTGACTTTTCTTATATATATATATATATATATTTTTTTTTTCTTTTTATTACTTTTTTTTTTGTTTATTTTTACGTTCTCACCACCATTTTTTTTTTTGTTGTTGTTTTACCAAAAAAGCAAACAACGAACTGCAAGAAACAGCCAAAATCTCCACTTTCATGTAAAACTCGAAAAGTGAATGACAAAATAACAAAAAAAAAAACAAAAACGGATGCCTAGTATAGCGTAAAGTGATTTAGGCGGAGGTGGGGCGCGCGAGCGAATAAGAAAAAACGCTAAAGCAGTGGCATATACGCAATTGTCAAAAACTCTGTTGAGAAAAACAAAGCAAAACAAAACAAAACAAAAAAAAAAAACACATAAAGAACTGCCCAATCAATGACAAAGAAAAAAAGAAAAAAACAGTAAAAAAAAAAAAAAACGACGCCTATTAACACAAATACTACCCAAATGCAAGAACACTAGTAGAGTATTCAAAACAATTTTGTTATTCTTATTATCCTTTACACTGTGCCAACAGTCGTTTTTTTTATTGTTTTCCTATGTAACTTATTCATTGTATTCTTTATTGTGTTTCTCCTTCTTCGGTATTCCCGCTTCCCCTTGGCACCCCATTCGATGTGTTCAAATAAACTTCCAACACAGTGTCTGCATTCGCGTTTATGTTTCGCTGTCGTTCAAATACTTCAAACGCCTCTCTGTCGTGTATAATAAATTTTCCCCCAGTGGATTCGCTCTTCTCTGCAATAAGTGGGGGAATTTCGCCTTTTTTTAGATCCACAAAAACGTTGTTATTGTACAACTTCACAGAATCCATCCAGTCAATATAATGAGAAAATGCCTTTGCAAATAAACAAAACGAACGTAACTGCGTTGATATCGGCACACCCCTTCCCATTGAAAACTTTCGAACAACACCTCGGGGAACGGCTATTTGAGGCTCCACCGTAATGGCCAGGAGGTGAATACCATAAGGCTTTCGAAGGGGAACCTCACGTTTCACAAAAGGACAAAAGTACTCCTCAATTCCTTCCTCTTTCTTATACCCAGCACCTTGCTTATATAAGGTCGTATGAGCGTTACGCACCATAGTGATAACCTGCTTTATAAATGGTAACCACATCATTGTGCTATCAAAAACGACACTGCGTCCCGCATTCACAGCATTTATCAAAAGTGCTTCGGCTGCACGTGTACTAAATTCGTGCATATCCTCGTTAACGGATGGAAGGTCATTCGATGGGTCCAATACTTTAAAGTCATCTGCGCTAACCAGAACACTGTTTTCCTTATGACGTGTCCACCAAGAACTTCGAGACAATGCCATAGCCACTGTACTCTTTCCTGCTGCCATTCCGCCACCCAAAAATATAAACATTGGGGAATCTTCTTGAGATGCCGTTATACTCTCTCGTGAAGTCGCTTGCATGTTACGCAGAAAAACCAAAGGGGATTCACGACGCTTTGATCTGAACTTGTTTGATTCTGGAAGCACACTGATATGATTGACAGTATTTCTTCGTTCCTTTTCCAGTGTAACATTGCCCTCTTTTTGAATCCATGCAACCAAGGCATGTATAGTCATAGGAGCAGAGGCCGGGTACACACAGTGACCGTCTGATAGAATCATTGCACTTAATAAATCTTGTTTAGCTTCATCGCAAGAGTTACATGTAAGCGACGACTGCGATTCGTGATGCCGTGGCACACCGTATAACACCTCTGTAAAACACTGTTCGGAGCCATCGGAGGAAACTGTAAACGCTTCTTGAGACAACGAACACTTGCCTTCGACTTTATGTAGTCGAGCAGGCCTATCATCCTTCTCCATAACCCCAGAAGACGCCACTGAGATGGTTTCCTTGCACACTCCAGGCGATGCATCCGCAAGATCTCCATCCTTTTCTGTGCAATTGCCAATGTTAGACGTGCAAATAGGCGCATTACCGTTTTCGTTGGGAAATGTGTAAGAGGAAAAACTCGCAATTTGTGCTTTAGGAGAATCATGAGGCGAAGCGAAACAAGAATCCATCTTTTCAGTGACGCCTTTTTTGGGTGGTGTGTATATGATGGTGGGAAACCAGGAAACGTCATAAATACCCGCAAGTTCCGGTTCTGCTACAGCGTGAACCACACAGATTTCTAGTTCCGAATCAAGAAGTTGTTTTGCCTTAATTTCTTGAAACAGAGAGAGCACCTCATTGCTTTTTGCGGAGTACTTGGCGTGAAAAATAATAACAATCCCTTTAATCGATCGCATCATCTTCTCTCTTATATTACCAATAGTAGCAAAACCAAGGCATTGCTGGCAGCGTGAAGACCACACAGAAACCCCCGATCCATCTTCGCCTCTCCCAGGCGCTGCAGTGAAAGGAGACGTGGGCGATGTGTAGTGATACATACTACCAGTAGACCCACAGAGAGGAAGGAGAAACTCCATTTCCTCATCGTCATCCAAACCATCTTCGGCACTCGTGTTGGTGCACATGGGTAATAGAGTCTCCTTGACATATGTCTCGTATTCTTTATTGACGCGCATCACGACATCAATTTTATGCCAATTATAGGAGAAATACATCGGAATGAGCGTGTTTACAAGGCGTAATAAATGCATTACACGAGCCCTTGGATCACATGACAATGGAGCCGGCAGGGGCTCCTCATTGCAATCCGTCGGACTAAATGTTGAAAATTGCTTACGTAAGCTGTAGGAACGTTGTCGAATCCTTCTGATAAGTTTAGGACGATCCAATGCGAATCGAGTAGCCCACTTGTCGCAGAGAGGCTCCAGCAGTTCCGGGTCCGCGCGATTGAGAAAAAGCATCGCACAACATGCCGCTAATTTCGACACAAACATATGAGGAGGATGTTCTAATGCGCGCAAAACGTATTCGGGAAATGGGAGCCATGGTGGTGGGGGATGCATCCTAAAACCCAACCTATTATCTCCTCTACAACTAATATATATATATATATATATATATATATCAAAAAGACAATATAATAATAATAATAGAAAAGATAGGAAAAAAAAAAAAGAGAAAAACATAAAATAACACACAGACACAAACAAAATATATATACATATATAGATACATATATACACTCAACCGGTTTATAAAGATAAGCGACACGACGTCATAACCGATACTGTAATAAGAATCTATAGCCCTCCGCCTACAGAAAACAACGACAACAAGAAGAAAAAAAAATACGGTAATTTTGGATTTTATATTTAATCAAACGGAGACTGGTTCAAAGTTGAACAAAGTGAAGAAATTAACGACAGAACCTGCACTGCTTGATTTTTCAAACTTGGATTCAACTTCTTCATATCCATGTCCACTTCTTTCAGTGGATCTGTCACATGAACAAACAACGAATACACTTGCCCTTTGTATTTGTTTTGAATCATAAGAGACCTATACAGTGTGTAATTGCAAATGTAACGCCCAGCATCTTCGGATATCTCCCAAAACGGTTTTTGGCGTTCCTCCTCAATAGTCCCGTCAGCCTCAATACTATCATTCATTTGTTGAATAATAGCTTGAATTTTGTCTAGACGCACATCGCTAGAGACCAAGTCGCTTACAAGATACGAGTCCAGTGGCAGAGATTCCTGAACACTAATGTGTTCGAGTCTCAATCCACGAACGTCAGTGATATTTGCATTTATTTCGTTGTACCCCTGCACCTCCAGTCGCATAACTCCTTTAGATTCCCCGCTGTGGACACCAATGTGCACGAGCAGAACCTTCCCCTCTGGATCGCTAGCAATACGAAAAGCAATCGCAGCTTCGAGATCCTTGAAATACCTGTCCACCGCCTCCACACTCACCTCCAATTCCTCATAATTCACAGAAAGATTACCCTCTGGTGAGATATTCGTGGATAAAAATTCAGCAACGCCAGCGCTTGGGTTCGTTTGTATCTTATTAAACGCTCCAAAACCAGTTACAAAAAGATGTTTTGTTGGCTTCATGCTTTACATCAAACAAAATAAATCGCGTTCACGTACACAGAAAAGCTTTCGCATTCAATTTCATGTTTTTTTTTTTGTTTGGTTGTGTAAGAGAGAAAAATAAAATTAAAAACAAAAGAAAGTGGAGTACCAAAAGACAAATCCAAAAACTTTTTTTCACCCTCCCGAACAAAACACAAAAAACGTTTCTTCCGAAATGCTCAATGTACTTCAAGTTATATACAAGCAGCATTGTACAAAGATAAGAGCGGTTACTGTAAAAATAATATAGAAAAAAATATAAAATATTAAAAGTATCAAATAAACAAAAAGCGTACAAAGCATAACCCCCCACCCACCCACACAGAGACATTTTTTTTTTTTTTTTGTAGTATGACAACTACTAGACCCATCTACTTTTCGCCCTTAAAAAAGAAAGGCGTGCAAAGGAATCCCTCCGCGGCCTCCACTGCCGTGTCTGTTGTTTGCGGCTCGTTTAGCATTATCGCCTCTCTTGCGTCTTGCGGCAGCGATGGTGCAATGGAAGAAAGCCTCCCATCTATACCCGGGCCCCACTTGTCACGGCCACTTCGGTCTCCGTTTGCTAACCCCTTCGAGGGTGTGTGCGACTTAAGAATCGAAGTTAAGGGTTTGAACGAGGTGCAACTTACTTTGGAATGGCTCATCCCCAAGACACGATAAGGGTTTTTTTTCGGCGAGAAGGGATTCTTTGGCAACGGTGATGCGTTCACATTGTGATGGAATATATGCTCGGCGTCAGATGAAAGTATTCGGTGTTTATCCGTAGAATCCGCACCCTCCTTCGCCGTACAGTAGTACTCCGTGAGGGATTGATGACGCATTAGAGGATCCATATAAGATTTTGCACGCAATGGCAGCGATGGCGAAAGGGGGAAATGGCGCAAAGATGAACGTAGTGGAGTGGGTGAGTCCAGCATCGCATCATGGGTCTTCCATCGGTGCGGCTCTTGCCTACGCATAGTGGTTAATAAATCAAAATTCGTTTCTGTCGTTGCACCTAAACCTTGTTGAAACCATTTTGCTTTCCCCATAACCTCAATGCGTTCAATCGACTCCAATTCTTGGCGCTCCTTTGTCTCAAGACAGGGAAGGATCTCAATCGCACAACTCAAAAGACGCATTGCGTAAGCTTCCTTTTCCTCTCGTCTGACTGTTTTCCCTCTCCATGGATAGATAGACTGTGAGAGTTGCTGGCGAGCTACAATTTCATTGGAAAATAATTCTTGAGTAAACTTATCAAACTCCGATATCAATGCATGGAGTGCTGTGGCAGACTGCAAAGTAAAACGATCACGTTCGGTGAGAACTGTGCATAACGGATATCCTTGAAAGACTAAGGCCTCATTGTAATTCTCTGAAATAGGAAAGTCCACACACTCAAGTATGAGAAGCAGACATGAAAAATTTGCGCTGATATTTTCTTCTGCCGCTGAATTCCACTCTAAAGACGATTCCACTCCTCCGTCAACGACTTTTGCAGAACCATTCAATGGCATCTTTGTTGTTGTTGTTGTTGTTGTTGTTGCTGAGATGGTGGCGGTATTGGTGGTGGATGAGGGATCCAAGTCGCTGTGAGACTTTTCTTCACTATTACCACCACTGAGCTTCCTACGTGGAATATCAAACATTCGCTCCAACAAAACCACTTTCTCTTCACCAAGCACAACCGCAGCATATTTACGATACGCTGAGAGAGGTAATCGCAGTTGATGAAAAAAAGTCCCCAACTCTGTATCCTCATCCTTATTACCCTCAGCGTTCAGGCCACTTTGCACTGAATTCATATTTTCACCGTCTTCTGGCAAATTACTAACATCAGAAGCTGTGGCCACATCCTCCGGCTGAGACTCTTTGACTTGAGAAGGGGATTGGTCCACTGGTGTATCTGGAACCGGCTCGGGACCTAATTTTTTCGTCAGTGCCTCAATGATATCTTGCTCCCGTCCCTTATACTTTACAAGAAGTGAGGGAACACTTTCCAATCTTTCTGGTGCGTATAAAGAAAAAAGCCGCGACAAGCGTGCAAGATAGTCTTTTTCAGGAGGTATAGGCGCATCTACATCAAAGTCAGGATCAGGCTCCGGGCCGTACTTTTGGGTAAGAATGAGAAACATCTCGTCTTCGTTTCCTTTGTATCGACGTAGTAACGCTTCAACATTGGCAAGCTTTTCCCGTGCATACATTTTATAGAAGCGGATGAGACGTTGACGATAAGTGGGTTTCGGCAATCCGCTTTCAGGAAATGGCGGTGGTGGTTCCGCTCCAAATTTGTACACTAGTACTCCAAATAGACCTTCAATATTCTCCCCGTGCTTATCCAGCATAGCATCTAGTTTTGTGGTCTTCTTAGGCGTATAATACTCAAGAAAATGTAACAAACGTTCACGCGGGGTTTGAATGTTGGGTGATGGGGGCTCCATACCTAGTTTCCCCACAGTGCGGGACATCATTTCTTCTTCTTTTCCTGCGTAGGTCTCAAGCATTTGATCAACAATAGGTATCTTTTCGGGTGCATACAGCATAAAAAGTCTTGCAAGACGCCAGCGAACATCATCCACCTGATAACTCCGAGAAGGGCCGGGAGAGTTACTCCCGTTAAAAAGACTTTGAGTGTCCGATGCGCTTTCCGTTGACATCGACATAGTGTCTAAATTTGAAGCACAGGAACCGTAGCGTTTTACCAACTTAAAAAAGAGTTCTTCCTCTCGACCAGAATATTTTGCCAAAGTGCTGTCAACGGTAAAAAGTTTTTGAGGTGCATATTTAGTGTAAAAGCGAATGAGGCGTTCTCGGTGGTTAGTTTCATTACGCTCAGACGGAGTCTTGCTGCTGCGCTGAGGAGTCGATACGCTATTATTATCATCAGGACGTAGTGAAACTGTAGGTTCCGGTCCAAACTTCTTCACAAGGCTCTCAATCAACTGTTCTTCATTACCCTTATACTTTTCCAGTAGGGTTGGAATAATTGAGCGCTTTTCAGGTGCATAGTTGGCAAAAAAATTGTCCAGCCGCTTTTGGTACGCCGACATGATTTCAAAAAAAAGTGGGATACGAGAACTATACAATAATAATAATATAATACGTCTATATCGGTGAGTACTCCTTTATTATAAATGTCACCACCTTACGCTACACTGATAAAAAAAAAATAATTACACAAGAAAACAATAAAAAGAACAAGATATTAATAAGAAAGCACGTGGAAAAGAAAAAAATAAAATAGCATTATTAAACAAAACTTCTAATTCCCTTTTTCTGCTTGTATATATATATAGATATAGACAGATATGCACAGAGAGGGGGGAGAGTGAGAGGGGAGTGTACATAAATTGAGAGGAAGCACTATGCCAATGTCACTGCAGTAGAGAGGAGGAAAGTGTCAGCAGGCAAAGGAAAAGCAAATAAACTATAGACGACCTCGGCAACTTCGTATACCATCAGATGTTTTTGGTGATGACCAAAATAGGAAAAAAAAAACATGTCTACAAAACTACTTCAGAATATGAACAAAGTAATTGCCATCATAGGAAGAAGTGCACGCAGGTAAGCCTATAGTATTATCGGAAGAGCTATTTATCAAACAATGCATTATAAACTTCTTTAGTTCGCTTGTAAACTCTCATGATTCCCTCATAGCAAAAGATAGAGACATAATAACTGGATAAAAGGCTCAGTAAACCATTGCAACGATCCAAGGAAACAAAAAAAAAATTAGAGAAGAGAGAAAGAAAAAAAGCGACAGATACATGTGAAAACGACAATGAAAAAATAATAACCATAGACAGAAGCAATCACACACACATAAAAAAAAAAAAAAAGTATACAAATCCAATATGTAATCAACGCAAACCTCCACCATCAACAAATCCACCAACATGAGCTCTATATGTTGTAAAGGACTCCCTCGCACAATAACACTCCCTAGCTCTTTTAAACCATTCCTCACTTTCTGAAGGGCGACCACGGTTCATCCTTAAAGAACTTCGCCTGCTCGTAAAAGTATACCTGCCACATCCATGTACCAAATGTAGATGTGACACACACAAAACATAAAAGCTTGATCCACATCCACTCCGAGTCTGTTCTTCCTGTGCTTATGGATTCCGCGACAATGTCCGGGTGGCCCTCCGCCCCGCCGCGGGGGGAGTAGTAGTTCGGAGTGTTGCGCCTTCCCTTAAATATGGAGAAACGACCAGTGGGCCGACGAAAAATATGTGTTGAGCGAATCATCAACTACAACACGCCTATCAAAGGTAAAAGGAAGACTATTAAGATATTTTTTTTTTTGATTTTTTTTTTTTTTTCACCCGTCCGTGGAATGCCACAACAAATTAAAAAAAAAAAAAATTAAAAATGAGAAAACAAAGAAACATACACAGAAAAAAAGAAAAACATTGTAAGAATCAAAAAGGTAGCGACTAAATATAGACGTAGAAAATAAATATAACAAATAAGCAAGTAAAGGCAAAACTATTATTATTTTTTCTTTCTTTAAAAAGAATGCTTATCCTTATCTCAAACAAATAAGAATCAGGACAGTAAGAAAGGTATCCAGCTCTAAAAAGCAGAAAGCACAAAGGAAACAAAGTTGAGTACAAAAAAAAATTCTACACCTTCATAAAAGCGCTGTGCTATGAGAATATATACAAAAAAATTGCGGAAACACATACATATATACATATATATATATATATTTGTGTATATGCATACCCAACGATAAAAATCGCGGCAAAATTATATACCCCATTTGCTTCTCTGTCGTTTAAAAAAAAACAAAAAAAATCACATCATTGCACAACACTTACCGCACACATTCTTCTTCTTAAAGTGTCGCGCATAATAATCGTTATCGTTTGCAGAAGACTCTTCTTTGTTTTCCATAATTGGTAGAGATGACGCAGAAGCATTTGGACTTTTCTGTGAATCTTGTCGGGTTGACAGTTCCGCCGACAGCTCGGTTTCCTTTGCTGAGGTGGTGATCCTTTGAGGTTTTCGATATCCACCAAAGTCAAGAGTATACGCCTCAACGCCTGCTGTGATGTTTGGAATAGGTAATGGAAAATAAATACTTCTTTGCGTTGAGTCGACACCTAATTGTCTATGTTCATTGAGACCGCATGAGTAAACTCGGCCATCTTCACAGGCAAACATACTACCAGAGGGGCCTGCAGCAATTCCGACGCATTTGCATGGCAGAGGAATAGGAGTGAAATTGAGAACTTCTCTTTTTCCTTCCCCAAGTCCTAATTGACCACTTTCGTTAGAACCTGCACCGTACACAACGCCACTACTGGTTAAGGCCAAGGTGTGCGCATCACCTGCAGCGGCCATTATAAAAAAATGATGCCTCAATCCTTCATGGTGTTGTGGTTTACGCCGTGAGTTATGTTGCTCACCATTCCCTAATTGTCCCTTCTTGTTTTTACCCATTGTATACAAATGACCATTTTGATCAATAATAACAAGAAAGCTCGTCCCACTTGCAACACGTGAGATAGCTATTCGACATAAAGTCATCACTCGTCGTGGAGTACCTAAAGATCTCTTTGATGCCAACGTCTTGTACAGTACCGAATCCGTCCCCACCATGTAATAATCCTCTCCGTATCCAAGGTCCATAAACCGTATGTGACGCGACGGGATGACTGTGCGTACGGGGTTTGACAGAGCCGAAAGTGGCCGAACTGTAAAGGCACGAGTGACACTCGCAAGACGACTCCCGTGTCCCACTAACATTAAAGTGCTTCCTGCAATATTTGTCATTGTATCTTCTTTTCCAAGAGGACCTGATGTCCATGATCCATTAGCGAACGTGGAGGTGTTCAACCCACCCGATGCCCAGACCTCATCCTGATCCGTTAACAAAGCAAAGAAATTGTCTCCAGCCACGCAGCCTCTACTACGCAAGTGTTGTGGGACCTTTACACCATCACCAGAGCCAAATGTAATCAGTTGTTTAGAGGTGCGGTCAACCACACAACTCGTGCTCCAGCCAATAGACATCGCAGGAACATTATACCGCAGTGAATATAACGGGACAGCGTACATCATAATCTGCTGTAACACACGCACAACACTTGGCGAGACTGGTCGGCATGGATCGTTTGAATTTGGCACAGAAATACCTTTATTTGCCTCAAAAGGTTCATTGGCTGGGATTTTACTTGTTTTGGGTACGTCGATACAATATCCCGTGCGCATTCCTTTCTCTACCTGAGCGTAGTCAAACAATCCCGAGTCTAGAGCGACCTGGCGGCTATGAATCAATGGAAGAAGTGCTTTAAAAATATCATCTCCATTTTCCTGCTTGCGTCGCGCCTCCATCCAGAACTCTGCATCTCGAATCATTTTGAACGTTTAGTAGCAATACGGCAATCTAGTACGGAAAGATACTTATCTGTGTATCTGAATTCGTATGTGAAATAACAACAAGAACAAAATAAGGTTGTGGTTAGTGGTAATAAGTGTCCTCTTTTGAATCGCTGCTTTAGTGTATGAGTTCGTTTCTCAATTTTCAACTCACCTCCTTATCAGTTATTCTTTTTTTTTTTTTTTGCCCTTCACAGGAAACCTACTTTCTGCCTTTTTTAAAAAAATTAAACAGCAAACAATAAGAGAAACAATAAGATTAACCTAAACGGGAAAAACACATGCGAGGAAGCTATAGAACAAAAAAAAAAAAAAAAACAAGGGCACTGTAGAAAAAATTTTATAAGCAAAACAAAAGAATCTCATATAAAGTGCTGCAAAGAAAAAAAAAAAAAAACTGAATAAGCGCTCTGAATCCAAATTCATTCCTTTTCTCTAAAGTGTGTGCGAATCCTAGTTTCGCAGACACACACACACATACAAAAAAAAAAAAAGTGGAAAAACACTTCTGTCACACCCTTCTTAGTACAAGATAAATTATATACTAGAGAACCGATGCATAACAAAACTGACATCACATGAATTCCTTTGCGCTTTGCTCTTCTCTACATAATTTAAAAAAAAAAATCCTTTTTTTTTCTCTGCACATAACACTTTATTGACATATTTTATTTTTTTTGTTAACGTCACCATTTTCGGTTTATTCTTCTCTTTTTTTTTTTGTACATACTCTCTCTTTCTCTCAATACAGCCATACACACAGACACACATATATACACAAACCTCAACAACAACAAAGGCAAATCAAAAACCGATCTTTTACCTTTCCAGCATCTACACTCTCCATCCTCAGCCTTCATTCAGAATTTGCTTATGGACTGCAAAGATTCTCTAGGGCAATGATGTGACATACTCAAACATCAATTTTTGGTATGGGCGACTGTGCGAGTCGCTCCGCTGCACAGCGCATCAGTTCTTCCCTTACGCGCGCAATTCCCTCCTCACGTTTATTCTTCTCTAACAATTCCTCATCCCGGCGGAGGGCCATTTCCGTATCGTATCGCTCGTGTTGGCAGCGAATCTCTTCCCACGGGACGTGTGTGCGCACGAGCGGCTCCACCTCCGTAAGCTCCGCGCGCGCAACGGCAACCTCCGCACGCATTGGTGCTGTTTGGTCACCAAATACTTTTCTTCCACCATCGACCTCGCGCCGGAACCGGATCTGCTCCACTTTTTTCCCGAATTCATCCTCCTGGTACCACCCGCGGTTGATAAGGAGCAGTGTGTTATCGCGGAATGCCTCGTCACGGATGCGTAGCCAGTTGCGAAACTCCCGCTGAATGCGCCGCGCCGCCCGCTCGCGCCGGGCAGTGCGGTGCTCTAACGTGCAGAGAAGATCTTCATGTGCGCGGCGGAGACGGACATCAAATGGACGAAGCCGCAACGCATCGGACCACTCCTTGCGCGTCCGCTGTGCCACTGGCTCCACAAAGAGATCAATATGGCACAACTCCCGCTCGCGCTCCGCAATAGCCTCGACCTCTGCGGCTGGTGTCGGGATGTACACGTTTGAGGGAACGTCCTTTCTTCTTTTCTGGCTGAGGATCAGTTGGCCTTCTTCTTGTGTCATGGCAAATCCTCCTACGTGATCCTGTGCCCGTCGCAGTCTGCGCGCCAGAGCACCGCGTGCCGCGGCGCCGCGTCGCTCCAAAAGTCCTCTCCCGCACCGCTGCAGCAGCCGCGCGGCGGTCGCCTCGGCGCCACGACTCTCATTGAGCTGCACGCGAAGATCTGCCATGCACTGCGCAAGCAGTGCTGTCCGCTCCCGCCACTGTCGCTGAATGCGCCGCGCGGCAATATGGCGTCGCAGTCGCGAGACACAATCCACGCCACGTGCCCGCCGCTCCGCCATCGTCTCGCGAATCCACCGCTGCAGTCGTGTTGCAATGGGCCCGAGACACTCTTCGCGCCGTGTGCGCAGAGCGGTCCGCGCCGCGGCGCTGCGCCACGCCTGCACAAGGACCAATGCCGCAAGCGCTTTCTGCTCCACGGCGGCACGGGCCTCTCGCGCCTGACGGGCCTCCGCGGCCACCGACTTCACCGCAGCGCGGGCCACGCGGCCGCGCCACACGGCTTGCACTCGCGCAATACATTTGTTCCACTCCGCCTCGCCTCGGGCGGGGCCGCGAAGGAGCCCACGCGCGGCCGCTCGCACCGCTGCCGTTCGCGCGAGCCATTTCTTCCCGCAGCGCACGGCGCACTGCATAAGAGCAGCGGAGGCGGCCTTTGAGGCCTCTGATGCCTCGCGCTTGAGCCGCTGCGCCTCCGCGCGCCGGCCCTCGTACTCCAGCAGCGCGAGGCGCCTCGTCTCCCGGGCCGCACGCTCCGCCTCGCGACGCGCACGCAGCTCACGCCGGCGACGACCAATGTTGTTCCACCAGTAAAGCCATGTGTACTGGATTGCCCGAGCGGCGCGGTCGTGCGTGCGGGCAATGATAGCCGCAAGCGTCTCCTCAAAGTACGCCTGTTCCGCCTCCGCTTTTGCGCGGGCACGGCGCTCGGCACGCAGAGCAACCTCCTCGGCAGATTCCTCGCGCAGCCGCTGCTCGCGCCGCTCCGCGGGGCTCACGCCGATCGTCCGCACAAAGGCCGCATGCACGCGTACAGCGGGCGATGGCTTTTCCGACTCCTCCGTGTCGTTATCGGGACTTGCAATGCCTGGAACACTGCCGGACAAAGAGCCTGTGGTGGGTCTCACAACCGGTGGGGGAGGAGAAGACTCTGAAGCCGGCGAGGGCTCTTTCGAGACCGGAGGGGCAAAGCGGAAAAAAGAGGGTTCCTGGCTCGGGCGATGGCCGCGCAAATCCACAAATGAGCCAACCGGGCCACGAGGTGGCTTGGGCGGCTTTGCAACTGTAGTAGCAGTATGGATTTCACTCGCGTCAGGTTTAGAATGGGAAGATATGCCTAGTGATCCACCTTTCGACACTTCCCGTGCCATCTCTAGTGGTGTCTGGAGGGGAACAACGCACTCGCTCGGCTGTGTGTGCCTGAGCTCTTCAGCGGAGTTCCATTCGACGGATTCGAGCTCAGCGCTAAGCGGAGCCGGGTGCGTATTGCGCGAACTACGAGTGCTCAGAGGAATACTTGTAATCGAACTGAGACACGCCGACCTCACACTGCTAGTCGAGCGCCGTGTTATAGGCTCCTGAGTGCCATCTCTTTCCCATTCTGCCTGTTGCACGGCCTCACCTGCAATGGGCGTGAGCGACTTTGGCGGCAGCGAATCGGACTTCATGTCTGCGGAGTCTAGGCTGCGCGCATGAGGCTTCGCGCGCATCGGGGCGAGTGGCGAACCGTAGTCCAGCGCCTGCAGTGCCTCTTTCGCCCGCCGCTGCGCGGTCGAGATAAGCGGCGGGAGCGGGCCAGCGGGA
The DNA here is from genome assembly GCA_030849725.1 of Trypanosoma boissoni. Taxonomy (NCBI): domain Eukaryota; phylum Euglenozoa; class Kinetoplastea; order Trypanosomatida; family Trypanosomatidae; genus Trypanosoma; species Trypanosoma boissoni. The sequence goes on along the minus strand of JASANW010001429.1, from coordinate 45,902 downwards.
ACAAGACGCTTCACCTCCTTTTGCTGTTGCTGCCATTGCTGAAGCTGTTGTTGCTGCCATTGCTGAAGCTGTTGTTGTTGCAGCGGCTGTTGTTGCTGTTGCGGCGGCTGTTGTTGTTGCTGTTGATGGGATTGCATTTGCGATTCATGCCGCCCCTGCTTAGAAACAGATAAACTTTTTGAAGCGTCTTTTTGGGAGCTACTGTTCTTGCGCGAGGAAGCCGCAAGAGGAAGCACTGCGCTACCGCTTGTAGGCTGTGGTTGTGAAGTCAACATCCCGCAGCGCTCGCGAATAAGTATAGTTGTCGGGTGAGCTTCACCAAAACGTGACTCCGCTTCGCGTAGCGCCTGCATAAGCACAGGCACTGCCTGCTGTCGCGCCTCTGCTGTTGCTTGGGCACTCAGCGTGACGCCATAGTTATGCAGTGCAATGACATGCAGCATCGGATCACAGGACGCGGACGCAGTGGAGCACTCGTGAGCAATGCCTAGCGCCTCGTTCCCTCTCCCTAGACCAAGCAGAACCGCTGATAGATTCACCATGGTCGAGCACGAAGGTTTGCCAAATACCTTCAGCTCAACCTTGCGTGCGTCCTCAAGGTACAACAGAGCGTCCTGCAACTCATTCGCGCGGCGCCGGACGCAGCCGAGATTGCTAAGTGTTGCCGCAAAGGCAATGAGCCAAGCCTCGAGCTGATCGTGGCGCTCCTTGACACTTAAACGCGAAGTGCCAGCACCACCGCTACACTGGCGGGCACCTTTATCTGCAGCAAGAAGCGCCTCTGTAAGCTTTTCATAACTCAATGTAATGTCCCCCTCCTGAAGCATTGCCATAGCTTCCTTGTTCATGGCCATCACTGACTCCACTGGCAAAACTCGCTGGCCCGTCAACGAGGAGGACGAGGCCCTACTGCTACGCGGGCGACCACTGTGCATTGATGCGGACTGAACACGTTTCGCTGCTGTAATGGAAGGAAGCTGCGCCGTATTTGTCGCCACCTGCACGCCACGCATCGCTGGATCCGGACGCAAAGGATACGTAGCGCCGTGCATTTGTTACAAAATATGCAATTTCCCCTTCGGTGCACTGCTACCAATAAGAGAGTTGCACAACTGTAGTATATATATATATATACACTTGTTGTTAGTAGTGGTAGGGAGTAATAAGTAGTAGAAGTGGAGGTAGTAGCAGTGTAAGTAAAACAAGAAAAAGAGAAGAGAGTGGGTAAAAAAAAAAAAAAAACAGCAAAATGTAAATTATACGAATAAAGAAATGCCTTTAGGTCAGAAAACAAAAAGCAATAAAACACAATTACAAAAAAAACGCAACTGCACCTTGTTCGCTTTATTATTCCAGTTTTACTTTCATAGCTTTTTTTTTTTTTTTTACAACTCCCTCTCCTCATCACGGAGCATGCAGTCAAACCCTTCTCAAAATCATTGCCTTTCAGTTAATTCTCAACTTTTCATGCTCTCTTCCATTTTTGGTTTTTTTTTAGAAAGGGAAGAAAAAGGATGAGGGTTCTTTACTCCACCGATTAAACGTTTCTTAGTATCTTTGCTTTTATTGCTTCATTCTCTTATGGATCATAATCCCAAAAATAACCAAAAAGGACACCAAAGCCATACACAAACTCTTACTTCTTCTTTCGGTGCTGATGCTTGCGAGCCAAGCGCTCCTTCTCCTTTGCCACTTTCCGCTTCGTCAGTGCCATTTCTTCAAATGTGCGTACATGGCCATCCTTTGGCAATCTCCGCTGCTTCCGCCCGATGCGTAACTTTTTGCCCTGATTCGGGTCACTGATGTCCACAATGTCCTTTCCGTCTCCACCCCCGGACTCATCGTCCATGCCCTGCGACTCTTGTGCGGCTGCCCGGGCGCGATTCAATGGGCCAAGGTCCTCTTCCTCACCCACGTCCTGAATGCGCGTGTTGCTCTTCTTGGTCCACTTGGAGTATGTATCCAGCTTTGATTTAAAGTTAACCGCTTTACCGGCCTCATTCTTGACACCTTTAAGGAGGGCCTTCGCATCATTGACGTGCATCTTCACATATCGGCTCTTTTTCTTGTTCCATGCAAATACCTGTCTTTGCTGCTGCGCCTCTTGTGCAGTCTCTGCGCCCATGTCAAGCGTTGCATCCTTTACGGAATAGTGTGCGTCGTCAGCTGTATTTCGCCGTGTAGTCTCCATATAAAAATCCTTGTCGTGAAATACCTCTCCACTAATGCTCTCATTTTTCCCTACACTTTGAGACGGAAAGACAGTGATGCCATCGAGGTCTTCATCAAAGTCATGATGAACGACTTCTCGCTCGCGCTTCTTGCGCTCCTGTGCTTTCAGAAGTAAAGATTCCGCTAATGACAGTTTCTTTACAGGCTGTGCAGCCGACCCAATGGCTGATGAAACAGCTGTGTTCGGTTTTACATTTTTTTCCGTCTTACTATTTAATTGATATGCTCCACTCTTCGTAAGTATCTCTCCTTCTGTTTCTTGTTGCGCGCCAGTAGTTCCTTCTACCTCACCTCCTCCTTCTTCATTCATACTTCCTTCCTTTGCTTCTTTCCACAGCGACTGCAAAGTTACTGGCTTCTTTATCTCAAACATTTTTTCCCCATTAAGTATTTCTAGGACTGTTTCCCTTGCCTTAAAACGCCGAAGGTCCGCTTTTGCCTCTGCCGCTGCGATACGATTAGACGCGAGGCGTTCGAGGAATATGGGGTGAATAGGCACCTTATCAAAATGAAACTGCTCCATTCGGGCTTCTTGAATACCCTCGTGTGTTGCCTTCTTCTTGGTACGGGCAAATTTCTTATGAGCATTATCAACTACCTTCGCCATGTTCCGTAACTCCACATCAGACTGTTCCAAGCGACGTAAAAAGTCAAGCTCAAGCTGTAAATCATCTTCCACCATGCGACCATAACAACCGTCATCTGCCACAAAGAGAAGATCACCTTCTTCACGACGACACTGTAAAGGGCGATCAAGAAACTGCATTAAATCAACATAGTAGGACAGATCTTCGAATGTCATAAGGGAATACGCTGTACCAGCGCGTCCCGCCCGTGCCACACGACCAACTCGGTGAACAAAAAGTTTCGGCGTCGATGGAAAAGAGAAATTGATAACATTGTCTAGTAGTGGGAGATCCAGACCACGTGCAGCTACATCTGTAACTATCATTACACACGTTTCGCGTTTAGAAAAGGCACGTACTGCATTACGACGCGCTTCCTGGTCCATATTACCATGTACAGCACTACAGGTAATATGATAGGCATCCATGATCATCTGTAAATAATCCACGTGGAATTTAGACTCCACAAAAACAAGTGCCTGAGAACCTTCACTAGAGCCCGTGTTACCAGTAGTAGTCATCACACCAGCAACCTTTTTTAGCAGTACTATGAGTGCCGCAACCTTTTCATCATTACGAACCAAAAAAGCGCTTTGCTTAAGCTTATCACTTAGCTTCATTTCGGCATCTAGACGAATCACAATAGGGTTATGAAGACCCGCAGATGTAAATTCTGCTAATACAGTCGGCATAGTGGCAGAAAAAAGGGATCTCTGACAGGTGTCCGGTATTTTCTGCATGATGGCTACGATTTGTGGTTGCAAACCTAGTTCAAATAGACGGTCTGCCTCGTCAAGAACAATTGACTTTACCATTGACAAATGAAGAGAGGCTTCCTCCATAATATGAAGTAGACGACCTGGTGTCGCCACAACAATGTCTGGATTCGAAGCCAGTAACTCAAATTGTTGCTCCAGTGAGTTACCGCCGACGAGTGCCGCGAAACGGAGGTCTAAAAACTTATTGAGTTGGATACCAAAGCGAAGAATTTGCAAACTAAGTTCGCGCGTTGGGGAAAGCACAAGGCCACGGATTCCCACTATCTTGCTGTGTGATTTAAGCAGGTTCAGCATTGGAATCAAAAAAGCAGCTGTCTTACCCGAACCAGTACGAGCCATTGCAACTACATCATTTCCTTGTATCATTGGCGGAATTCCCTTGCGCTGGATAGGTGTGGGCACGTTATAACCGAGCCGAATGATACCATCTAATAAGGGCTTGTCAAGTCCAAAAGACTGGAAGCCCCCACTTCGTTTTTTCTTTGTCTTTTCATCGGCAACCTCCGCGGCAGACTCCCAAGTACCTACACTCTTCATGACCAATATATATATATATATATATATATATATAGATAGATAGATATAAATAAATATATGTATATAAATATATGTGTGTGTATATATATATATTTATGTATATATACCCTGTGTTTCCCTTTAATTTTCAATGTGAACATTAAAATTGTGAAAAAATGCAAATTAAGATAAAAAAAAATACATTTTTTTTTAAAAGCAAGATGAACACAGGCTTCAAAAAATATATATATATACTACAGCAATATGCACAAAAAACGGAGAAATTAATGTGTGAAAAAAAAAAAAAAACAAGATGGCCACCAGCGTCCGCACGTCTCGTGTTCACTCGTCATTATTATAGAATATAGAAGAATATACAATCGTACCAGAGGATAAAAAAAAAAAAAAAACTAAGAGGGAAGAAACACGTCACAAACAAGCGCAGAGCGGAGTCAAAAGACCCCCTTCTTTCAAGTCAGAAGATTTCACACGTGGCGCTATGGTTTTGTTGCACATAGGAAGAGCAAAACGAGTCCAAGCATTGAAAAAGCATACATCGGCCTCTTGTAAAAACGGTCCACTCATCATCACTCCTTTTTTATACAAAAAGAAAGGAGCACCTTCGTTAAAGTAAGGCAAGCAGCTTTTGCAGCGAATAACTCCATTTGCCATTGTCCCCACTGGTTGGCCGTGCTCGCAGTCCGAAATACGCGTGTCCCGTAGCGCAGAGGCCTCACATTTGAGATTTAGTTCTTGACATATTTTGTCACATGACTCCCATGATCCGTCATCTTTGGGTGCAGCCAAAGAATATAAAATAGAACTATTTACACCTTTCCCCACGGAGACTAAATTGTGCAGGTCTTTAAATGTAGAAAGCTGAGATGACCCAGTGTGTATTTTTGCTGCAACTGCTCTTGTAGGATGAAGATACTCTGCGTTCCTTGTAAAACGCATCATCCACATGTAATCATCCGGAGAAGCCATGTCAAGTTCATAGATTGAATTAAATCCAATAGGAAGAGGTAAGGCTTGTGTCGCATCACGTAAGAGCTGAGCACCACCGTATTTCGTAATACGAATAAATCCAGGAATTACTTTGACATTCTTACCCTTAAATTTGTTTCTCCATCTCTGCAATTCAATAGCCTGTTCAGCACCATAAAGCCGGCGCGTTTCCTTTTCAATAAGACGAAAACTTTGCATATGAAGCGACTCATACCTTTTCCACCAATCAAAATAGGATTTGTAATCCCTCCATGACTGTGGTATAGATTCTATCATCTTGATATCCATCTTTTTCAATGAATGATCTAGTTTCGCTTGATTAAACCATGGTTTAGGATAACCTGTAAAGTGATGTATACCCTCCGGTCTGGCACTCAGCTCGCCGATGGTATCGAAGCAATTCCTAAAGAGGACTCCATCGCTGGCTTTCCATTGATTGTATCCAAATGAGCCCGCACGAAATTCTAAATAAAGGTCTAAAAAAATATTTAGCGAAGGACGAATAATCAACAATCCCGTTTTAAAGTACGCTTGATTACCAACAGCAAAAATATGAGGGACAGTTTTTTTCGATATCCAGCGTTCCCAATCCACCCTGTGCATAAAGCTATAATGTTCGCGATGACTTGGAAATTTTTTCTTGATATGGGTACCATTCACCAACTCGGAAAGTGCCTCAGGAATTTGCACAATAGGATCAGGATTTGCACTTATAAGTGTGTCTGCATCCATGAAAAGAACACCCCCAGGGTAATCCTCCAACATAAAAAGATATATCTTATCAAACGTTCCTTTGTATGAACTTTTTTTTGCTAATTTTTGTAGTCCTCGGAATATCTTTACCTTATCAAATGTTACTTGAAGCAATGGATACATATCCTCTTTAATAAATTCATTGATCATCAGAACTATCTCAGCACTACCATTCTGTGCCATCACAGAGTGTTCACGAATAGAGTCTGCAAGTACCATTGCACCATCCAAGTATCGATGATTAGAGACCATCATTGCAAACGCATACATAGGCGAATGGCGCTTTCTGTTTTCGAATGATTGAAAAACCTCTTTTTCACAATACATTCTATTGGTGTTATTCTTGAAGTTCCTTTTTTGACGGTACCGCGCCAAATGCATGCAATGTACGGGATGGTACATCCCACCCAAGAACTCCCCAACCATCCCAAACTCGAAAGGATCATCTAATGAAAAGGCCGCGTCACTCGGCAAAGGTGGACAAACCTTCGACGTCTTCTTTGTCTCATAGCCAACACGATCTATTAGCGATTTAAGAGTTGTTAACGAAGTCCGACCGGAGTAGGTTACACGAAGTAGTGACGAAGATGATGATAATGATTTATTCGAAGATGAAAGTAGCGCCCTCACAGGAATAACCTGTCGCTTTAAAGTCCCTACGTGTCCATCGCTTTCATTGCGGGTCATGCGTGCGCGTTCTTCCGGTGCGCGTGCAATTCCATGCAGCTCATTCATCGGAACGTAGCACTGCTGTTTCTCATTGGGTATAGGAAGCACCCAAAACAAAATGTTGAACACACAAAAAAATATTACAAGCAGAGCAGAAGTTGATGAAAAGATGATATATTTTCTGCGACGGGATGAGGACGACTGAAATCTCCGTGATGGGTACATTAAACAGTGTTGGTGTCAGGATTTGGAGCTGTTGTTAAAAAAAAATATATATATATGTATATATATTTTTTTCTCCGTTGTCTATACACGCGTGTAAACCAAAACAGTTTTTTTTTTCTTTTTAAATATTTTCCTTTCCCTTTATTTACTCTTTTTCACTTAGCCTAACAGACTACGTCTCTTGTCTCCCCCCATCCAAACCTTGTGAAGGATTTTTAGATGAGTAATAATACACAATAGAAAAAGACTGCGATACTTTTTTTTTTTTGTTTCTCAATTTCCCAATTCCCTAAAAAAAAAAAAAAAACTACAACTTGTTTTTTCCGCTTTTTAGAGGAAAAAAAAAAGAAATTTGCTTTAAAAGAGAAGATCATCGATTAAAAAAAAAAATTATATATATATATATATATATGTAGGAATACGAGCAAAAATAAAGTCTATTATTATTATTATGTTGGATAGCTTAAAAAAAAAAACACTTAGCGAGATAGACATACACAACAATTTCCCGAGCATTTCAAAACAACTGCACAGCTATCGACAAAAATGCAAACATGTATCACCATTTTCACGCTTCCTCCTCTCCACTGTGGACGACAAGATCTGTGCGCAGGAGCAGTGCCGCTTTCGTCGCCTCCTCAACAACGTACGGCTCCACAGAGCTCACATACGGTGCTCCTGCGGCGATCCGAGCGGCCGCCATCGGCCGTTCCGCGGCGGACTTCTTCAAAGGGTCCCCGCAGTGGCGGTGCGGGGAATAGATGGAGGCGGGATAAACCACTCGTGTCAGCAATCCGGGGGAGGTGAGGGGATCGTACATTTCCTCCTCTCCGTCGTGCTCCGGCGGCGCCGTCAGGAGGGATGCGGCGCCTAGCTGCACCAGTCGCCTCAACACTCCCGTCATGTCATCGGTTGTGGGCTCATCGGATTCTGCTGTGGCGGCAACGACAAGGTCGTAGGTGCTGTCTTCATCATCGCGTAATGCGGAAGCGGAGGGAAGACATTCGAATGGTAATGTTGCCACAACTCGGCCACTCACACGATTTTTGATACAAACACTCGTCGAATCACATGCAATATTAAAAGAAGTGCAAATATCCTTAAGCGTTACGCTTTCCTCGGGGATCTCTACAAATTGCTCACCGTAGAATACAACCCCGTGGAGCATTTAGAAACCACAATAACTTCGGCTCTCGGGTTGTAATGTAATCAAAAGAACCCTTAATACAAATGGAAACAACAACAGCAAGAACAACAACAACAAAAAAAAATGCAAATGGGAATAAATAAAAAAAAAAAAAGAGGAAAAGAAAACAACTATAGGAACGACAAACACACTACCTCCAATTAAAAAAATTATATATAATGTTATTGCAGTGCACAGTAATACCCAGGAAAATTACTTCTACGGATTGCCTGTAGGTATTTAGGTAAAACTTTTTAAAAAGGAAAAAAAAAAAAAAATGCTTACATATCCAAGCAAAAGCAGATGAAAAAAAGCTTTTTAAAGACAAAAGATAGGCCACTCTCCAATCAGTGTCAGGATACTTTCAAAAAAAAATAAAATTGCAACTTCGCACTCCTAATCAAAATACTCACAAAGTCCGCTGAAAAATTCGTGTAATAGAAGGCTTATTCAAAAGAAATGCCACTGGCGCATAACTTGAACAAAGAGATGCGAACAGAGCCATGAAAACAACAATAATGACTTGAATATACGGAAAGGAAAATGGCATTGTCACCTGTGTAAACAGAATATTTTGGATATGCAGTGTATAGCCAACAACTATACCAACAGCCAATCCCAATATTCCCCCAACAATAACAACAACAAAGCTTTCCCACATGAACACACGGTATATTTGAGGTTTACTCATACCAATACAACGATAAACACCAATTTCCTTTGATGAGTCCATCACATTTGCCGTCATACTACTAAACAAGGAAAAGGAACATATCACAAGGACGGCTACCTGCACACTGATAAAAAAATAATTCAGAATCTGTTCTGCTTTATTAAACTGAGAAAGAGTTTTTTCTACACCAACAACAGTTCCCTTTCGAAAGCGGTCAGACACATAAATATTCAAAACTTTAATAACGCGTTGTACATTTCGTTCTTCAGGAACTCGAAAGATTACTCGATCTATACTAAGACCGCGTACACTCATGTAATCTAATCCTGTCAAGCGCATGGCATTTGGAAACGAAGTGATAGCATCACCATCCGCACTGAGAAAATGCGACATAGCCACAACCGGTGCGGATGTAAGTACTGCAGTTGCTTTTATAGGTAAACGAAGAAGTGAAGGCCCGTGCGAAGGCGTCACAATCCTTCGTGATGTAGCTAACAGTAATTGATCATCTAGCGATTTCGAGCGTATTTTATTATATGCTGCAGTAGATATAATTAAACGATGTTCTCCCTCAACATAAAGAGATTCACCAATTCCGTATTTTTTAGTCAACGGATGGTGCAATTCCACTCTGAGAAAATCATCACGAACAACTTCAAAAAAATTTGGTGGTATAGCAAAAAAACTATCTGTATAAGATCGCACATATCGCCCAAGAGTCACCAATGAAACACGACGTACATTCCTTACACGCTCAATATCAGAAGAAATATACGTAATTCCCGTAATCGCACTTCCTAAATACTTATTGACATAGTTTGTCAAACCACCAAGTTCAACTAAATCAATCGAGACATGAGCAACAACTTCTCCACCGAATTCTCTACGTTTAGTAAACTTCAGCGACGTCAATTGTGTTTGAAATGCAATAGTAATAAACACAACGCAGCTCAAGGCAAAGGCGTAAATTAGCGTTATCTTACGATTTCGAAGTTTGTGAGCGGCCAAGTTCTTACATATAACCAACAACACCGCCGGATTTTCCCAAAAAAAGCAAAGTTTTGTTACAACAATATGAAAAGCGCGTTCAAGGTTCAACGCAAGCAACACAAGGCCACCGAGCATTCCAAAAAGGACACTGAAAAAAATATAAAGCAATAAAGCCAAATTCATTCTCACGAGCCCAATAGGGAAAAAGTAGTAAAGCAACACACCGAAAAACGCAAAAAGCAATCCAAGCCCAAGCATAATGAAATTATGTGCTCTGTAATCATTTGCTCGGGTAATCTTGTAAATAACCCCAGCATTACCTCCATGATTGGGATCTAGTATGTCGGGCAGTTTTTTTGTCACAACGCTTATGATCGGGAAAATAGATCCACAAAGCGGAAGCAGCAGCCCAGCGGCTGTTGCCCATCCAATGGCTATTAGAGGAACCCCCGCAGGTAAATGAACACCGATGATGTCACTCACGAAAGAGCGTAAGAGCAAAAAAAGAAGTTGACCAACCACTAGTCCAGCGATCCATGCGGGTATTGCAAACAGGTAAGCGTTAAATAGTACCATAAGCGCTAATTTAGGTTTCGTGAACCCAAGCATTCGCTGAATTCCCAACTCATAGCTTCGTGTTTTCACACCAACACTGAGTAATGAATAGATGAGTAACAAACTCAAAATCCCCATAGATACAAGAACACTAGAAACAACAAGTCCCATAAACAAAGAAAAAAATTTTAGACTTCGAAGAAATACCAATAAGGGAGTTTTTGCTTCGACTTGATTGAATCCTAAAGTCTCTACTATAGATGAGACCCACTCCACAATAGTATGCTGGATAGCCTTAAATTCTGTGTTCCTGTAACAATCAATACGTGATTCGGGATTCATGTTAAAGTGAACCGTAGAGGCACACCACCTTGGGTCAAAACGTAAGAATTCATCCATCTCGTTCTGAAAAAAATACGGTGACAAGCTCTTAGCAACAGTACGCGCCGTGGAGTTAAAATCCATAACGATAAAATCTGTGGAACCGAACTTTAAAGGTTCTATATCCACAACTGCCACTACCTTCATCCCCATCATAACAGTAGGTTTAGATTGTACGACAGAAACATTTGCAAGCATTTCACCAAAGACTGTGTCCACAGCTCCGTAGAGCACCACGGTATCACCAACAACAGTTCCACTAGTGGCTTCTGCAACATTGCGACTAAGAATAACTTCTCCTTCCTTTAATATTGGTACGTTCCACTCACTGTTCAAACCCATTCGACGTTCCCGGTATTGATCAATGGCAATAACAGGATATTGCACATTTTTTTTCGGACAATGATGCTCTAGGCAGTCCTCCAAGCATGGCAAACCACCCGGTAGATACCACAATGACGACACAGTCGAAACGTTCGGACATGTCTTGAAATTGACAATCTTTGTCTTCCATGAAATACGGGGACTGTGATAGCCACGAACTTCGTCTATGGGAGGAAACAGTTCCTCCACGAGACTGTAGTTAATGGATGCAGCCGCCGCAAGCTGACCACCAGGACGTAGATAGAGATCCATTTGTCCCACCGAGGCCTCTCCAAGGCGCAAAAACATGATTGGAAGATTTGATAGTGTCGAAAACATCAAGACACACAAAAGCACGACGAGAAAAACCGAAAAAAAACTTATACAATACGACCATTTCCGTGCCTTTAAGTCGACAATTGCAAGTTTCAAAAGAACGCCCAAAAATAGAAAAAAACTTTCGTAGTTGGAAAAGTGGTGTACAAATCTAGACCAGCATGATGGTCGCCTTTCACCCCACCCAGTATGCACTCCCAATCGGCGATTCACTGCCTCAACTATAACGGCTGGCACGATGCTTTCACGTTCTTTCGGTGCACTTTTACATTTGGGCATTGTAGTGTTACTGCTTTGCTTAACCTAGCACAAATAGCAAACAAATGCAGTAACAATCACAGATCTCGAATAATAAGAATAATAAATTCCTTAGCAGAGGATGTTTGAAATGGTGAATCACTTTTAAAGCTAACAGAAGAATGAAAAAGTAAAATTATCATATACCATATATATATACAAACAAAGAAAAAAAGCAATTGTCACAATAACAACAAATATTTTTTTCTTTTTTTGCTTACATTCGGTAAAAAATTCACCGAGCCTGTAGAGCTCTAGACTGGAAGCGTTTTTTTTTTTTTTTCACCCAACATTTCATGTGATAAGTTTTAATGGAGTAGACAAAAACAAAAATATATATTAAAATTATGTCTTGTTTTTCAAAAACAAAAACAAAAACAAAAAGATTTTGTTTCGTTTGAAAAGCCATTTTTGTATATGTAGGGTTTTTGTCGCTTCATACACTAGCAGCTCATCGGCAATTTAAAGCAAAATTGTTGAAACTTAATAAGAACGACCTAGCGTATATATAAATAAACGTAGGATGCACGCACATAATTGTAAACATTGCAGAACTATTTTTTTTTTTACATTACAACATTGATGTATACACCGTATCAAAACATTATATGCATGCGTCTGTTGTTCATCTTCGCAGTTTGGACACAGGGGAAAACAAAACACTTCGACTATTATTCTTTGCCATCTCAGTGCATTCCCATGCAATACATATACATTTTTTTTTTTTGTCTGTGTACACATACAACAGATGTTTCTTTGAGATTGTTGTCTTACTTACATAAGGCTCAGCGCCGCGCAGTTCAATCGCACCTTCAGAACCGCAGCAATCTCCGGCGTTATGTCTAGCGCTCCACTGACTGCCTCGCCGCCCTCCGTGCCCTGCGGCCCCTCCTCCCCGTCCTCCGGCGGCTGCTCCGTGCTCGCGCCACTGCTCGGCGCCTCCGCCTCCGGAGCCGCGGCCCCGCCCTCCGCCGCCTCCACGGCATCGCCGGCCTCGCGAGCGAAGCGGGCCTGCTGCGCAAAGAGCGTGAGGCAACCGTCGTGGCACGGACTGTTCAACGCCGCCTGCAGGTCCTGTGGAGCGCGCGCGGACTTCCCGGCCTTCCGCGCGGCCCTTTTCGTGCGAGGCGGGGAGGCGTGGCGAATGCCAAGGTAGCGCGCGAGCGTGTGCACCGCTGGCAGCGCTAGACGACTGGCATTGGCCGCAGAGGCGGGGTAATCCAGTAGATCTTCGGGACTAGGGCGGTTTTTCTTAGATGACGCACTCCGCTTGGACGCTTGCGGTGGCTGACGCGCTTTCGTCGTGATCGTTGTGTATAGGCGATGTACATCCGCCTGAGCCATATGCGCAAGGCTGCGAGACGTAGGGCTCTCTTTGCCACTTATACCATGTTCCCCCTCAGAACTCTTGTCATGCTCGCTGCCAAGCGCTGGAATAATAACACCCAAAATGGTATCCTCGGATGGCACCGCTTTTATGACGTGATCGCCCGGTACATTTTCCAAAAACGTTGGCGTTCGTCTAGGGGACACCACAGCACTATCTGTGCCGTCATTGGATTTCACAGTGTTAGGAGACACACTATTTAGCCGTGAGGCAACGCGCCGAAGGGTATTTTGCTGCTCAACGCCTGTGTTCACGCGTCGCACCGCATCCATGTATTCACGCTTTACTTCTACTATAAAATCCTCCATACGTGTCGTAGCAACTGGCTCCTCTGTTACTGTCATATCTATTTCACCCGTGTCTGAAGTCCGTGCAACAGATAAAGAGCGTGCGAGACGGGAATGCCACCGTGTCGTGTGCGGAAGCAGTCTCACTGCAAGATGCGCAGACGGATGTGCATCAAGTCCCCAGACAACATATGTCATGCGAACGGCCAAGGCAAGGTGGTGTAGTGCGCACACTGTACCTTCATCCTCTATGGTACCACACTTTTCGAGTTCTCTTGAACGATTTCTGTTTGAATATTCCTCCGGGAGTGATGGGACATTAATAAAAAAAGGTGCATCAACGAATTGCTCAAAGCGTACGCTATCATCTTGACGTAATATTTCACTGTAGTCAGTAAAGTGTTTTGCGTAAAGTTGACTCTGCAATGCGCCAAGACGTAATGACCTAAATTGTTCATCAACTGCGCCTCTAATAAATGGAAAGTATACATCTCCATCACAGTACTCAATACCAGCAGAACCCTCATGCCGCGTTAAGCACGCGCTGCGCACCACATTCATCCATGCTTCTTGCTGTGCAAGGTAAAGATCAATTGTAAGTCGCAAGTACTCGTCGTGAAAGTGCGATGCCGTGCCGTGTTTTGGATCCACTGCAAATAAATTCGGGTGGTGAATGAGGGTTGATGGCTGATCTAGCGCCACTGCAAAGCGCAGTCTGCGCATGTGAAGCTCCGTCGGTGGCAACTGCCCAATTCGCGTAAAGGGCGACAGCGCCTCCGCCGCGTCCTTATTGGGACAAAGCGTCTCAAACAGCGAAAAGCGCGGGGTTCCGCAGCAGGAGAGTGCATATGAGGAGAAACAATGGGTCTTCAAAAGAGCCATCACCTCCTCAAACGGGAGCAAGCCACGTGCAGCAGAAAGTGAATGAGACTGGCTGGCAAACTGACGACGCTTGCGCAACTGTATTTCTGCAAGTTTTGTGTCGCTAGCTGATTTCGCCTCCTTAAATGCTGCAAGCAATGAGGCATGCGAGCCAAGCACTGTCCCGAGCGTTTCGTCAAGCTTGACCCATGCGGAGGGTAAGCACTTTCCTGCTTCTGCGGTAGAAACCTTTACGCTGTTCTCCGCTGCTTTCACGCGATCGCTCTCCGCAGCCTCGGGAAAAAGATACGCGTAAATATTGTGCTTGAGGCTTGCTGAAGGTTTGCGCGCTACTGGTGAAGAATTCACCGCCGGCTGTTCTGTTGTCGGAGTTTTACTGTCACCATTTACTCCCGTCGTTTGGCCTGGGAGAATGACCCCGAAACCTTCGCCATCGCTATCGGGTTCGAGATCCACATCCTGGTCAACGAGTGGCGCGTCGTCAATGGCTTTCACAGCTTGATGAATGGCGGAAAGCGGTGTGTCGTTGAGGAACTCGGACTGCTGAGACAACACCCCGTCTCCTGCTTGTGACACGGAGTCCGCGGTTACTTGGGACTTGGGCACAGCTTGAGACTGTGCACCAAGATGCCGACACAGTGTCTCGTCACACGCATAGCGAAGGGCTTCCATACTGGCGTAGAAATTTATTGCAACAAGCTCTGGCAATTGCTGGTGGGCAACAAGGTAAAAGAGAAGAAAATCCGCGTCAGACCCTTTATACTCCTCGGCATAATAGTAAAGTGCGTACAGCAGCTCACGGACCTGAGGCGCGAGCACAAGTGGCACCTCTGCCCCGTCCTCTGCGCGAGTGGTGTACAACAGTGTGTTAAATACACGACACCCATCTTGTGACGCAGCGCCCCCAGTGCCCCCCTCCTTTCCACTTTCACTTGCAGAACGGTTTATAACGCCACGCACCAAAACATAAGGTGCTTTCTCATCCTCGCTAAGAGGTGACGTTCGCGATAAACCGATAGTGTCACGCAAAGAGGTAAGAGTTTCCCTAAATTTTGTTGCACCACTGCTAGTTGAAAAAAGGCGCTGCAAAAAACCAACGAGAGCAGAAAGGAATGTCGGTATGCGCGAGCGAGGGCTCTCCACATTCGTGGAGACTGGTGTAATCCCTTCGTCAAACAGCTGCATTTCGTCCACGCCATCGCGATCACGACCTTCTGGCGATCCTTCAGGCATCGCTTCCACGCGTCTCTCCATTTGACGCTGGTACTGCGCAAGTCGGTTATTCCAAAAACAATAAAGTAAGAGCCGCAGCGTCGCTTGACTATATTGTTGTGAATTCTGCACAGAAGTCTCACTCACCGGCGCCGGTGATGCCGCTGGCTCTGCGCCGCCCGTCGGGGACTGAGAACCCGTTCCCGTCGCCAATGGCGCAAACGCGGGGGCCTGCGTTGGCGGTAACAAAATAGACGCGAGCGTCAGGAGGGGCTGACTTCGTCGCTGAACCCCTGAATGGTCCGCACCAGCGCTTGGGTAATTGGTGAGATAATTGATTGAAAAGTTTCCACGCCAGCGCAGCAAATGGCAACCAAGAGAAACGGAGGAGTTGCCGCGAAAAGACTCGTAGCGCGTTCGTCCTGGGCTTACCTCATTCATCACGTGAGCCTGTATGAGACTTGGACTGTACGCATCCATAAATTTTCCGCCAGTAAGAGTGCGGCAAAACGGCAGAGGTTCTTTTGTAAATGTCGGGGAAGAGGTAGACTCGTCAATCAGGGAATATCCATTCATATGCCGCTGAAGCCGTACAAAAAGAAAAAGGGACCAAATGGGATCCTCGGACAACAGAAAGTCTGCATAAGAGTGTCCGCCTCGAAGCGTTTCCAGCTCTTGAAAACACCACACGACCTTTTCATACTTTTCTTCAAGTGATCTTTGCCGCCGGCGCTGAACCTCAATAAAGTCATCGCGACGCGACACACGACGCTCCAACCGCTCAACAAGATAAAACGCATCTGTAAGGTAATTTTGTGAGAGAGCAGTTTCTTTTTCCGAGCTCTCCAAGGAACGCTTCGTCTCCTGTAGGGATTTCTCCGTTTCCCGCCAAAGACGCATCAAATTGGTATGTTCACGACGTGAGTCCTTAAGTTGTACTGCTTGTAAATTTCGAGATGCTTCCGCTGAAGCATTGGTGTTACTGGTATTGGTATGCACATCAAACTCACTCGCTCGCTGCTTCCATACATCAAGTTCTCGCTTCATAGTGTCGGAATGCATTCTCATCTCATTTATCTTTACGCTTTGGCCTTGTATCTTCTTCTTTGCTGCATTAAGTTCAATTAAATTGCGATTGTGCTCCAAACGAAGTTCATGTAGCCCAATGCATTTGGAATTATACGCAGCCTCCACCTGTTGAAGTTGATTGCGAAGAAAGCAAACTTCATAACCGGGACCATCAATGAGAAGTTGCGGTGGGGGAGCAGACACCTGTCCTCGTATACCAGCATTCTCGAGGAGGGCTTCATCACTTGGAGGTTGAATGCCTTGTTGTTCAGGATTCGAACATTGTACTCCATCACTGGGGGTTACAAATGCCGAAAATGCGTTTAATTCGTTGCTTGAAAAAGGACTTTCTCTTATAGATGGACCAGAAGCAGTTACTTGTGTCGGTGTTGGTATTTGATGTTGTCCTTGGCAAACCGACTCATCTTGAAGGGATATCTGCCGACACGCCTTATCCACAAGGGATAAAAATCCAGCATTAGCCTGAACAAAAGAAGTCCCACCATACCCAAATATACCACTTGGAGTAGAAGCTATTTGCCCGGGTGAAAGGGCATCTTCAATGTTTCCAGGAGAGGCAACCAATCCGGCATACCGATTTTGCTGACGTTCGCGATCCTTAGATGGGGATTCCTGGCGCATCGGCTTCGTTGCAGAAATAGGAGGAAGCGCAACATCAGAGACAGGAACTGGTGTGGGTAGTAAAAGCGCTGTTTCAGAGGCTTTTACGCGCATGACATATAAATATTCACGCTCCAATAAGCCACCTATGTTGGTACCGTATATTTCAGGATGACTGGAAAAATAACAAATACAACGATGCAGCATGCGAAGGGGTTCCATAACATTTGCTTCAACTGTAAAGAAACCTTGTGGAGTAGGTGCTTGTTTGTCAGGCGTCGCGCTTTTGGGGAATTTAGCAGACGGCACACGAGAGCGAAATACAGAAGTACGCGAAGACTGAATCGGTGAGCCGGTACTGTTCGCGCGCATCACTCGCTCTTTCCGAACATAGGGGGCTGTACGCAGAAACGGGTCACTCTGCTCGAATCGCAATGGCGATGCAGCGGAACTCTTTTCACATGCCTCAGAGTCCAGTTTTTTAAAGTATGGATCTACTCGATGCATCGTGTCTCCTTATTCAATAGCAAATGCAACCAAATGGAGGCTTATAGAAATATATATATATATATATATATATATTCAAAGTAGCGATGGAGCAAAGATCGCCGAGTGAAAAAGAAAAACAAAAAGGATATAAGAAAGTTGAGCAGTAAAACACAGAGTGAAAGTGAAAGAAGCAAAAAAAGGGCAAAATGGGAAGAGAAAGGGAGTGTGAGAAAAAAGTAAAAATTAGTGAAAAATGCATATGTTTCTATCAATAACTATATGCGCAAAGGCGAGTAAAGATTATTCGCCTCCAAAGCAAACAAAAAAAAAATACTTTTCGACTTCATAATACGTGGACACCCATTTGTTCACAGTCTTAAGCGATGGTGGAAAACCAATAAGTGTCTTTTATTTCTTTCAACGATTCCAAAATGTGTTCTTTATCGGTAATAAAGTTTTTTTATGAATCCATTAATGCTCAATAAGTTCAGGTGATGTTATACTTACGAGTGGTTTTTTGTCAAATACGATTGCTGATCAAAAATTCTGCCTCTGTTGCGCAGTTGAATAACCAAATTAACAACAGCCACTGTCACTGGGTAACATGTCGCAAGAGATGTATGAATCCTTTCGCGATAGCCTCAAAAAAAAAAAAAAACAATAACAAAAAAAAAAAACACACAACTACAAAAAAAAAAATCAAATGATTCATGCATTGGGGAAAGATCGCTTCTGACCAGTGCGGGTCAAAGTGACGGCTTAAAAACGCCTCGAGAGATCCATACACGCACTGGGGCTCCATCACAGCAGTAAGAGAAAGTACAAACACAGTAACTAATCCTCTCTGGTCCACTCTGTGTGAAGGCATCCTTGCGTACGGCAGTCATGCACGAGAGCTCGCGTTATATTATGTGAAGAGACAATAAAAAAAAAAAAAACAAGCCAAACACAAAAGGGAAAAGACTGCTGCTGAAAGGTAAAAGTCTCACACCAGCAGACATTTGGTTATAATCCCCTTGACATTCGCTGAAGATTACCCTCGCCATCTGTTGACGTCAGGCTCCAAACGATAAAGCCAAACAAAAAACCCGCCACCCATTCCCAAGCGGCAATAAAGAAAGGCGAGAAAGAGTAGGCAGCGTCGGAAGAGGTTGACGGCTCAACTCACTTTTTATTTATTTTTTTTTTTATATCCTTGTGTGTATATAAAAGAATTGTGGCGGCAGCGTGCACATGTGGACGCCATACTGTGTGTGGTTCTAGTGAGATAAATAGGTAAAAAAAAAAAAAACTGCTATTGCTTCGGGAGGGCAAGAGGGAATGTGCGTGGGTTCAAAAAACAGCACTACAACTCCATTGCGAATTGCGTCAGATATATAAAATATCCTAAAAATACAATTTTTTATTATCATTTTCTAATGGCTTTATAGCTACTTGTTCATTTTCAATCCTTTTTTATTTACATCCAATTTCCGGGACATACACACACACAAAAAAAAAAAAAGAAATACTATACAACCGGCGCAAAGCGAATAAGAAAAAAAAAAAAAAAGAGGAAAGGTGAAAAGAGGGTGCGCAAAAAAAAAAAAATTACATAAAAGCATGTGATTAGTATTTTTAGCAATAATAAGCAGTAAAAAAAATAATAATTGGAGAAAATGTCTGTGAGTAATAACAATGAATTCACCTGCACATTTTACCCAAAGGTATACAAAGTTAAATATGTGATCATTTCTTTTCTTGAAGGTGTTCCACAAGATACGCGATGGCGCCGAATCTATCCCCTGTCTCCGCATTCTTTTCAACGTAAAAGTACTGTGGATACCCAAGAAGCGTGTTGTAAAGATTTCCAAAGTGTTCTCTGAAAGTTTGCCGCACAGCTACTGGAAGCATGCGGTGCAGATGGCCTATCACAACTCCTTCATCTGGAATTGTATCACGCACGCACTCGATCGCGTCTTCGATGGACATGGTTGCCTCTACCATAGTGGAGGCAGAATCAGGCGCAGGAAGTTTGCTTTTTTGGAGCATGACACGGCCGTCCTTTGTCCATACAGAAATGTGTTTGCTGGACACAAATGTATTCTTGCGACGAGTAGAGACCGCCGCACGCAAAATTGGCGGCAGGCGTCCCATCAATTGATGCATAGTAACGGGATGATCGGGCAAAAAGAATGAAACCTCCTCGCAAAGAATATCGTGGTCAAGTAAAGGATTGAGTGGATCAAGCAATAACAGTTGTTGGCGGTCCGTAGGGATTTGACTGGAACCAAGAATACCTCCAAATGTGGGGCGATCCGCGTCACCAATGAGAGATGCCTTACTTCCTTCAATGTCATCAAACTTCGGCGGAAGAACAACCCGGTCTTCACTATAAAAAACAGTTTGCGTTGGAACAAATGGTGGCATGGCTCCCTGTGGGTCATGCGCAATAACATGCATAAAATCTCCACTGAGTGCAAAGAGCTCCCCATGTAATCTTAAAAAATGAACAAGGCCCTTGTAGGGTCGCATTACTCGTCGCTGTTCAGAGTTTAGAGATGCGTAAATGCGCTGCACAGGAACCCAACGCCACGTACCCTTAGATCCTTTGCCAAATTGCATTTTAGATCGTGCACCACGCAACACAAACAGTTTGTCGCGTAGTGAAGGTGGAGGATTTAAAAAGGATGCTATGCATGACACAAGTTCAGGCTCGGGAGTGTTCGTAAAATTGTAGTCGCTAAGACTGCGTGGGGCGATAGATTTTGGTATGCGACGAACGTAAAGAATATCATAAGAAGATGGAATGTACGGAGCGTTGGATTCATCCTCTACATAGACTTCCCCGCCTGTATGTTTTGAAGAAGCTGGAGAACTATTATGTTTATGACTTTCAACGTCATCCACAATAGCACCTTCATTATCATCATCATTATTGTTAGTGTCACTCATATCCGCATTATTTGTTTCTTCATCCATTACTTCTAATGGATTACTTGTCTCTTCGTTCATGTCAAACCCATCGACTTTGGTGACTGCGTCGGATGCGCAGTCCACCGGTGCGTTCGCACAGGATTCAAGAAGACTGTCCAGACCAATCATGTCATCGCGGAGAGCCTCTCGCAGTGTTGCCTCTCTCTTTTTCGAGTTCATCTCCGATGCGGTGACTTCCGCCACTGGACATTCCTCCTCCTGCTCCTCCTCCGCACAGTCCTCTTTTTTCTCTTCGGTTGTGTTCTCAGCAGAGAGAGTGGCGCGGGGAATGTTTGCGCTCTTCTGTGGCGACTGCATGCGTACTGCACGGGCGGCATCTAGGTCTTTATGAGGCGAAAATAACTTATCGTCTTCCCCGTGACAAAGTAATTGAAAAATACGGAGGTAACGGGTAAGTAATGTGAGCACGCGCTGCTGCGGGACACTATTTAGGACATCAATGTCGTCTTGTGAAAAACTATTGATCCAATCAACAAGCGGAAACATCTGGTGACGTTTGCTCTCAAGCTCCGCTTCTGGTAATGATGGGTCACTCGCCACACGCGGTATATTACGTAAAAGAATTTCAAAAATTTTCACATCAACATGTGGCTCTCCGCGGCGTCGTTCCATGGGCGACTGTGGCGCGGGGGACGCGTCTGAAGAAGACGATGCCGGCGTTGCACTCACAGTTTGTACCGGGCGCGAGACAACACCACCGACGGAAGGACGAAATTCTTGATTGTGGCGGCGAAGCATCCGATCCGCTTGACCACATCCAGGATAGTTACGAATAAAAGGAAAATCCAAGTTTAGCTTTATTGCTGTTTTTTGAAATTTTCCTGTTTTCAGTTTGAATATCATGGGGTACTTCTTAAAGAAAGCTTCTACAACACGATCTTTTGTGACAGCCCTCTCAAGTGCTTGTGCCACATCCGGGGCCATGGCGTACAACACGTGCCGCGTCTCCACAAAAAATGTTGGCGTAATGTGTATAAACGCCGCTGCCACCTCGGATGGCGGAAAAAGTCCCTTTGCGCTATAAAGCGCATCCGTTTCTACCAGTTCTGGCGTCAGTGGACGTGGCTTTTCATGATCCGCAAAAAAAGTCACTGGCTCCCTGTCCAAGAGAAACGGTAAAACCAGCGGGAGCACCAACCGCGTAAGTCGCCACTTCTCCACTTCCTCCGCACTAATTGGGGGACGCGACACGTCCAATGCTGTCGTCGCCACTGTTGCGCCACGAACTAACACACACTCTTCCGCAGACTTTTTCGCGGGGCGATTTGATTGCGACGAAATCCTGCGCGCGGTTTCTGTGAGGCCTACACGTGTCATGCCGCCTGCAGTAATGACAAACCACTCCGGTCGGCTCTTGAGAGCGCCAAGGAGAGAAGCGAAGGAAGAGCGCTGGAGATAACCGCGAAGGGTTTCGTTAAGCGCGCGGAAAAGTTCGTGTACGGGAATGGAATCCCCCACTGACGCTTTGGTAAGCTTAGAGAGGAGAAGAAGACGGATTTCGTCCACCACTCTGTAGTCATCCCAGTACTCCGCCTTTGCCGCCGTGGGCACGTCGGCGCTTTCATCCATTGGACGCTCAAGCGGTGAGCCGCCCGATGAAGTCCCTCCGCAGAGACGCATGGCCGAAACATATGCCACGCGCGAGGCAGGTGAAAGTCCTAAGAGCGATACTTGTCGCAATGTTTTAAAAAAGTGGCAATGCCTGATAGAGCAACATAGTTTATTTGTACGCATTCTCTTCCAAAGCTCAATCCTTAACGAGCAAAGTCCAGAGTAAAAGAAAAAAAAAAAAAACTACTCACGCAAGCGTAATAAAGAAAGAAGATAACAGAGGAAGATGGAGAAAAATCAAAGAAAGAAAGAAACGGTACAAAACACAAGGAAAAAAACCTTATATATATTGTTATCTTAGCCATAAATATCAAGACTTTTTTTTTCTAAAAATCAACAAACAGCATCACCCAATTGATATAAAAGAAAAGCAAAGATTTTTTTTTTTTTGCGATTTCCTCTCAAATAAATTATACACTTTCTTCTCAGTTGGCTGAGATGTACTTCAAATGTAATGGAAAAAGAACAACAACAACAACAAAAAAATAAAAACAAAAAACTGTGAAAAATATATATAAAATGAAAAAAAAAAAATATCTCAAAAGTACCAAACCCTACAATAAACAAACAAAAAAAAATTTACTAACACATATGATAAAAACTTAAAACTGCAACTGTTCGTCCTTACTTTCTTGTAGAACGGCTAGAGGAAAACGGCGCTCAAGCAGTCTATGTAGATCCCTTCCCCCGAGAAGCCCACCAGTCCCCCAGTAGCAAAGGAATAAGGTGCACGTCATGAGTTCCACTGTGTTCCATCTCGTCGCCCGAATTCACGCCGGGAAATAGTCGGAACCAACCTGTGTAGTTGTTAAGAAGACGGCGAAGTAACCCTTCAAAAATAGGACGGCACTCGTGAAACGCCGTACACTTCGCCGCTGCATTTAAGCCACTAGCGATAGGCTCCATAACGCTCCAAATATGTTCGTTACCCCTTTCCGCATCAATACCTGGGCACGACGAAAAGGAAGACGAGGCGTCTTCAACGAAAAGTATTCCTTTTGGGTGAGCGGGGACAAGACGCATGTGTCGCCCGTCAAATTTTCCCTTCGGCAGTGGACTGAAGAAGCTCAGAAACGCGAGGAGGAGACGGCCCGACTCGACAGAGCCACGACCGTGCGGATAGTGTGCCCGCGGAGAGGAGGGAAACTCTTCCGCATGGTAGCGCGCAAAGGCGACCACCATGAGAGTGAGAACATACGGCGTTAACTGTGCGGATTGGACCTTAAATTGCCTTAATACCACTTTGAGAAATATAATCACAGGACGGGCCATTGGGTTCGATTGAAGATACTCACGCAGCGCCTTTGCGACATCTATAGCGCTTCCTCGGTTAGTCAAAATTTTGAGTTCAATAGGACGCGGCAAAGGATGATGCAGACTCACCATCACCCTAGACTTCATTACCGCTCGCATATCCTCGCAAAGCTTTTCATCACTCAGCAAAGACACAATAGGTGACGTACTTTCCACGCGAATACTCACAGCACCAGGGATTATCTCCAGCAAACGGTACTCATGGCGCTGCGGTTGCTGTCTAGGTGTACATATCGCGTCTTCAGAAAGGTTCCCGCATGAACCGCTATGTGTTAAAACAATGTCAACAACAGCATCATCCAAATCTGTTTCGGATGCAATGCTACCGCAAACGCAAGCTCTGGTCTCCAGTAATGATGAGAATTCCTGTCCATACTCGGCACTGCGCAAACGGATCTGACGTTCAATGACACTGCTGAGCTCGTAGCAGATCGCACGACGAGTGATTGGGCCCGCAGCCACAGCGCAAAGATCACGGAGGTCTTGTGAGAGACGAATGTTCGCCGTAAGCAGTAGCAGTTGAACCTTCTCCACAGCCTCAGCGTGCCCACTCGCACGAAGAAAGTCAGCCACAATACCTTCCTCCATCAATGAAGAAAACCGTGTAGAGAGTAGAAGAAATAATAACCGCCCTTATTTGAAATACAAGGAGCACCTCCAATAATGCTAAGAAAAATGAGTAAGGATGTGTAATTGTGTACACCAAATGTATGGGCTTTCCGAAAGGTCGAGTGCGCCGCTTTGTGTGAATCTATCCTTATATATATATATATATATATATGCACGCAAAAAAAAAAAAAAGGTGAAAAAAAAACATATATACCTTTTTAAAATGTAGCGAAACCAGTATAGGCAGATTACATTAACAAATAAAAATAAAAAATGATCTTAACTAAGGAAAACAGACAAGAATTACTATTGTTTTTTTTTTTTCGTTAATATACGGCTAACATATAACACTACAAACACACACACACAGACAAAAAAAAAAATCATTCATGAGTTCATTATTAGTCCAACAATTGTCCCGCGAAATACATAATCAATTAGTAATGGATATAATATGCTTTACGAGAGGAAAACTTCATACTCGCTTTTACACAAAATCCGGGGTATACGACGTACAGTAAAAACACAGATAAACACAATCAAATACAAAGAGTTAAATATGAGAAGCGAGTGAAACCCTTTCAAAAATAAAATAAAAAATAAAAAATTAATCCGCAAAACAATTGCGGATTTCTTTTTGTTGTTCTTGTTGGTGTTGTTGTTGTCGTCGCTGTAGTAATTCCCCCGCACATTCTTGCTTATCACTCAAATAACATCGCTAAGTTTTGATGAAAGATCTGCGTCCTTGAAATTTCGAAATGTGAGACGTTCCGCAATATGCAGTCCATAGTAAAAAAAACGGGAAGCGATTCGCATCCATATTGACCGCTGACGGTGTTCTTCATAACGTATCTCCACGCTCTCTTCTAGATCTAAAAGAAACTGTTTTTCCATCTCGCGAGCAAACTCGTAGCTTAGGTGGCAGACACAAACCTCCATGTTCTTGTTGCTCATCATGTCCCAGTTGTAACTTCCTATGGAGGACCAAATACTGTCCACCACAACAGTCTTTGCATGCATCACTGCATTGCCGCGGTACTCATATACCCGTACTCCTGCCGCGAGCAATCGCTCCGTTATGTAATTCGACGCGTACCACATAAACCACGGATCCGTTGTACCGCTGCTACCAGCTAGAATACGCACATCGACTCCACAGCGTGCGGCGTGCAACAAAGCCCGCAGAAGCTTTCGGTGAGGCAAATAATACGGCGTCGTCACCCACAACCGTCGATGGGCACGGCGCGAGACCTGCCAGAACGCATACGGAATGGACCAGTCGCGTGTGTGTGGATTGCAACTCAGTACTTGCGTAGTGACTGGATGCGTCATGCCGTAGTGCTCCGCCCCGGGGACCGGCGCCGTGTCCTCCAGCGGCTCCGGCCCGCGCCGAAAGCCCATGCGAGAGCGAAACTGTCCCTTCCTCCTCTTCTCGTACATGAGCTCCGAGTGCCCCGGCGATTCGCTCCGCGGAGAGGATTCGTGTGAGGGGTCCATCGGGAGGTGCGCCTCGCGATACGTCTGCATAAATTGCTCCAGTCGCTCAAGCCCTTCGCGTTGTCTTCGCCATCGCACGCGTTGTTTGATAAGCGCCGTACTCTGTTCCGCGCGCTCGAGCTGCCGACGCAAATAAACGGTCCCGCGGCGCCGGACCGGCAGCAGCAGTGCATCGCGTGCATTCATTCCCACAGTGTAACGGCGTGCCACTGCCGCTGACGCAATGTGTCGCCAGCGGGAAAAGCTCCACTTCCACGGCTGTGGTGCCTTTGTGTCGTCGTACACCTCACGCAAATGCGCAACGGCAGGACCGGTGACGGCACAATGTGTGTCGCGAAATCGCCCCGTCCCACCTTCTTTTACACCACAGTACTCATTACCAATGTTTAACCCCCCACAGAATCCAATACGGTTGTCTACGAGAAGAATCTTTCGGTGATTGCGAAGAGCGGGGCTTCGCTCCCAGCGCATACCACCCGTAAGGTATGCACACAGGTGTTGAAAAAAAGGACGAAACCGAATTACATTCGCACCACACAGCCGCAGCGAGTCCACAAGGCGACTTCGACCTGTAATGTTACCACCACAGTCATACAGAAGTTCTGTGTGACAGCCGCGACGCTGTGCAGCTTTCATATGCGAAACCGTATTGCGTCCCACTCGGTCATCTTTGCAGATGTACGTCTGCCAGAGCACATTGTGTTTTGCCCCATCAATAGCATCCCACATGGATCTAAAAGCCTCTCCACTGTTACGGTACGATACCACTGTGTTGCCTGTCGATACACGGCCAAGTGCCGAAAGATCGCACTGTAGGCGGGCCCACCGGTCATAAAGTGACTCTCTACCAAAAAAAAACCTGCGGCGACTGCTGCACAAAGTTTTGTAAAGCTCTGCTGGGTTTTGGATAATCGTGCTCGGTGAGCCGCGAACGAACGTTGTACTGTTACTAGCCCGAGAGGTTTCATTTGCCGCAGAAGGCTGAAATGTAAAAGAACCATTTACGCGACGTAAGTGAGGGGGGAAGACAGACCGTGGGGTCCTCATCAGCCTCCTCTCTGCTCACCCCGAGTTCAAGTTTTATTGTTTTTTTTTTTTTTCCAGAACCGTTTCTGCCAACTTTGTGAAAAAAGAGTAAACAATTTTTTTTTTTTTTTAATGCTTTCTTGTTATAAGCTATTCTTTCGTGAATATTCACCACCAAACTTGTGAATTTTTTTTTGTGTACTGTTTTTTCTATCGACTTACTGAAAGTATCTTTCAACAATAAGAAAAAAAAAAAAAAAAACTGCACCCAGTTCTTTTTTTTTTTTTTTTTGGAGCCAAGAACTCGTCGGATATAAGTAATATACATTAAATTAAATATATACACACAATGTATTAGAGAAGAGGTAAAAACAAAAAAAACAAAAAAGCCAGTATAAATAATAAAAATGATTATAAGTCACAAAGAACAAAAACAAATGCTAACAAAATATAACTTTGAAATAATGTCTTTTGTTGCTGCTATTGGTTACACCTTCATTTGCAACTTCGGTATCTCTTGAGAATATTCTCCTCTTCCAACAATAACAACAACACCAAAAAAAAAAAAAAAGTAACGCTACTGATCGCGGTACTTCTTCGCTCGGTTGTAGCGCTTCAGCAATGCTCCATCATCTGTTTCCAAAAATGCTCTTTTTCGCCGCTCCACTTCCTCGTTCCGTTGCCGTTCTAAAAGCATCAGCTGCTCTTCCGTTTGCATGGGAAACTTTAGCGGCCACCAATCGGGAAAATTTACCCAATCATACAGTTCAGGTGTCATGTTGTGAATAATGGTCTGCGCATCGAGTCGAGCCTCCTCCTCTCCCATCGAGAGTACAACAGCTTGACGCCTCAGAAAATCTGTTTCCTCAAGAGGACGATTATCGTAAAGAAACGCTCGATACATTGGTTGTAATTCCGGTGAAACCCGGTGAATCGGGACCTGCTGAGTTTGTTGCTGGCGAAGAAAGAGTTTCATTCGCCGCCGGTGGTAGTACGTCATGCCATAACACCCGAGCGTGTACAAGGCACCAACGAGGGAACCGACAAATACACCTTGGCCCAATGAACCCATTTGTGTTGCAAGCATCAACACAGCCGATCCAGAGGCCCCTGCAATCATTGGATAATAAAATCGTTCGTGGTAGTGATTGCGGACTACCAATAAGTGATGAAAAGCGGCAGTAAGAAGTCCCACTGCGGCAAAGGTAGAACTGTAGCGCCAAAGTACCTTGTAGCGTCCAATGTAACGTCCCTCTGTGCGTGCTTGGCGAAAGCCAATCGCAAAGCCAATAATAGTACCATAGCACGTCACTGGGAAAACGCTTTGCAAGAGACCACGACGCCAGCGCCACTCTAAAAAACGCTGCACCTCAACTTCATAACGATGCGGCGGCATCTCACCTTTGATAACATCATAAATAGACTCCTCTTTTCCAGTGACCTGAAATCGCTCATCATTACCAGTACGAAAAGGCCAAAGAGACATGATGCCGCGGGAGTCACACTAGTAATATACTTTCCTCAATGAAGTACTTCCCAGAAAATGTGTCTTCTCTCAGAGGCCTCTCTCTCGAGAAAAGAGAGTACCCCAACACTGCTACACAGAAGAAGTGGGCAGCTGCAAAATACCTCTCCTAGTTTTTAAAAAAAAAAATATTAGTAGTGACATAAATTGTCTCATAAAGAGTCAAAAAAAAAAAAAGCAACCAAAACCACAAACCAGCAAGAGTAAAAAAAAAAAAAAATGTATTTATACATATTTTAATTTTATTCACACGCAACGATCACACATATATATCCACGGTCTTCTAAGAAGCAACAACATGCACTGCTCATAAACAAATCTATATTTCCCTTAAAAGTATATTTGTTAACCCTTCCGCCTTTCTAATCTCCTCGAACTATTTGAGCATTTGACATCTTTAGCAACCAGCACGCAGGGCCACCACCATGTGAAGAGTTGCCCCCGCTGCAATAGGATAGTTTTTGATCTGTTTCTCATCCTCAAGCTGCTTGCCCTGATACACAAGGCGGATCATCTTTTCGGGAATGCCCTCAGACTCCTCAAGTTTTTCTTTGAGCTCTGCTATTGTGTTTTCTTCATTTAATGAGGCAACCTCTATCACTTTATTGCTCACAGTTTTGACTTTAATGAGCATATACTACTTACCCCAACAAGAAAAAGGAATAGAGGCAAATAAGTGTATATATATATATATATATATATATATGTGTGTGTGTATGTATAATGGAAGTAGCTAAGCTAAAGTTATTTTAAAAATGCCCGATGAAAGAAACAAAGAACAATAGCAAAAAAAAAAAAAATTGTTCACAGGAAGCACAGAAGACAACATCATTGCAACCAACTGTTCAGTCTAAAATAGACACACACTCACAAAAAAAAAAAAAGCGAGAGCTTCAAGTAGTTATCAAACTCCTTCAAAAAAAAAAAAAATAATAATAATAATAATAATTTTTGTTCAACTCAAATAAATCCTCTTGCTTCACTATTTCTTTCTATCTAAACAATTTTTTTTTTTTGAACTCAGTTATCCTCGCTATTTTCTCCACAAAAACACCACAATAATATGTAAAAAAAAAATTCAGATACTCTAAAAAGGCCTATCTCCAATTTAAGCTTTAATCCTAACAAATACTTGCAATTCATTCTTCTAGTAAGACGCACATGTTCTTCCAACCCTCAATATTCTCTTATCATTATTAGTATTATATATATATATATATATATATATATATTTGTTGTTTTTTTTTTGTAGGCTTTCATGATTAAGTTTCTCCATGCATCACTGATGCTTCTTATCGTCATAGTCACGAGCCTGATAGTAGCGCTGCGAGCGATTCCCACTACTTGCAACAAACAACAAAGCACCAGTTATCGACAAGTCCTTCAAAAGGTGAAAAAGCTGTTCATTTCTGGTTTTTGATAAGTCATCTATGTCGAGGTGAAAAACGATAGTTACAAGGATAGTTGTCAAAGCCAGAAGTACAGCGAAGAAACTACGACCCACGCCAAGAAGAATAAAAAGTGAAAAGGCAATAAAAATAGCTCCAGTTCCCTGTACAATCATGGTATAGTCATGGGCATTGAGTTGGTAATCAATACCGAGTTTTAGTAACAGTGCTGGTAAATTGCTTTTTGCCAGGAGCGCCGCAGTGACACCTGGATTGGAGATTTTTTGAAATCCGGATGCTAAAAATATGAAAATAATAAGTATTAAGCTCAAGTAGCGTGATACAGTGCGGAGAGACATGATAAAAAGCTAGAGTACACCAGTTGACAAAACGAACACTTTGTGCCTTTTTCAAGAATTGATAAAATTACCTAATAACGAATTTACGCTGCTATCCTTCTCCCAATGGAGAAAAAATAAAATAAATTTTTAGAAAAAATACACAGAAAATATTCTGTTAAGTAAATATATGCAATTCCCCATATATATATATATATATATATACATATATATCGAAAGAAAGAAAGAAAGAAAGAGATATATATTAATTAGCCCTTTTTCCACTAGGCAGTAGTGAAACGAAAAAAAAAAAAAAAGAGAAACATTAACGCAATATCAATACTCACGCTTTTTCCCTGTTTTCTGT
This sequence comes from Trypanosoma boissoni, assembly GCA_030849725.1. NCBI lineage: Eukaryota > Euglenozoa > Kinetoplastea > Trypanosomatida > Trypanosomatidae > Trypanosoma > Trypanosoma boissoni. The sequence continues at coordinate 15,716 of JASANW010001429.1, read as the reverse complement.
TAACATACATTCCACCCAAGCGGGAACAATCTCCGTTCCATTTCCGTACACTGCATCGTCAAAGTCGCAGTGATTTTCGCCCGGCTCAAGATTCAACTCCAATGTCTTAGCCCCACTAGACTTCGCGTATACAGCAAATTCTGCTGCGGGGTACACCTTACCTGAAGTTCCGATAGACACAAAAAGATCCGAATTGTTCAATGCCTTTCGTATGGTATCCTGATAGAGCGGCATCTCACCAAACCACACAATATGAGGCCGTAGAGTTCCTACAGAATTACAGCATGCACAAACATCTTCGCCATGGCGGACGTCTCGCAAAAAAGAAAACAGTTTACCGCTTCGTGTGCAACGTACCTTAAGAAGTTCCCCGTGCATATGAAGTACTCCAGTTGAGCCAGCGCGCTCATGAAGATCATCAATATTTTGTGTAATGATTGTGACCAGTCCAGACATATTTTTCTGTAGCTTTGCTAATGCGATGTGTGCCTCGTTCGGGGCAACTGTTGGGGAAAGAAGTCCCTTTCGCCGCTCATTGTAAAATCGATGCACAAAGCTCGGATCTCTCTCATAAGCCTTTGGGCATGCAACGTCCTCGATACGATGCGAATGCCAAAGACCACCATTGTCGCGAAACGTGGGAATGCCAGATTCAGCAGATATTCCTGCCCCAGTCAAAATCACAATTCTCTTAAATGGCCCTTTCATCAACGAGAATATACACAATTTTGCATAACTAACACGTGGAGAATCATAATATCAGATAGGTACGAAAACTCAATAATAATAATAAAAGAAAACAAGTTGAATGAACAATAAGCTAAGGAACAAGTAGGACATCATGTGCAAAAAAAAAAAAATACAGTACTCAGGAGACAATGATGACGACAATAACTTCGATACGAAAAAAAAAATAACTTAAAATTCGCAGAATAATACCTCAACAATTAACACAGGTAAAACACACATATATACATGTATAGTAGTTAGACAGATATCTTAAATGTCAGCACAAACATACTCTTGTCCACCCATATTAAACGGCCAAATTTGAGCGTGACGTAACTGTGTAGGCGTTCCATTTGCCATTATATTTCCCTTCTCAATTACCAGCACACGATCAAAAAAATCAATATTTTTTAATTTGTGTGTAATACAAAGCACCGTTGTCCCTTGTAGATGCTGGTTTAAGACCTGCCACATGATTCCCTCCGCCTCCGTACTGGCTTGAGAAGAGGGCTCGTCCAAAAGCATAACACGGGAGCGCTGTAGCAACACGCGAGCAAGCCCAACATTGTGTCGCTGACTTTCGCTGAGGCCTTCACCACCAGCGGCGACACACATATCAAGATCCAGTGCATGAAGCCCAACGTACTTTAGTACAGAGTGTATCTCGTCGTCGGAGTGGCGGGTAAAAGGATCAATGTTTATGCGAAGTGTTCCTTGGAATACAAAAGGATGCTGTGGAAGAATGCCAAGATTGGAACGAAGGACGGAAAGTGAAACTTGCGATACGTCAGTATCGTCAATAAAAACATGACCGGTCTCTATTGAAATGAGACGAAGCAATGCAGCAAAAATAGAAGACTTTCCCGCGCCTGAACGTCCAACGAGGGCCACACGTTCGCCGGAGGCAATAGAAAAAGATAAGTGATCCAATACCAAAGGTCCGTGCGCATCGTAGCGCACTGCTACGTTTCTAAACTCCACCGTACCACGATCGGGCCATTTTTCGCCAATAATTCCAATAACGCCTTCCTCTTGACTGTTGAACTTCATATCAGAATTTTCACTTTCAGTTTCAAGATCAAAAAAATGACGAACTCTTTCAACACTAATAAGTTCTTTTTCCGTTGACGTAAAGGCTCCAAGTACTCCATTAGCATAAGATGTAAGCGGTTGCACATACGCCAGTGCGAGACCAAATAGTGCGGAGCCAGGCCCACCGTGACACAGCACAGCAAAGACTCCAACAAATACCAATAGCAGCACACCAATGAACTCCAGTCGCAGTGAAAACCACGCATTCAAAAGAATTGTGTTATACTGAACTCGCATCGACACACGCAGATCCTTGTTAAACATGGATAAATGATGTACAATTGTCTTTAGACCAAAGCCTCGAATGACAACTCCTCCGTCAAAAGCAATACGTATATTGTCCACTAATGGCGCCCGTGTAATTCCATCGAGGCGACGCAGCTCACGTGCAAGTTGGCGGTACGGCCATTGCAGTTTGTAATATAACACCGATATGAGAAGCATAAACAATGCAATAATAATTGTCGAGTTAATAAGAATCACAACAATTGAACCAACAAGAAGAAAAAATTGTGCAAGTAAAATATTCGCAACAAAAGGTAATGACTCATCAATGGCATAAACGTCCGTCGACAGTCTTGTGATGATGCGCCCCGGTGATGAGTTCGTAAAAAAAGTATAAGTGGCAGCAAGGACATGTCCCAACAACTTGTCGTGGATTTGCTGTGCCGCCTGTAGTCCACCGAATGCAAAGGAAAACCCACGACACAGTGCCAGTACGCTATTCACTGCCGTCAGCACTCCAAGCAATCGCAGAAAAAAGTACGTATTGCCATCACCATTCCTTGACCATAAAAAAATAAACTGATCGCTGGCGTTCCGCGCAGCCTGCATCAAGGCGGCAAATCCAATAATAACAACCAATAGCCCCCATCCAACATGACTAAGATAGCATGTAACAGTTGCCCATGCGAGTGCCCCATGCTCAGAGACTTCTATAAAAGGACTCACTAACCTCATACCCGTTTCTTCTACAGGCTGCATTGCTAACGTTATTTTATGCTCTTCTGTATTTTCGTGGATCTCTATACTTTCCATCTCTTCTACGCCTTCTCTCACATGGCATCCAACTGCAGGATAGATTGGTAGTGAACTCGAAAGTACTGTAGTCTTATTCATTTGTGTAAGCTCCCCATCTACACATCCATATACTTTGTCAGCGAGGTGAATAATTTCATCATTGTGCGTAGCCACAATCACGCAGCGTCCATCTCTTGATGCAGCAGGGGCGAGGGCTTTAGAAACCACATGATGGGCCGCAGTAGCGTCGAGGGAACCAAAAACGTCATCCACAAGCCACACTTCACAATTCGAGTAGATCACGCGGGCTAAAGCAACGCGCACACGCTGGCCTCCACTGAGTCGGTCACCTCTATTCCCCACAATGGTTTTGTCTCCACCAGGAAGAAATGGAATGTCACTCAGTAAAGCAGCAGCGTGTAAAGCATTACGGTAAGATTTGTCATTGTATGGAGAACCAAAAAGAATATTCTCTTGCAATGAGCCACACACAAGAAATGGTTGCTGCTCCAGATATGCGATGGAATGCCGCGTAGTACAGATTAACTGTCCTCTTACGTTAAACTCGCCAGCAAGCGTGTTGAGGAATGTTGATTTTCCAGAACTAGAGGGACCAACAATGGCAATGAGTTGCCCCCGAGAGGCTTGAAAATTAGGAATACGAAGCTCTAACGATGCCCCATAAAACAAAATGTTGTTGTGATCAATCTTATTATTATTAGTATCAATATCATCGTCTCGTCGCTGAGGAGTAACTGCCTCAAGCAACACAACGCCGTTTTGAATGTCAAAAAGTATATCATTGCCTTTTATGAAATTTCCGTCGACGCACCTCGAGTTAATTCCTGTATACAGAGAGTAGTTTTCACCCAAAAGCTCTTCCCTGTCCATATCCTTTTCTGTAAAAGAATCCATCCACTCAAAGCACATCCCTTTAGTATTACCACTAGTAGCACCATACACCGTATTACATCTGGAATCTTCGTTTCCAAAAGGTAACTGCTGCAGTGACCTGGTTGCAACAAAATAACTGTTATCACTCACTGGAGGAATGAGAAATGGCTTTATACGTTGCCACGATACATAAGCCTCGAGAAAACCATTGATAACCCAAGGAAAAGCGTTTAGAGGGAGAATAAGCGAACCAAAAAGAGACAATGCTGCGACTGCCCTACCCGGGGTCAATCGTCCACCCATCCAAATAAAAGTCATAAAAGTAAAAAGAGAGACAAGAGTCGGTGTAACGGCCCAGAAAAATACGCAAAAAGCATCAAGATATTTAAGCCAGCGAAGGTGTTGCATATAGCGAAGCCGTGGAACTTGAATCCATTTCAGTACCGCATTGGACCATCCACACATTTTGATATATGCAATATTATTAATGACTTCTGTTATTCTTGAAACTCTTTCATCATTTTCTTTCATGATACCCACTTGTACATTCCTTATGCGTTTAGCAAGTATACCGTTAATTGGAATTAAAAGCAAAGTGACCACCACTCCTGCTAAAAAAGCAAAAGAGACTTGTACGTACAACAGGTAGAGTGCGAAAACAAGTTGAATGGGCAAAGCCCATAAATCATACAATGTCTGCACAGCATCTCCTACTCGTTGCACATCTACAGAAAGATGATTTATTATATCACCTATGGTTTTTCCACCAAATTCATGTTTGCGACGACACAATGTAAAACGATACAATTCAGCAGAAAGCAGACCACGATTGTATAGAGCCAAGCGCTGTAATTTTAGATTGTAATGAATTCTCAAAAAAGTCACTGTAATCGTACACAGAATAATCAAAAATACAAAAAACGCAGAATTCCAAATGCCACTCTCTTTAGCGGTAGTCACTGACTTTCTTTCCTTCTCCTCCGCTTGTACAAGATTGTCGACGAGCTGCCGGAGCAGGTAAGCTGGTACAAGACCCCCAAAGTCATATAGAAGTCGAATAAAAGCCAATAACGCGTACGTTCCACACCATCTTCTGCACAGTGCGCTTGGAATCGAACGCTTTCCGTCGAAAGAGACTTCTCGCGTAGACACAGTAACGTCCAGTTCCTCACTCAATGGCAGAGCATCTTCCAAATCAATCAAATTGTTGTAATTCTTCAAATATATCTTAGTAAATATAGAGGAGACTTCATTCACCATGGTCCAATTCCAACCGAGTAGAAAAATAAATCCAAAATTGAGGGTTACCGCAAAAACCGAATCAAAGAACAAGGCAAGAAGACTTCTCGAGGCAGTGGTAAAGTGTAATGCAAGAATTGCCCAGGCACTCGCCACAGTAACAAATACAATCGCTGCAGCCACTGTGTGAGGAACATTACTATCCAAGACACAGACTATAAATGAAACTAGCAATACACTGAGGCGCGCGACCCATAAATAGGCACCTCCGTCATTCTGAAAAACAAAGCCATAGATTCCATGAAGTATAACAACTACTGTGCATAAAACACAGCAGTAGCGAAAAGGTTTATTTTTGGCATTTCGTCCTTGTGCCATTACAAAGCGCGGCCACACAGCAGTCCGCATAATCAATAGAAGACCTAACAGCACTGCAAAAAGAGGCAGTACGAATAGCATCCCGTCTTTCTTCGTAGTTTCCGCCATTGGAAGAGTTAGAGGAGCTATCGATAACACACAAAGCGAAACCCTTCAAAGTCCCTTCTCCCCTTTGGAAATTAATAATTAACCCCCCCCCCCCAAAAAAAAAAAATAACATAACATAACATAAAAAGTAAAACTGAAAAAGACCAATATACATAAAGACTTAGTGCGTGCGTTATACGTCTATCACACCTTTATTAGTCCACAGAGCTAGATTCGTACATGAAAAAATCAAGAATTCTGCAGTAACCATATATATATATATATATAGATAAATGCAAACTTCAACAACAAAAACAATAATTTTGTTACAGTGCACCAAACACAAGAAATACTCGACGCTCATCAAGTTCCCGTTTCTTTGAAAAACGCCATGGCCGCGCCGTTTCTTCGGCCCTCCGAAGAACCGCCGCAGCGGAGTCGACCCAATGGATTGGCGGAGGCAATGCCCGCACTGACACATTGCACACAGCACAAAAGAAATCCAATGCTTTCCGCGAGTGCGCAAGGGGCACACGGCGGCAGAAACACAAAACACAAAGCCATCGGATCGATAAAGCGAAGAGGACACAGCAATCCAGCAGCCGCTGCCGCAAATAAAAATTTAAAAAAAAAAATACAAAATAACGATGGAACATAACGAGGAGGGGAGGGATGCACGATTGTCAATTCCCCACCACTGCGTGTAAGTCGAAGGCTAAGCGTTTGTGATTGGTAACTCGCGCAGCATTGCAAAAAAAAAAAAAAAGAGTTTCGTTAATAGAATTGAACGATAAAGCGCCAAGCGATGACTGGAAGCCAAAAAAAAAAAAAAAGCAAAAAAAAAAAATCCAATAACGAAAAAGTGACACAAAATGTCTTTAATGATTAGGGAAGCAAAGCTCAGGATAAGTCTGAAGTTACGTGTGTAAAGCTTTCAGCTGTTGAACGTGTGGCTCTAAATATGAACAAAGAGATACATGAAACTCCGTAATAACTATTCCTTGGATGTACAAACTCAAAATAGTAACCATAATAATGAATAACAAAGCAGTTTTTTTTTTTTTTGCTTTGGATACCGCACAAGAACTCAAGAAGAACAATTAAGAAAGAAGAAAGCAAATATAAAAAATAAAAGTAAGAAACAATAAACATAGAAACCATTGCAAAATCAATATGTGCCATCGTTATGGAATAAATAAATATGATATAAAACGCTCTTTGTGATATGGTTGACTTAAAAAACCGAAAAGCAAATAAAACAACAGTCTTTATTCGTTGAAATTGCCAAACACTTACACTTCCAAGTTCCTTCTCGCCTTTTTTTTTTCTTTTAATACAAAAATTTGCTTTCCATCGAAATCTACTTGGCGAATTATCGACACACACGCAACCCATTGGACCAACGGACAAAGGTTCGTTGGCTGCAGAGCAGAACAAAATTTTTTTTTATAATAATAACGTCGTGGTCTTTATGTCAAAAAAAAAAAAAAAATTTATTCTATATGTATCTAGGCAGAGAAAAATAGTGGCGAGCGCAGTTTTTCCTTCATACTTTCAATATCACCTAAAGCTGTAAGGAGAAAAAAAGGGGAAAAAAAAAAGGGCATTCGAAAATAAGCGACTATAACATACTTCTGATACCCTGCACGATGTACTAGCACCTTGTCGTGGTGTGCAGGCTTCCAAAACCTGGATCTAAGACTAGTACCTATTACTACCTACTATGTATTTGTATTCTAACGCCCAGTTATGGATCGGAGGGAGCACTCCTGGTCTTCCGTTTCCTCGACTAATGGTCAGTTAGTGACTCGCTTGTATCTTGACCGATACATGGGCTCCGATCCTATGTCATACTGCTAGTAATAGTAAAAACAGCCTCTACAGTACTACTTGCAACAGAGTCAGGCTACCTAGGACGAATACAACTAGGCGAAAGGTATTGAGCCGTTCCTTCGGGGACACAAAAAAAAAAAAAAAAAAAATACTTCTGATACACAAGAAAACAAACACACGGACGCGGAAACGCAAACAAAGTCAGAAAGAAGCATTATCACAACAAAATTCATGACATTAAACATATCATAAATTTCAACGCTTTTCCTTTTCTTATGATTTCTGTGCTACGCTTTGGTAAGCAGAAATCTGACACACACACACACACACACATACTCCCACAGCACTTCATATATTTACTGGTACTCTCCATTATTTCGAGATGTCTTTCCAATTCATCATTTACTTCCTCTAATCGTTTTTTGTTTTTGTTTTTCATCTTCATCTTCAATGTTGATCTTTTTTGTTAATTTTTTTTTTCTTTCTTTCTTTCACGCTCTGTACCTCTCTCACAACAATTCCTCTTTAAACCAAACTCTGCTCACGGATAGTGCCCGCCTCTCACCCTTTACGTTACACAGATTATCTACAGACAAAACTTAGAGGTTACCATTGTTTGTTTCTGTTTTTTTTTTCTTTTCTTTTTTTTTCCTTTTCTTTTTTTTTTTTTTTCCTTTTCTTTTTTTAGCATATCCATGAGTCCCCAATGGTACCAAAAGGGGTACGCATCGTAATTCAGAGAGAGGAACGGGAATCGCTTCGCTGAATCCACACACCCACACACACACATACTCACAGTATATATATATATATAACCTGCAGAAATAGAATGTACACTGTGAATGATGGAAAACAAAAAAAAAAACAAAAAAAAAAAAAAAGAAGAAACGGCATCAACATTTTGTAAATGCATTTATGCATAGCATCGAAAGAGAAAAAAAAAAAAAAATTTCAACAAAGAAGGGGTAATAAACGAAATAAATTAGGACTAACATTACAACATAAATTATCCCCAAAAAAAAAAAAAAAAAAAAAAAAAAAGACGAAGAAGTAAAAAAAAAAAAAAACCCATAAATAGGAAAAATGCGTTTCTCCTCTCTTTCCACTGCTTCAAATCACTTTCAAGTCTTCTCTCACCCCGTGAGAGGAACCGAAAGCACAACAACAACAGAAACAACAAACAAAAGAACACTCGAGGCCTCACTTTCAACACCTTTTTTCCACATACATCATCAGCGCAAAGAAACAACATCTCCTCCCCCACCCCTAAAAAAAAAAAAAAGTGGAATGCGGGAAGGAAAGCGATAAGGTAGGTACAAGAAGATGAAAAAAAAGTAAGAAAAAAAAAAAAAGAAATTCATAGTATTTTTTCTTTTCTTTTCTTTTCGTTTTTTGTTGGTTTTTTTTTTCCGGAGAGAGGGAAATTGCCGCGTTTTCAACAGGAAGTATCCATGCATGTGTCCGCACCCAGAGCAAACTGTTTTAGCAAACGGGACTGTTTAGTGCATCCTGAAGCTTTTCCCCAAATTCCTTTCGAGCATTTCCATTCAGTGTCTCCTGTAGTGATTCTACCGATTTGTTCTCCATTTCGTTGTGATTCTGTTTAATCGCTTGCGCTCTCACGCGTCTAGAAACTTTTTCCTTCCCATTCTTTTCAGCTTTGATAAGTTGACGAATTGTATGAATGATATTATTCATTGACGGGCGTCCCTTTTTATGCTCCGAGAGCATCGATTGAAAAAGCCCCATTTCTTCCGGGTAACTGTGTGTAAGAGCCTCAGCGATGACCCCTCGGCGGGCCTCTTCCAATGTGCGGAAACGTTCGTGCATTGTATTAAACAAACAGTACGACTCCACGGCAATAACTCCAAGTGAATAAATATCACTCTCCGCCGTCGCCCGGTTACCCTCGAGTTGCTCTGGACTGCAGTACAGTGGTGTACCCCCCGCAACAGAACGCTCTTCTTCGCATATCACAAAATTGGGCGCCAATTCATCTGAGCCGTTACGTGACGAAGTCCCGTGAAGGAGTCGACGCTTCGCCAATCCAAAGTCTCCAATCTTCACCACACCACTGTCGGAGAGAAATATATTTGTTGGCTTCAGGTCACGGTGCACAACTTGTTGCTCATGAATGTAACGTAGTCCATCAGCAATTTGTAAAAGGTGTTCTAAGTTTTCTAGTCGTGTAAACCTATCACGTTTGCGAAAATAATCAGCTAGAGTTCCTCGCGGGAAGTATTCCATTTGAATAAAAAGAATTCGGTATATTGCATCAGCATTTAAAGATACAATCGAGTCTGTGCGTGGGAGGGTAGGTGAACTGTCATCTGTATACCCAGATCGTGACTCCAGAGAGTCCTCATTACTAAGTAAGTCAAGCGACTCAGCAACAGGACGCGAAAGATCTTCAATCCAACAATAAAAAAACCGCACAACGTTCGGAAAGTCAAGAGAACTATGAAGTATAGCCTCCTCAACGCATCGTTCTTGCTCTTCACATTTAATATGTACAGCTTTGATGGCATACTTCGCTCTTGTAAAACGGTGCTCGACACAAAACACACACCCCTCGGCACCCCAACCTATTTTTTCAATCATAACAAAGTGTTGCTGAAAAAGGTGCGGAGATAACGTATTACTGTGAGCTCTTTGCGCTTGTGTAACGGATTTGCTACTTCGCATATCATTTGAGGAAGATTTGGCGTTTTGAGAATCCACGTCATCTTCAACACTCTCATTACTGCGCCACCAGGCGTCTTGGTCATCATATCCATCATGCAGCGGATCATTCTGATATTCTTTGTGAGCAATTGTAGGAACTTGTTGCGAATCTAAAGAAAGATACTCCGGAGAGAGAGTGTTCTCCAACGCCATATCGGCATTCTCCAAAGCGGGATTACCGTCTGCCGAAATCCGTACATAGTCATCGTCTTTAAGGACTGTGTCGACTGGTAAAAGTTTTGTTGAGTGTGGACGAGAGGATTGGCGAAGATCATCCATAAGAGAGTCGAGCTGCGCCCAGGCATTTCGCAGTCGCCGACGAGGAACCACTCCAAGACATACAAAACCCAATGAAACAAGAAAAAAAATGACGTGTAAAGCAAAAAATCCGGTACGCCGCGCCGCTGTAACTGCCCAGATTTGTGCAAACATGGAACCAAACTGAAACATTACATTTGAATCTTCTCCAAACTCTGTATAATTCGGTATAATAGGTAGTGAGGGCGCAGAGTATGCCCAGCGACACATTTCATATGAATTTTGAAGCTCACGTGCCTCTCGTTCGTCCGCGTCGATGTCGACATCCCAAGTTGTCGGCTGCAGACATCGTTCCCCCAAGTCCCCATCAATCGCAGTGACCACTGCGGTTCCGACCGTTTTAGGAGGAATAAGCCGGTACACGGGCAATCGATAGACATCGCTACGATCCGTAAACCACACATAAGCCCCTGTGACATCTCCTGCAGGTACAGCTTCACTCCATAGTGGGGTGTTGTCAAGTGAATTCCAAAGCATGTAATATTTCGTATCCACCTCCCTAATACGTAACTGCTTTTCAATTGGATATTCATCACTAAACGGTTGAAGTTCTAATTCTTGCATTGAACCACCAAGGCGCCGTGCACCTTTGTTGTTGTCTTCTTCGTGCAGGAGTCCTTGAAGCACGCGAGATATAAAAGTTGGGTGTTCCTCTTCCAAGACATTTCCAGATGCGCGTGACAGAGACGCCTCACTAAATCTGTATTGAGCCACATTCAGTTGCCACTTGTACTTTCCCGGACGATGTGCACTCACGGTTACATCATAACGCACAATATGCAGATGTGGCAGCAATGAATTCGTCGATTCTACGGGTTTACCGTCATAACTACTCACATCCATAATTCGAGCTTTCGTAGTCACGTAAATATCTGTATTGCCAACAAGCATATGCCCACGGGTTATCAGTGCGGATAGTCTAATGAAAAAGTTTGGATGCGTAGAAGAAAGCGAAGTCCATGGTGCAAAAGTCGTGTCTTCGTTAAATGCATCCACATCAGGCGGAGTCGACGAGGATTCGGATGAGGACGTCGAGGCCGATTGAAAAGGTTTCCTCGTAAAAAGCATATCACCATCAACCCAAAAAGGAAGGGCAAGTGGATCGTTATGCGATGTATCTAGAGTTGGATGTTCTTCAATCTTGGCATTTAAAACGCTACCTCCTGTGTCCACGCTCCATATCTGTATACCGGAAAGCAACCAATGAGCCGAAACTTTTCCGTCCGAGTGGAGCAGAAGCGCAATGCTGGGAATCCGAAAGCCGTAACGAGGCATCAACTTACGACTAAGTTTTGCATTTATCTCCAAAGCATCTGCCTGGTTTATATTCGTCAAGGCTCTGGTCCCACGAGATTCACCACTCGCATCGCCTTCTGCCGCGATGATAACGGAGTCCGATACAGTGGAAATCCCCAATAACAAAAGGAGCACAACTAACACAATCTGGCGAATATTACCATCGAGCATTGAGCAAGAAAACAAAAAAAAACTAAACAGATGTTCAATGCAGAAAAAAGTATGTTGTGAAAAACGTTGCGACTCAATAGGTACGTGTCTGCCGAGCGAACTAAAAGATGCAATTATTACTGTCAAGTCGGACAATCGGTAAAGACAGTTGTAACGCGATAAAACAAATGAAACTGCCTGGACTACAACAACAACAATAACACAAACTATCTAAGCAAACAAACTTTGTACGAGTGAATAATAATAATAATAATCTTTCAAAAGGTGCCTTATCTTTGGTGGTGGTATCTAATACTGTTCACGAATAGAGTTGGAATATACGTTAAAATTCCTTTACCAATTCTTATTCCCCCTGCTATACAGGATACAATTCAGACACCACTTTATCAAACGTGTAATAACTTTTTTTTCAAATCAAGCACTACTTCATTAAAGGAAGGAACATCCAAAAGTACAAACAAAAAAATGCACATAGAAAAATACAGATAGAGATGGGTAAAAAAAAAAAAACATTCAAAGAAAAATGAATTCCACAAAAATCATCGAAGCAAAAAGTCAAACATAAGTAAAGAGCAAATAAAATAGAAGTTACAATAATACACACTCACAGTACGTAGTATAGATAAATCAATATATATTCATCACTGCAGAGAGGATTGTGCTAATGTTGTCCAAACAACATTGTCCCTTGCACCGCCAGCCAACACTCGAATCAGTGACGCATTTGAATCGCATTTCCCTTCTCCCTCTTCCTGATCTTCCGCTAACCGCTCCATTTCACCCAATGCCTCCCCCATCCCAATAAAACTGTCAATTAAATCTCGCTGCAAGTCCACCCGAAGTGATTGGAGAGACTTTAACTCATTGGTGTCAGCAAACGAGAAACGAGGCGAAAGGATGTGCCGTGCGGGGGGCAGCAGAGTATCACTGGGTACGGAAATGACGTGTGCGCTCTGCCAATCTGCAGGCAATACACAAAACTCGTCGTCCCCAAGAACAGAATCCGTATCATTGGGAGTGTCCTTCATGCTAACTGTAGCAGCACTACGCATTGTTTTGTAAAATGTTATGAGAAAATCTCGTTGAGCGCCTTGTATTTGTTGGACTGCATCTGTATCGCAATTACGAGCATCTGTCATTGCCTTTGCGTACTGCAGAGAACCAAAGACCTTCACGGGATCGCGTTCTTCATATGTAGTAAACTCTTCAATGGCATCAAGCGCGTCTTCATAACGTCCTGTAAAGTGTTCACATGCACGTGAGATAAAAAAATCTATATTCAGTGCGTTAATCATGTTGGTGTTTTCACAGCCAACCTGTCCCCGACCTCCGTCTGTCCACAAATCCTCTACTTCGGAGGAAAAAGCAAAAGGCGTGACAATCTCTTCCAAGATCGCATCGGCATCTATCTCCTTCACTTCTTGTTTAAGTGCCTCCAGATTTCGTAGTTTAGTCTTGATGGACATACTTTCAAGTTGCGCAATTTCCGCCTTTGTGCGTAGCACTTCCTCGTCAACATATCCTTCTCCCAAATTCTCCTGCTGACAGTGAGAATGCTTGGCTTCATCACTTTTACGAGTCATTGGGATACTTTTGACGGACTTTGTGTCACCTCTTTTTTTTTTCGCATTTGACTTTTTATTTATTCCTAAAGACGCACTGTGTAATGGCGCCATGACTATCTCATCGCCTTCCAAAGCGCTTGATGCAAACTGTAAGACATTTCCCATTCCAGTAATATGCGAAGCACCAGAACTTCGTGCAAGAGTCGAATCCTTTTTTTTCTCATTCGTAGTCTCCTCAGACTCCGCGGTTTCGGACGGGCATCGAGAACTTCTCGAGCGGCTTACTGCCTTGCGCATAGCCTCAAACCGCTTTTGTTTTTCAGTCAAATGCAAAAGCTTTGTCTCCAGTGTATTGAGCCGCTCATCGTCCAAGGTCATCAGAGACAAAGCGCGCTGCGTGTCATCCACCAGACACTGCACAGCATCCGCGTGGACCGACGACGAGAGAGCCGCAAATCGCAGCATATCCAAAGACTCTCCCATCGCTTCCAGTAAACTTTGTTTATATATATATATATATATAAACTAGCAACAAGAAAAAAAGAAAAATGATAAGAATAAGAATATATATGTATATTCGCCCCGAATAAATATAACAAGAATATATATGAATACCACAAAATAAAAAAAACACCAAATAACTCTACAAGCTGATATATATATATATATATATATATTCCTTTATAGAAACTACTAAGACTGAAGTTAAAATACACAAATTTAACAACAACAAAAAAAATTAACATACTTCTTCAATTGTATAGAAAAGCTGACACAATAGAGCAAATTCACACACTCATTGTAAAATTAATAAAAGCCACAACAACAACAATAAAAAAAAAGAAGGTGAAAGCAACGGGCAAAGAGGATTAGCAAAAAAAAAAAAAAACCTCAACAGCAAACGTATGAACTGGCACATCTCCCTAGCGGTACCGCATCATTCCCAAAGGCTCTTTTTCGTCAAGGGCACGAAACAACGACTGATATAAAGAATCTCTCTTAAGCGATATCTTACCAATCTCAAATTTGTTATAATACATGATTCCTCTGTACACAGCTTCTATTAATGCAAACCGTTGCATGTATTGCAGCTCCGCATGAGGGTTGGAAGCAGTTTGCGCCCACTCCACAAAGGTGGTCCATAGGCTTGTCAACAAACCATAATTTTCACCACGAGACTTACGATATCCACATACACATTCGTTTGGTTTCACTCGTTGAAAAACATCACAAGGCACGGGCTTGGTGGAGAACAAATCGCTATCAATTCTCCAATAGTATTCATACGAGTCCATTGATGAAAGCTGCCAACACAAGGCCTGGCCTAAAGCGACACATTATACGATACTTACGACACTAATAACGGCGTTGCTCATGGGTATTCATCCACTGCAAGAGCTTTCCTTCCGAAACTCCCTTTGGAAGATTTTGCAATATACCGCTGGAATCCTCACATTCTATTTTTTTTTTTTTATTCGCTGAAGGTTTTTGGGCGCTTAATTTTCAGTTTATCTTCACTTGACATAACCTCGTGAAAAATAAAATGTCAACCGGAAACGGATAACGACCACGAAAGTTTTTCCCAACTAATGGAAACATCTTAGTCAAAAAGCAATGGCATCTTTGTCTTCCTTTCCACAAGTCGTAAAATAACAATATATTTGAAGGCAGCGGCTTCACGACGATTTTGTTCTGAGAACAATTTATTTAAGGTGGTGAAGTTCATTTTACGGTACTGTGCAAAGTCAAACGCACACACTCTTCAGCAATTAGGATTAGATTCATTTATTTCACATGGATAAAAAAAAAGAAGGCAAAAAAAAAAAAAAAACGCAGAAATGAGGAAAAAAAGATTTACTCTGCGTTCGCCATTATCCACGTACTCTGCTAAACTTAACTGCAAAGATATTCGGTTGCTTTCTCTGGTTTCCAATTTTATTTTTTTTATGTGATAAATAACACAATTTTTTTTTTCCCTTCGTCTAAGTAAATTAAAAATACATATACGCAATAAGAATGTCTCATAAAAAAATCTCATGAAACACAAAACAAGGAATATCTTTATTTTTAATAAAGGCAAAAAATTGTACGGTTTGATTAGTATTATTTTTACTTTTTCATTCGATTGTAAAAAAGAATACTGTGCGCCCACCCACAGTAATCACCGAATAAGATCCTAAAACCTTTTTGAATAGCGTCATGATATTTAGGTGAAAGCAAAGGCTTTTGTTTTGTGTTTTGCTTAGCATCCTTTGCCCAGGAAGCCAGCACAGCCTCCCAATCCTTTTGCTTCACCTCATCCAAATCCCCGCGTCCACGCTTTCGCGGGTCCTGAGCTTTTTTCTTTGATGAGACTTCTTGTGCGGTGTG